>JANRFK010001605.1:22878894-22890985 GCA_030068395.1 Apalone spinifera
GTAGGGTCCCTTTAAGCACGGAGCTCAGTTAGCCTCAGGCAGCAGCCCCACACTGGTTCTGGTCGGCCTTAACTTCGGTTCAGGTTCTACTCAGTGTGGACGTGCTATTTTGAAATAGCAAAATGCTATTTTGAAATAGTTTTTGTGTATAGATGCATTATTTCAAATTAGCTTAATTCAAATTAACTATTTCGAATTAAGTTAACTCAAATTAATGCTGTAGTGTAGACATACCCTTCATCTTTTAAAATCACTCATCTACTACAAAAATGAAAAAAAAAGGTTTTTTAGAAACTTAGACTACATGTGCACAATCACAATTGTGGAATATTATGCCAATGGGGAAATTTCTTCCTGACTCTAGCTACAGGTTAGACCTCCCTGGTCTGGTACTCTTGGAACCTGACTGGTCCTGGAAGAGGGATTTTGCTGGACCAGGGGAGGTTATATCTGGCTCCCCTTCTACCAGTCCTCCCGGCCCTAGACTGGCCACCAGCCTCTCAGACAGCTCCCCACACAGCTATCAGCTCCACTGCCCTGCTGGTCTTCACCCCCTTTCCCTGCTAAGCTGGGCAGCCCAGCTTCAGCACAGCCCCTAGCGTGCTGGGCTCCTGTACCACCAGGCAGCCCCACTGCCACACACTAAGCTATGGTCCTACCAGGTAGCCCTGCCAGGGCAGGCCGTGCTCCTGGTCCTGCCGGGCAGTTCTGCTGCCACATGCCATGCTCCCAATCCTGCTGGGCAGCCCATCTGGGTCATGCCTGGCAGCCTAGCTGTGGGGAGCCCAGCCACTAACCCTGCACTGGGACTTTCTGGTCCTGGAACATTCGTGGTCCTTCTGGACTATGGATGTTGCCAGACCGGAGAGTCCCAGTTTACAGAGGTTCAACCTATACTGAGCAGTTTATGCTCAGAAGCATGAAATGTAATAGTCGCCTTTCAGATTGATCACAAGGAATTAAGGAAATAGAAATTACCTTCCATTAACAGAATTCCTCTGGCTACAATAGCCTTATGGTGCATAGCTATATCCTCAAAAATGTCTCCAAGTCATGGATTTATTTCTTATAGCTAATACAGATGCAGTTATCCTCTGATTTTTTAAACTCAGCTTCCACCCACACAAAATAAGCTGCTGACCCAAACAGCTTTTCTTCTCATCACTTATTATTCTTATGTCAAGGACAAGCTCAGTTTGGTTATTATTATGCAAGTGCTAAGCAAACAATTGACTAAAAATAATAATTAGTACTTCTGATTTTCTGGATTGAACCAAGTCCTGGATATGTCTCAAGTCTTCTTGCAGATTAGATAGTAGATAAAGGAAAGCTGGTTGATATGTGTTATTTGGATTTTCACAGACAATTAGACAAAGTCCTTCACAAAAGAAAATTATAGAAATTAAGCAGTCAGGGAGTGAGGGAGCACAGTTCTGTCATGGATTAGAAACAGACATGGAGGCAGAAAACAGAAGGGTGCCACAACAGTGGGATGCCACAAGGACCAGCACTTTTTAGTTTTTGATATTGCTCAAGACAAAAGAGTAAACTACTATTGCAAAATCTGCTCAAAATTGTTCAGATTAGAGAAGACTGTGGTGAAAATCAAAGGGACCTAACAAATATAGGTAAATGGGCTACACTAGGGCTCAAGTTACGTCAGAAGGCTCAAAATGCTGTTCCACCCCTGTTTGGGGAGCTGGAATGATGTCCTGAGATTTTCGATACTTCCAATACTAATATTTATGAAATACTAGCAACGAATTCTGGTTAGAGCTGTTGAGCCAATAAAATAATTAGTCACACTGTTAAACAACAATAGAATATTTATTTAAATAGTTTTGGATGTTTTCTGCATTTTCAAATATATTGATTTCAATTACTACACAGGATACAAAGTATAGAGTGCTCACATTATATTTATTTTTTATTGCAAGTATTTGCATTGTAAAAATAAAAGAAATGGTATTTTTCAATTCCCTATCATGCAATCTCCTTACAAACACTGAACTTACAGTCCTACTTCCCATTCAGCCAATTATTCAGATAAACAAGTTTGGTTACAATTGGCAAGAGATAATGCTGCCCACTTCTTGTTTACAATGTCACCTAAAAGCGAGAACAGGTATTCGCGTGGCACTGTTGTAGCTAGCATCGCAAGATATTTAGATGCCAGATGCGCTGGAGATTCATATGTCCGTCCCTTCACCCTTAAAACACTATTCCAGAGGATATGCATCCATGCTGACAATGGGTTCTTCTTGATAATGATCGAGAGCAGTGCGGGCTGACACAAGTTCATATTAATTTGTATCATTTGAGACAGATGTCACAAAGAGAAAGTTGATGTTCTTTTTTGGTAGTTTGGGTCCTGTAATTTACACAGTGGAGTGCTGCTCTTTTAAGTCTTCTGAAAACGTGCTCCACATCTCTTCCCTCTCAAATTTTGGGTGGCACTTCAAGTTCTTAAACCTTGGGCTGAGTGCTGTAGCTGTTTTTAGAAATCTCACATTGGTACCTTCTTTTCATTTGTCAAATTTCAGCGAAAGTGTTCATAAAATGAGCAACATGCACTGGGTCATCATTCAAGACAGCTATACATAAAATACATGGCAGAATGAGGGTGAAACTGAGCAGAAGACATAAAATCTCCTGCCCGTCCCCCAAGGAATTCAGTTATAAATGTAATTAGCACATTATTTTTTAAGCATGGAAACATGTCCTCTGGAATTGTGGCTGAAGCGCTATAAGAATGTTTAGCACATCTAGCATGTAAATACATTACAATGCCAGCTACAAAAGTGCCATGCATGCTTGTTCTCATTTTTAGGTGACACTGTGAATAAGAAGTGGGCAGCATTATTTCACATAAAATTATCTTAACAATTGGCTGAACAAGAAGTAAGACTGTCTGTTCTAAAGTTTTATACTGTTTTGGTTTTAAGTGCAGGTAGGTAGCAAAAAAAAATCTACATTTGTAAAATGCACTTTCAAGAATTTGACACTTGCTTACATTGCTTGCATATTTTTATTTAAAAAACACAGGGATATAACAATTTGTTCTGATCTCACTTGGCAAATCAACACATAGGGAGAATTATAACTCATTAAATTGTCTGACTACCAATAAATCATACAAAACTTTCACTGCTCTATTTTCATTGTCCCTGTATTTTTTTGTTTATCACTAAACACAGTAAATAATTTCCTGAAGTTTGAAATATAAGCCCGGGGAAGAGAAACTAGTATCTAAGTAAAGCAAATTAAAATTACAATATATCTTTCAAAAGATATGTTCACATAGATTATGGGCCAGTCCCTGTAGCTGCACTCACACTGAGTAATATTTTACTCTGCAAAAAGCCACATCTTTTTCAGTAGCTCTACTAGGCTGCATCTACACTATACCCATAGCTCGAAATAAGCTATGCAATTTAAGCTATGCAAATTGAATAGCATATTTTGAAATAGCTTATTTCAAATAGCTTATTTCAAAATTTGGCGCTGTCTACACAGCGCCAAATTTCAAAACAGATCACTATTCTGAAGCATCCTGTACTTGTGGAATGAGGTTTACAGGGACATCGGAATAGTGAGCCTGTTATGTTTTGAAATAACGGGCTTGCTCAAAAGACGCAGAATAGCTATTTTGGGATATCGAAATAGCTCCGCAGAGTAGACATTTCCCTTGATAATTATTTTCATTGTGAGGGTAACAGAATCTGGCACTTCATGAAAATCCAAATATATAGGTGTTAAGTTAACTGAGGGACATTCTAGCATGGAAACAACTTGAACAAGGTTGTATTGATTGAGTAAATTGGGGAAAATTAAATCAGATGTACCACGGGAGTCAAAATTTTAAAAGGAAAATTACAAAGTTTCTAAGTGTAATATAACCTCTCTCTTTTCCTAATGGGAGGTACATGTATGCACAAGCAAGAAAACAAATAGAAAAAGAAACGACAAACCAAAAATGCATATGGAATTATCCTTATCTCTAAGGATGCAAGCCAGTTTGGAACTTACCTTTGTCTAATTTACATTACATTCTAGTGGAAACTCTAGTTGAAATTTTCAGCTGGCTAGAATTCACCAAGTAGGCTTTGGAAGCGGGCAATACATCCAAAGGTGTACTGGTCCTGGTTAAATGTTCCAAACCTTGAATGATGATAAAAGCCTAACTCAGGGCTGGGCAATATGTGGCCTGGAGGGTTGGATCTGGCCCACTTAACACTTTGATCTAGCCCACGGACTGCATCTGGCTGCTTTCTATTTATATCCTGCCGCTTGTGCCACCAAATTTCCAGGTGGTGGCTCAGGCAGCAGGAGCCTATTTAAATGGCTCAAGGCTCCCAGTTGTGGTACTGCTGCAAGCCCTTTAAATGGCTGCAGCATCCCCAGGCAGCTGCCAGGTAACATGATAGCAGCAGGACCAGGAGCTGGGAGCTCTTTGTTGTGTTCTTAATTCAAAGCCTCTGGTCCCAGACAATTCTGGGCAAAGTTAGTACCCAGCCCTGCCCCTTCCACCCCAGGACCTGTCCCTTCCATGGGTGGAGCCGACCCATGGCCATGTACCAAAATTCATTAAGTGGTCCCCTTGCAAAAATTATTGCCAACCCCTGGCCTAACTCCACTGTTGTGAATGACTGTATATCAACCCACTTCAATGTTCAGATGAAAATCCTGAGAGTCTTCCTAGTTTCCTCAGAAATAATTATATCAAAAGCCTCACAGGTAGCTCCGTATACACTTATTAGGAAGCTCCAGCTACTTGGTGTTATATCACATCATGTTTTATGTATAAGCCTAAATATCACATTATAGAAAATAAAATTGTATTAACTTCTGCACCCTGAGAAATTATAATAGCTTCTATTTGCTCCATGTATCCTCACATGTGGTTTAAATCAATATTAATTCAAAATAAAAACCTGCAAATTTTATAGCATTTAAAGGTAGCAGTTAAAGGAATACAAAGCTACACGTTAGGGCCTTTAGACTAATTTCCAGTAAACAACTCTTTTTTCTTTTCAGAAACATAAAAACTTTGTATTTCAAGGCTATAATAGTTTTCAGATGGGATTTTTCAAGTGGGCCTAAGGGAGTTAGGTGCACAGTCTCCATAGGTCCTATTGAAAATCCAAGCTCTTTAGCTGAAGAGTCATATAAGGATATCCCAAAACTTAGTGATGATACAACGTACTACCTCAAAGACCACGATCAAGCTCCCTTCAAACTGATCAAGCTAGATGAATGGCAAAATAATGTGCAGACTGTGAGAGATACATCTGCCCGACCTCACCAATGGGAGTATGAGGGTATGTCTACACTACAGCGTTATTTCGAAATATCTAATATTGAAATAGTTATTTCGAAATATCTTATTTTGAAATAACACATCTACACACAAAATGCATTTCGAAATAGCGTGTCCACACTGATTGGAGGCTGAATCACATTTAAGGCCAGCTGGAAGCGGGTCCAGCAGGCATCAGGTCAGAAGTTACCTTGTGTCCAGGGCAGCCAGCAGAGCACCCTGGGAAGGGCTGGAGGCCCCCTATTTCGAAATAAGCATCTACACAGCGCTTATTTCAAAATAGCAATTTCGAAATTGGCGCTATTCCTCATGAAATGAGGTTTACCAATTTTGAAATAAGCCCTCTGCTATTTCGAATTAATTTCGAAATAGCAGTTGGCTTATGTAGATGCTAGGAAAGTTACTTCGAAATAACGGCTGTTATTTCAAAATAACTTTGCTGTGTAGACATACCCAGAGTGTTTAAAATGGCTGAATTGAGAGGAAAATGTTTTTTTTTTTCCTTATAAATAGGAACCCAATTTTATTATACGGAACTTTGTCAGTAAAGCAACAATCATTTTGGATCCAATGATAGAGTCATAATTCAGATGAGAAGAGGACAGAAAGTACTAAAAATAATACAGCACTGGCAACAGATAGAGCTGTGCAAAACCTCGGACCAATTCAAACTAATCCTTGCATTCAAGATTCCATGTGCTTGAAAAGGCTGATGAACATAGGATGAATTTAGTTGTAAGCTGGGAAACCAGTGGAACATTTTCTCTGGCTCCAAATACGTGCCATATTTATATGTATCCACACATGTATACAAATACACACACCTTCCAGGACAGAATTTGTGTGTTAGCATAACATTGGACTAAGTTTATATTCTTCAAAAATACATACCCTTTTAAAATAAAATTGTGAAGAAAATAAGAAAATTAATCATTCTCCAAACCACACATGCGTTTGATTCCAGAAATAACAAGTCCAGTATATATACATACACACTGGCATGCCAAAACCAGTACAGTCAAGCGAAGTAGGGTTCTTTTCATACATCTTTTTTTATTATTATTTTGCTCTCTTAGGAACAGGAGGGATGGCGTATGCTCGAAAGCTTCTTTGACACTGTGACAAACCAAACACAGCCAGGTTGCATATTTTGGAATTGATTTCACATTTTGTCTAAGATACACACAAACTAGGGAAGTTTCAGCACTCCCAAACAATAGTAATGAGGGGGGATTCTTTTCCCACAGGAATTATATTTACCCCTGCACCAGGCTTCTCTCTGGCTGAAAAAAATGCATACGATGGCCAGCTGTAGCAGCTAGGCTGCCCAGCACAATGACTGCATTGCAGCACATTTGCTTTCTTCAGCTCCATATCTCCAATTTTTCTATTGTATTGTCAAAGCAAGCAATCATGGTGATTCAGATGTGCTCTGAAAAAGGCACAGGCCAACAATTCTCCACGGCTATAAATTATTAATGTAATTGTGCCAATCACATTGCGCTTGGAGCTTTTGAAAATGGAGTGAGATTATATCCACCGTTCCAGTTATTCAGTTTTGTCTTTTATTAGGGTCTATGACTTACTTTATCTTTTTAGTAACTATTTAGTCTTTAAGGTGCTACTAGACTATTTGTTGTTTTTTAAGTTTTTTCTGTTACAGACTAACTCAGTTATCCCTAGAAAGCTTATTTATTCAGTCTCTTTTTTAATTCCTCCCATCCATTTTTTTTTCTTTCTTCCCTCCCTTCTTCCCTTATTTATTCTTGGATCTGGACTTCCAACACTCCTGTCCTCTGAAGAAGTAGGTTGTGCCCATGAAAGCTCATGATACCATTTATGTGTTTTGTTAGTCTTTAAGGTGCTACTAGACTATTTGTTGATTTTTATGTTTATCTTTTTAAACAGAGATTGCAGCACTTGTGAAATGTAATGACGTTTTTGAATTGGAACCCAAATAAAGTTGTGTTTCCAGGAAGTGATGAATACAATGGGTTATACTTTTATAGATGGGTTCATTTTATTCAGACCTACAAGGCTGATTCTGTTCCCAGCTACATTAGAATGCACCCAGTGTACCTATTGGCCCCAACTGAGTTAGTCCTCATTTACACCAATCTGGGTGAGTTCACAGTGGGGCTGAAAAATATTAGCTGTTGCAAGTAACAATGGTAATAGAACAGTCTGTATGAAAGGATCATTGTAAATTAAAAAAAAATAATTGGGGCATGTGGCTCTCTCTACAACTAAGCTAGGCCATCCCCTGTCTAGTACATGAACACTAAAGAACACATTCAAGCTAATCACAGATTCAAAGGGGTTCAGATGTATAAGCAACAACGTTGTGGTCTAGGAAGCTGCTTGAGAGAGAGTTCCTTTGTTGCTTCCTCCTGACAATGTCTGTTAATCAAAATTTAATTCAATCCTGCCTTATAGGCATTGGCTTGCATTGGCAGTGGTGTGGAGTCATGGGGTTATACGCTCACTGCCAGATCTCTACAGGAAAAGCTGTAAGATTCCTTTATGTGTGCTCAGTTATTATGCCATAGCTAGATCTTCACTGTCCCTCCAGTGCCTTGTGCTCCAGAAAGCACTGGGAAAGAGCAATCCCAGTGCTTGCCAGAATATAGAGACTGCAGCTTCTGGCAGAATGCTGCAGGAAGGTGCAACCATGGGCATCCGGATGAGATCTGATCTTCATGAGCAATAAACAGGCAAGGTAGACTGAAAAGAGTTTGTGGCATTCAGGGTAAAGCACTGATTCAGCAAAGCACTGGTTTAAATACAATAGGATTTAAATAAATGCTTAAGAGTTTTGCTGAACAGAGATAGCTTAAGTTTGTGCTTAAATTGTTTGCTGAATCAGGACCAAAGAGATTACACATATGATCTAAAGCTTAGATCAAAGAACAAAGGACTTCTAAGCATTAGATTATTTTGTCAATAGTACAGGAAAACTGATCTGTGAAATGCTGAATAAAATACCCTATAGGTAAAAATAATACAATAAATTCCTGATATTCTCTAGTGAATGTATCTATCACAGTACAGAGAATTGCCCATTCTAGTGTTCACTTGTTATAGTGCCATTTAGCAACATGTGACTTCCTGGCATTTGGCTTATACACCCATCCCCACCCCTAAAGTCTGGCAATGGTTGCTTGCTATTATACTGATCACAGTGCAGGTCAAACTCATTCTACTCTGAATGTGCATTTGTACTGGCAGAGGGTGAGTGATTGATTGGTATCAGGGAGAAGTGACTTTTTCTTTTAATGTCCTGGCAAGCCATTCTGTAGTTAACAGTTCTTCTGACTGTCAGTCAAATCCACCAGATGTGACTTTCATGGATGTGCCTAGTTTATAGCAGAACAGTGTTAGCTGCTTGATAGATATTTTACTACTGATGCAGCTGGATATTCACAAGAGTTAAAAATAAATTAAAGACACATAATTTGGAAGCTGAAAACCAGGTGTTTTTTACATCTGTATGTGACTTCTGCTTATTAAGGTACATGCAGCATGTTTGCCCACTATAAATTTGAATTCATCATAGTAATATACACCCTAATGTAATCAGGGAATATTCATGCAAAAGAGTATATAGGGGATGAGGGTTAGTGTGTCAGATAGCCTGCACAACAGCAAATGTAATTATTTTATAAATGGTCAGTACCATTAATAATCAAATAACTAATTATTAAATGATTCATCTTTCTTTAAAACCACAAAGCTCACCACTGCGATATCACCATAGAAGTTATTTACATTGTGGCTGTCCCTAGCAGACTGAATCAGGGATCATGGTCCCTACATGACTTAAACTATTATATTATCAGTGTAATTAACCAAGTTCCATTATTCCCATAATTCCATTAATGTCAGTGGAATTGCTTGTATGGGCAGGATTTCTTCTCAGAAGGTCTCTTGTCATTTGAAAATAAAAGTAAAACCTGTAACACTCCCAACTGGTCCTTACCTCACTCATACAAATAAAGCTATGGAAATCAAAAGGACTGCTCATGTGACTCTGGCTATGCCTAGACTGCATTCCTCTCTCGAAAGAGGAATGCAAATGAAGCAGATCGAAAATTCAAATGAAGCGTGGATTTGCAAATCTCCAGCTTCATTTGCATAATTGCGCGAGAGCACTTTTTAAAAAAAGGATTTTTTGAACCTCCCCCGCCCCCCCCCACAGTCTAGACAGGGTTCTTTAAAAAAAACCCACCTTTTTTGAAAGAACCCCATTTAGACTGAGGTTTTTTTTTCACAAAAACCCTTTTTCGAAAAAGCGCTCTCACGCAATTATGCAAATAAAGTGTGAGATATGCAAATCTGCACTTCATTTGAATTTTTGATCTGCTTCATTTGCATTCCTCTTTTGAGAGAGGAATGCAGTCTAGACAAGCCCTTATGAGCATTATCAGATCCAACAACCATATGATAAAATTATATATGGAGCAAAATCACTTTCTGTTCTGAGGTCCCTCTGTGGGCATACTTATGCAATTCCTTAAAGTTCTAGTGATATTCTCCATTTTAGATATTGGCACTGTTTCTGGGGTTGATACATCTCCAAGACAAAAATTAACCTTGTAAATGTATCCACCGTAGGGCATTCCTGCAATGGGTGTATTTGTTTTAATTTTAAGTCAAATTTTCAGCGTGATTTTCAATAAAGAAAGACTGATTAATTAATCGGTTAATAAAGTAGGAATGGTATAGAAAGACCAATTGGCAGGTTTATGCAAATATTTCCTTCGCTATTGCAAAGTGAAACCTATTTCCAACAGCCCGTGTTTTGTATATATCTCACAAAAATTTACCTCAAAATCCACTCCTGCTTCATCAGCTTGCCTGTCTTCAATTTTTAGTATTTGAGGTGTCTCTTGGGCTAGATATGCTGTTCTTTCTGTGTTGTCTCCTAAAAGAAATATATAGAAAGGACAACCCCTGAAGACAGCCTCAAACAGAAGCCAAGTAGAGATTATAATGTCTCACAATAGCAATGTAGATAAATATGTACAAATCAAAAGTTTGTGGAATATTGGTCTGATGAAATAGCATAAGGATGTATAGACATCGAGTAAAACTGATTTAAAAAAAAGGGAGCAAAAGTAAGCACATCCTCCTACCTATGACATTCTAGAAAATTTGATTCAGGGATGAGGGTATATCTACACTACAGAGGGTTTTTTTGCAAAAGCTTCTTCTGAAAGTAGCTTGCAGTCTAGACATAGCCTGAGAAAGGTATTGCTGCTAACACACATCTGAATTCACTCAAGTAAAAATATGACTATGAGCCCTTTATGGTTTCATTTAGTTCTCAGTGAAACTGACAAAACATCTTATTTACAGCTCAAGAAACAGTGCAGAGTTTTTGCATTTTATTAACATATCACAGAGATCAGGATCACGGATGCTATGCTAGTCCTATGGGCACAATGAGTAAGGCATATTTGTACTGTTGCACATGTTTCTTGGAATACAGCTAAGTGTGTTTCCCCTTTTTTTTTCTGTGGGGGAATTGTCCATGGTCAAAAAACAGTTGTGCATGATGCATGGTGCTCTAGAAGCACAGGCCCTGATTCTTCAGTGAGTTCCACGTGGAAGCTCTCTAGGCCTATGTCCATTTATAGACAATGGAATGGTAGCCTTTAAAATGTGCTGGGATTTTATCTTTCTAATTGTTTCGATATTGCTCAGGACAATGTGATTTAGGAAGGAGCATGTATAGCAGTTAGAACAAGAAACTTAGTTCTTTTTCTGTCCCCCCTCCCTATTGCTTGTGCAATTCACCCCTAGACAGAAGACCAGCACAAGATCTGTGACCCACATAATTCCCCAAAATAAGGCTTAAGTGAGGCTTAAATTGTATGCTACACAGAGGTGAATTTTACCTTAGGATGGGTTTGAACACATGGTTTTGCTCTCCTGTGCATCAGTTTACCCATCTCTAACATGGTTATAATAGTAACGGGATTGTCAGGCTTCCTTAGCTGATGTTTATAAGGGTATGTCTACACAGCAAAGTTATTTTGAAATAACAGCTGTTATTTCGAAATAATTTTCCTAGCATCTACACAGCCAAACTGCTATTTTGAAATAAATTCAAAATAGCGGAGCGCTTATTTTGATTTTGGTAAACCTCATTCCATGAGGAATAATGCCACATTCGAAATAGCTAAATCGAAATAAGCACTGTGTAGACACTTATTTCAAAATAGAGGGCCTCCAGCACTTCCCAGGGTAGCCGGGTGGCCACTCTGGGCCAAACCAGGAAAACTCCTCTCCTCCCCGCCAGCCCTGGAGCCCTTAAAGAGGTAGAATCTGTTTGGCCACAGAGCCTGTGCCAGCTCCAGGCCTGCCAGCCCAGAGCTTGCAGGTGCTGCCCCTGACCCAGCTGCCAGCATGAGCCAGCCAGGCAGTGCCAGCCAGCCCTCCACCGCTCCCCAGGAGCAGTCTGCCAGGTCCCAGGAGCCTGACAGGGGCCGGAGAAGTAGGTACCTTCCTGGTCCAGTGCGGAGATCATGGACCTCATTCAGGTTTGGGGGGAATTCTCCAACGTCCATGATCTCCACATTAGATGGAGGAATGTGGCTATCTACAGACAGATGGCTGACAGCCTGGCCACCCAAAGGCCACATGTGCACCCAGGAGCAGGTGCGCATGAAAATAAAGGAGCTAAGGCAGGCCTATGCCAGGGCCACAGGGGGTAGCTCCCAACCAGGGGCAGACCCAGACCCTTGCCCCTATTTTGATGCCCTGGAC
>JANRFK010001605.1:22930345-22942995 GCA_030068395.1 Apalone spinifera
GTTCCTAGAAAATAAGCTTGGATCCCAAAGATCGCGCCAAGGCAATACCACCCCTACAGGAGACGCATTATATTTCCGGCCGACAAAATGACCATCAACATGCCTTTGTTTATGTTGGCTCATTTAGCTTGTTAGGAATAACTACTTGTATTAGTGATAACATGTTTAATTGGCAATGGGCGGAGATACTGTGTAACTTTGTAGTTATTGGCTTATGTGCATATCTCACTTCCGCTGCTAGACCTATCAAATCACTTCTCCTCCATCTATCTGCTACCTATATAATCTAATGTATGTTTTGGTTAAGTTAGTGCTCACCAGGTTAACCCCTGATAAGTACTCCACCAGCTGTGTGAACCAATAAATCCTTTGCTTGTTTTCACCTGCACCCAGCGTGTCCGGAATCATTCCCTACATGCTTAGTCTGCCTATTGGGTAATCCAGCCCTGGGGTTGGGGGAGCACACAAAGTCTCCTCCTGCCCTGCCAGGAGTGTGCAGTGCTTCTAAATGCTGTGCATTCCTGGTAGGGTTGAGGAAACTGCGCTTCCCCCTGCCCATGGGCCCTAATTGGCCTGGGGGCGGGAGAGCGGCAGGGCATCTGTGGGCCAGATGAACCTGTTTGGTGGGCTGGATCTGGTCTGCAGAGGCCCTTTTGCCCACCCCAAGCTAGAAGCTCATTGAATACAGAATGGATTTTTTTTTTATTCCCCATTCAGTAGTATTGTCTATGATTTGTTTACATTGGTAAATTCATTCATTTCATTTACATGAAATCTTAAAATGGTTCTGTGTGCTTTAAGTCACACTTAGTGTGCTAAGAGAGGGTTCAATATCATTTTAAAAGTCTAATATATGATCCTTGAAGAGAATTACCTTGTTTCATCTCAGTTCAAGTTTTACTTGCTCATTTACTGACAAATTACTAATGCTTTGTTTTGGTTTTGCCATCTCATCTCAGGATTATTGCTATTTTGTAGAAGGTATAAAAACTCCCTACTGTACAAATAAATATATGACAAATGTAACATTTTCCTAAATATGCCATGATAGCTAGTGCATATGTCTATAGGTAGGCCAACTGAAAGCCTTTTTATGGAGATTCTCACCTTTTAACAAAGTGACATTGAAAACAATTCTCCAGAAATAACTGGTAGATACTTTTCATGATATATTTCATTTGGTCTTTGTGTTTCACTGAGATTGAACTAGTGCTGGACACTGTGTGAGGGTCAGATCACAGAGGTTCCCTTGGGGCTGACACCCAGCGTGCTGATTATGCCACTGACCCCTCCTATAAGCCCTCTGAGACTCCCCACCATGTTTGGCCCTGTCCTGCTAGGTCAGAAGCTCTGGTCTCTCCCAGCCAAGGCACAGAGTTGGGGTAACAGCTCCCAGAAGAGCAACACAGACTCTAAACCAGCTCAGCTCTAGAAGAGCTAGGACCATTGACAGCATCCATGAACACCACCCTCAAATAACTTAATTGTACTCTGTATAAAAGTTTTACATGGAGAAAGCTCATAAGATGTTTGCTCTCTTTATCAATGAATAAGAGCTATGCAGTGTTTGCTTCCCCATGTAACAATTATTTACACTGGGCTTGATAATAAAAAATCTGTTTTTATTAAGTATAAAAAGTAGGATTTAAGTGATTGCAAGTGATAACAGACATATCAAAGCAAGTTGCTAAGCAAAAATTAACAAAACATGTCAGCTAATCCTAAGGGTGAGTTGATACTGCACCATAACTCGTAATAAGATACGCAATTTGAGCTACACAAATTACATATCCTATTTTGATGCTATTTTGAAATAGCTTATTTCGTCATTTGGCATTGTCTACACAGTGCCAAAGTTTGAAATAAAGTGCTATTTCAAAATGTCCCTTTCTGCTTGTAGAATGAGGTTTACAGAGATGTTGAAATAGCGAGCCCCAAATAACGGGCTTGCTGTGAAGATGTGGGATAACTATTTTGGGACACTCCAGAATCCCAAAATAGCATTGCAGTGTAGACGTACCCCAGTGGTCTGCAACCTTTTTAAGCATGAGATCACTTTTTGAATTTCAGTGCAATTCAAGATCTACCTCAAACCCAAATACTCTTGCCCTGCCTCCTTTGTGCCCTTTTTCTGAGGCCCCGCCCGCACTCACTCCATCCTTCATCCCTCCCCCATCCTCCCTCACTTTCACCAGGCTGGGGTAGAGGGTTGGGGTGCAGGCTCTGGTGTTGTGCCAAGGGGTTCGGAGTGTAGGAAGGGATGCCTTGAAGGTAGGGAGGTGAAGAGGGTTCTAGGGCATAGGGCATTTGCCCGGGGAGTGCAGGGCTGGGGGCTCGAGTCCCTTCCTCCCCTCTGCCCACCTTGGTAGTGGCTGGACAGCCAACACAGGCTGCCCCAGGGAAGAAGCTGACTCCTGAATTTGGAAAGCAGGATAAGGGACCTATGGCCAACAAGGAGGTGGAGTGGCTTAGGGGATAGGGCATTTGGTGGGGGAGCACAGGTTGGTGGGTTTGCACCTCCAGTCCCACCTCTGTACACTCTGGAAGTGACTGGACAGCTAACACAGAAGAAGGGACCCTCGGGAGATGGGAGGTGGGTTCTGGAGTGGATGAGGGGCTAAAACACTGGCCTGGGGAATGCAGGGTGTTGGGCTCAAGACTTGGACAAGAGCAGCACTAGGGCATCAGCTTCTAGAGCATGGGATAGTGGGCTCAATTGCCCATTCAGGCAGTGACTGGGTTGGGATTAGACCTGGCTCCAGCCTTAGGAAGGCAGTATAAGGGACCCACTGAAGGCAGTGAGGTGAGCTTTTGAGTGGACTAGGGGATACAGCATTTGCCTGGGGGGCACAGGGGTGGGGACTTGAGCCCCTATCCTGGGAAGCAGACGGACAACCAACACAGGTTGCCTATGGCATAGAACTGGCTCCCTCATTAGGAAAGCAGGATAAGGGTCCCTCTGACAATAGGGAGGTGGAGTGGTTTAGCAGATAGGGCATTCACCCGGGGAGCACAGCGTGGTGGGCTCAGTTCCCCATCCCAGCCTGGCAGCACCCAGACCACCAACAGAGGCTGCCTCAGGGATGAAGCTGCCTCCAGTATCTGGAAGGCAGGATAAGGGACCTGCTGAAGGCAGTGGTGTGAGTTTTTGAGTGGATTAGGGGATACGGCATTCGCCTGGGAAGCACAGAGTTGGGGGCTTGGCATCCCTTTGATTCTCTTTATTGTTTGTTTGTCTCCTTCTGCAGGTGGTGAGGGCCATCAATAGCATCCTGCTGCGCAGGGTCATCCACCTCAGTGATGTGAACTCATTCATCACCAGCTTTGCTGCCATGGTCTTCTCCAGTGGCGGGGGGCTATTGATGGCACCTACATTCCCATCCGGCCCCCCAGCCACGGGGCATCTCAGTACATCAACGGGAAGGAATACTTTGTGATGGTCCTGCAGGCCCTGTTCAACCACTGCAGCCAGTTTTCAGACATCTTCATCTACTGGTTGAGGAAGGTGCACGATGCCTGCGTGTTCAGAAACTTTAGCCTCTTCTGCACACGACCTCTTCCAAAATAACTATTTCGGAAGAGGCGTTATTCCTTGTGGAATGAGGTTTAAAAACATCAGAAAAAAGCCATCTGTTATTTTGATTTTCTTTTTAAAGAACACAATTGCTGTGTAGATGCCAGCACTGTTATTCCAGAACAGGGGCAGATAAGGATTTTGCGGGGCCCGGGGAAGCACAATTGCGCGGGGGCCGCCCCCTTTGACATGGCGCATGCGCGGTGGTGCCACGTGCATGCACGGAGGTGCCACGGTGCATGCGCGGGGCTTCTTGAAGCGCGGGGCCCGGGGCGGCCGCCCCGCTCTCCCTGCCCTATATCCGCCCCTGTTCCAGAATAACGGTGCAGTCTAGATGCACCATTAGACTAATAAAACTGATTTATACTTCATATTTCTAACGTCACATACAAGAATGCACAGAAATAGAATACATGCATTCAGCAGGTTGCAACTTTAGAAATTATGTCACATACTGTATTTTGTCTAAAGAATCTTTGATTTATGCATATTCATAAACCAATTTTTATAAAGCATTGGGGGCACAATAATGTGATATCAACAGACACATAGCTGCAATAAATATACATAACCATAACCTTAGATACATCAATCAATAGCTTTACAAGGTTTTGTTGTTGTTATCACATTCATTTATTTGAGATATTGGTAAATAAAATATTTGTATTCTGTAATTTATCTTTTCAGAACAGCTGTGATAGGGGCTTTATCAATGATTTTAGGAAGAGGCCCTTCCTCTTGAAGAGAATTAAACATTTTCATGAAGTTGAGAGTAAGCTGATTTTTAAACTTATTATAGAACATGCATCCTAGCAAACACACACAGTCCAGGGAAATGCCTTCTTGGAAGATACACTAAGGTATTTCACCTGCACAGATACTTGTGTTTCGAACACTGCTTTTTGGTCAGGTTAAATGTGTAGAATATATGAGTGTACCCAGGAAATTGATTTTTTGGGTATCAGACATATCTGGTTCTATGCTGTTACTCCTTTTCTATTATGCCAGCCGTAATAAGTCTTGATCCTAAAATTTCACCAGAATTTCAGGTCACTGAGAAATGGAAATTACCTCCTTTTGCTCTCTCTTTCCTTTTGCTGATGGGATGAACAGATTTCTGCCTTTTCATAATCAAATCTTGATCTTCTTGCTATTTTTAGCCAGCAGAATCTCTCCCCCCCCCCCACCTTGCATTGTCCTTATAATACATTACCCTGCATCACATTAAAATCTTTAACAAATAAAGTTACTAACAGAGAGTGGGGCTGACAGCCACCATGGGTCCAGGGCAAGGTGTCTGTGTGTGTGTGTGGGGGGGGCATCTCCACTCCCTCAGAAGGGGAGGGACATTTGGCGGAAGGGAGGAGGCCGAGGGCAACCAGCTCTTATCACCACCCGCTGCTCGCTCTCAGAGCTGCACGGAGCAACACTCAGGCACTCCACTGGCAATTCAAAGGGACCCAGGGCTCTTGCCTCCACCACTGTTGTATTAGAAGTGCAGCCATTGAGAATCCCAATCCCCTTTAAATCACCAGGACCCGGGGCAACTCTTCCTTGCCCTACATCAGTGGGCCTGGTCATATATTATAGTAGGTATATACATGAACTGACCATCTAATTCTTTGAACATTGTCAGCATTCATCCCGAGTTCTGTAATCACTAGTTCAGAAATGCCATTCACAGATATTTCACAAATGCAGCCACACACAAATCCAAAACTTAAGTGCCACAAATATACATATAACTATATATTCGTGATTAAATAATTTATTCTTATTCTTAATGATAATACTTGAGTACTGTACACACATCTCCTTTTTATTACTGCTAAACAGTAGAAGTCTTTTGTTGAACAGAAAATGACTTATAATTTGACCAAATTACTGGATGTAAATTTCTCTCTGACAACACGAGGATCCTTTATCACCTCCCTCTTCCACAAGACAGTTCAAGAGAAAAGCAGCATTGCAAAATTCCCTAATAAATGGGGCCTTTTAAACACATCAGTTCGGAGCAGATCTATTGTATTAATTTAACCCTTTCTGCAAAATTGTCAATGCCAAACAGTGGCATTTCAGAAAGGTAAGTACAGCACTGACAAGCTCTTCATCTTCTTTGGCCTTTTATTTTTCTACCAATCTGATACTGAGACTCCTTCCCAACCATGTTATCAGAGATAGAATTTAGGGCACATAAAACCCATAATTTGGAAGGACCTGTTTTTGCTTTCCTTTTTTTTTAAACAAAGGAGATGTGTTGCTTTTCCACTGAAGGAAGTTTCTTTCAGTTATGAAACTGTCATTTTCATTTTTTCTTAAAGATCACAGGTCAGTCTTTAATATCCAGGAAGGAACACAGACTCATCAAAGTTGTGTGAAGAGGTGCCACGCTGGCTACACATCACTGAGGATGCTGCCAACAACTCTCCCAACTGATTATCTATATCTAAATCTGCCATTATGGTCTGTAGTCACAAGGAGAACATCTTCATAGTATGAACAGCAGTATAGCTGTAAGCATGAGAGTAAGATGAACTTTTCTAGTCTAATCCTGGTTCACCCAGTGTATTCTAGGTCAAGTCACTTGTTTCCCTATGTGTAAACTAGGCATAATATTTATCTATATCACAGATGTGTTGTAAGAGTTAATTAAGGCTTGTGAAGAGCTACTTACATGAGAACATACACCAGAATGCACACAGAAACCCTCCAATAGCTGGAAACATAGCAGTTCCAGAGAACTGCAACTTATTTGGAGAAATTCCCCTTAAATCACATTTTTAAAAGTGCACAAGCAGAGAGGTTCTGCATCTCCAGCAACAGAAGGCAGGGTGACTCAAATATCCCCTTTTGTTTCATATACAAATTAGTCACTGACCTTAAGTGAAATCCTAAAACAGCCCTGTGCACCATGGTGCAACAGGATCAGAGCAGACAAAAGTCAGTTATGTTTGGATGTGTGGTACCTGAAAAATTGTTTCCCAGGCAAGCTGTACAGTTCCCAAGTTCACAATCAAGGACTGTTGTGCATAATATCCTTCCAGACAACATTATAGACTTTGCTGAGCATTGAATCCCAGAAATTAGAAATGGAAATGAACTAGTTGGCTACATCCATCTATCTGGGAGCACTTCTATTACCAACACTATATTTTCTGTCTTTATATTTAAGATATCTTAATATTTGATAGCTTAGTAAACCCTGAGAAGGTTAAATCCACTGCTTTCCTCAGCTCTCTGCTAGTTTAACTGGATATAAATTGTGTATTTATGTAATCAATTCTGCAATCTTTTGAAACCTTTTCAATATGCCACATTTGCATTTATTTCAAAATGAAATGATTTTTCAAATATGTGTCAAAGGAGATTTATGAACATATACTGTATTATTGAAATGAGATCAATGAATTCTCCCTGCTCCACACTTGAAATGGGATAATCCTTTCCCTTCCTCTTACCCATGTGGAATTAAAAGCCTCAATCTGAAAAAAAAATGATAATAAAAATGCGACATAACTACAAACTATTATGAACAGAGCTTCTTATTCTCATGAACCAAATGAAAGGGAAAACTCAGCATACCAAGCAACTTCAGTGGCCTCTTAGCAAATACACCTGGCTTCTTTTTACACTCAAACATCATACTGGATGTCACAAAACCATCTATTAATTTTAAGCATGGAGTGGGATGAGGTAGGAAGAGCTCAGTACATTAATATGTCCCTTTAGTAGTCTGGAAAATATGATATTTTACTAATTTCTTGTCTAACTATCCTGAGTTATGAGGGCCCACTTTTTGGAAGATGTGAAAAAAAGCTGAAGTACTCAATACATTTTTTGTCTCAACCATCACAGATAAGATCAGCTCCTAGACTGTTGCACTGGACAGTTCGGTATGGGGAGGAGAAGAGCAGTCCTCAGTAGTGAAAGAACTGGTTATGACCATTTAGAAAAGCTGGTCATGTACAAGTCTACGGGAACAAATCTAATGCATCAAAGGATTCTGAGTGCTGGCTGATTCAGTCGTAACTAGCTAATTTGGCACCTGAGGCAAAACTATCCTTGGCGCGGGGGCGGGGCAGGGAGTGCTGATGTGGCATGAGGCACGAGCAAAGACAGCATTGTAGCTGTCTTTTCTGTGCCCCCTCAGCTATGCGCCTGAGGCAAGTGCCTCACTTGTCTTGGCCTTGTTACAGCCCTGGGCTGACTGATAGCAGAGCCATTGGCCATTATCTTTGAAATCTTATGTTGATCAGGGGAGGTCCTGGACAAATGGAAAAAGGCAAATGTAGTTCCCATCTTTTTAAAAAGGAAGAAAGAGAATCCAGGGAACTACAGACCAATCAGCCTTACCTCAGTCAGTGGAAAAATCATGGGGCTGTTCTTAAGGAATCCATTTTGAAACACTTGGAGGTAAAGAAGGTGATCAGGAACAGTCAACATGGATTCATGAAGAACAAGTCATGCCTGACCAACCTGATTGCCTGCTTTTATAAGATAACTGATTGGTGGATATGGGGAAAGTGGTGGATGTGATACACCTTGACTCCAGGAAAGTTTTTGATATGATCTCCCAAAATATTCTTGTCAGTAAGTTAAAGAAGTATGTGTTGGATGAATGGACAATAAGGTAGACAGAAAGCTGGCTAGATCATCGGGCTCAATGGATAGTGATCAATGGCTTGGTGTCTAGTTGGCATCTGGTATCAAGCAGCATGTCTCAAGTGTTGATCCTGAGACCGTTTTTCTTCAACATCTTAATTAATGATCTGGATGATGAGATGGATTGCACCTTCAGCAAGTCTGCAGATGACAATAAGCTGGGGGAAAAGATAGATATGCTGGAGGATAGGTATAGGGTCCAGAGCGATCTACAGAAATTGGAGGTTTGGGCCAAAAAATCTAATCAAGTTCAACAAGGACAAGTGCAGAGTCCTGCACTTACGACAGAAGAATCCCATGTACTGTTACAGTTCTGCAGAAAAGTACCTGGGGATTACAGAGGATGAGAAGCTGGATATGAGTTAACAGTGTGCCCTTGTTGCCAAGAAGGCTAACAGAGCATTGGGTTGCATCTGAAATCCTTCGTTCAGTCTTGGGCCCCCCACTACAGAAAGGATGTGGACAAATTGGAAGGAGTCCAGAAGAGGGCAACAAAAATGATTACGGAACGGGGACACATGATTTGTGAGTAGAGGCTGAGAGAACAGGGCTTATTTAGTCTGCAGAAGACAAGAGTGTGTGTGTGTGCATGTGGATTTGATAACAGTCTTTAGCTACTTCAAGGAGATTTCCAAAGAGGAGGGAGCCAGGCTATTCTCAGTGGCAGAAGACAGAACAAGGAACAATGGTCAAGTTGCAGCAGAGGTGGTTTAGCTTGGATATTAGGAAAAACTATTTCACTAAGAAGTGATGAAGCACTGGAATGGGTTACCTAGTGAAGTGGTGGAATCTCTATCTTTAGGGGTTTTCAAGGCCAAGCTTGTCAAAGTCCTGGCTAGAATGATATAATTGGCATTGCTCCTGCTTTGAGCAGAGATTTGGACTTGATGACTATGATGGTGTGTGGTCACAGGGTTCTGACACAGCCATCGCTGCTCGCTTCCCCATCTTCTGGAGCTCCTCACTGCCCAGTACTGCAGGGCCAACTCCGCTGGTCTCCCCCAGCCAAGGCCCCAAGCTGAGCTTTCTGCCCCCACCGAGAAGCACTACAGACACAGAACCTCTTCAGGTCTGAGGAGAGTGCAGTGTAGGGCCCAGCTTCCTGGGATAACACTCCCCAAATGGGATCGAAACCCCAAAGAATTAGGAAAGCCACCTTTAATAATGAAAGGGGGAATATACACATTGGTTGCCCCTCCAGGTAACAATTATTTACACTGGGTTTGATGGAAAATAAAAGTGGTTTTATTAAATTCAAGCTGTAGGATTTGAGTGGTAAGAAGTGAGAACAGGCAGAGCAAAGTAGGTTACAAATCAAAAGAAACAAAAACACTTGGCTAATTCTACACTGAAACCTCAGTACAAACATTTTCAAACTCACCCTAAAAGCTCTTTTCCAGATGCCCCTCCAAACCAGGGCCATCTCCCCATCCTAGGGTCTTTGGCTCCTTTCCTTCAGCCACAGCCCAGCCAAAAGACCAAGGCCTCTGTTTTCCTATTATTTTTGTTAAGGAGTTGAGGCCACTCCCTACCAACCACTGCTCAGACTTAAGGACAAAAAAGATTGTTTAACACAGCGGTTCTCAAACTTTTTGGGCTATGGAGCCTTTTACATGCGTAAAAATCTATGCGGAGCCCCAGTGGTCCACTGATTGTATGTGTTGTACCTATCAATGTTTCCAGTTTGTGAACCTCGTGGTGCCCCTGGAGATGTCTCGTGGAACCCTGGGGCTCTGCGGAGCACAGTTTGAGAAACACTGGTAACAGTTGCTCATCAAGACTTCGAGGGTAACACCCTCCATGTCTCTCATTCATGCATTTGAAACCCACAAAGTATTCCCCACACCATATGTCTAATTTTACACACAAAATGATACCTACATCAAAGTAAGATAAACAGAATCAGCGGCGCATGAAATGAAGACTGGTGGGTTACATGAAATAACTTGCTCACAGCACCTTTCAGTTATGTAAATTCATGTCCATGGGGGGGGGAGGTGTCCATCACAATGTCCTCCTGAGGCATCCTCCAACCTAATCTTTTTTTATTATATGAACTGACAGATTTCATAATCTTAAAAGTATGAATTAAGCATAAGAAGTTTCAGATACATCTATAGTTACAGTACACTTTTTTTCTCCATATTACGTCTATCAGAAATTGGAGAGACTGCCCCTCTAAAAAGCCTTTAAAAACCCCACTGTCCATAACTTTTGTGTGGCAGCAATTAATAAAAAGAAATCCTGACATTAGCCCTATTTTTTATAATTGCAGGAGACAATGTGGAACTTAGATTGGCCTTGTTAAGGCTAAGTGCATTTCTACTGACTCCAATTTGTTTTGTTCTATTAATTTATCATCTTACACCTGGAATGATTTTAGTATGCGAGGAAGAGGTCTTGGAAGCAGAAAGCAATGAGATAACAGAATGAAGATGCAGCAGATTGTGATATTTCAGAGCAATCTAAGAACTCAGTCTGAATACTACTGTATAAATAAAACTGTATAAATCTGCAGCTTCAGGCAGCCACAGCAGATCCTGTGAACTTTTTGTTTATTGCTGCCACTGTACCATCTTGTACTGTGATCACGTGAAATCTCCAGTTTGGCTGAATCAATAATTACGGCTTTTCTCCAATTCCCAGAAGACGGATGCTGCAAAGTTTGATCTGCCCATCAATTTGAGGAAGGGGGGTTCTGGATGCTGTGAAGTTCAATCTTCTGGGGTGCAATTTAGCAAGTCTAGTTAGCAGGTCCCATTAAATCAACTGCTGATCGCACCCCAAGCAACTCTGGTATCCCACCAGGTCACAAGGATTAAGGGAAGTTAACGGGAGAGTTTCTTCTATCCACCTCCCCCAGTGGGGACACTGAAAATTCAACCTAAGGTATGCTATTTATATAGCTGAAGTTGCATATCTTAGGTTGGCTTTCTCCTCTAGTGGAGACCTGGCCTTAGATAAGAGACCTTTACTGACTACGCAGGTGCTTGAGAAAGTGTCATGTTTCCCTCTGAATCAATACTGATATAAAGCTTCCATATGGTGCTAGAAGACACTGTGCAGATAGCTATGAAGGGCTTGATATGCTAAAGGATTTAGGCACCTAAATTCCAGAATCAGGAGCCAATGTAATTCATAAAATCTCCACTCGGCTGCCACCAATCTCTTTAGGCACCTTTATGTACTCAGCACTCACCTTTTTGGCAACAAAAGCTCCCTAAGCCCCTATGTTTCTGCCTCTGTGCATGTGCACTGCTGCCTTACTCGACACATCCAGATGCCTACGTGCAGAACAATGAACAAACCAGGAAAAGCATGCTCATAGCTTGCTTTCAAGATCAGGCCCCTATCTGCAAATCCACACAAAATGGGAGAAAGGGGAGAAGGATTCATTATCTTTAGGTCATAGAGAGAAAGGGAGCACAGACATAAAACTGAATCTGTAACCTAGTGGTTGGTTAGACAATGCTGTAGTATGTGGGATTCCCGGGATACAGTATCCCTACTTCAACGACTCTATTTATTTACCAACCATGAAACAGCTTTAACAGAAGAGACTGGGAACTCCCCACATCAGACTATGCCATAGCCTAGTGATTAGGGTACTCCCATGACAAGTGGCTGATCCCTGTTTCAATCCCTACTCCCTTCAGGTAAGGGAGGACTTGAACTGGGGTGGGTCTACCATAGGCCAGCTGTGTACCCCAGCTGCTGGGTGAAAAATTTGCAAGAATGGCACTTAATGCCAAGCTATAGTTTTTGGTTGACAATCTAAAGCAGAGGAGGTGTCAAACTCTTTGAGGAAGTGGGGTTCGGACACACAGCTCTCACATTGGTTAGCTTAGGCAGCTTCTTGCCCACAATGCTTCAGTGAATTCAGTTCTGAGACACCAATCTCTCTCCATCTGTCCCCAATGACTTTCTAGACAGCTATGGGTACCTCTGGGCTGCAGTAAAATACCTGTGGTTCGCCCCTGTCAGCTGGCTTGGGAAGGGATAGGTGCAGCAGAGCCTTCCAAAAACTTGGAGGCTGGGGGCTCCATCCATGGACTTGCCTCTTCTTCCAGCCAAGGTTTCGCTCCTGGTCAAGCAAGAAGTGGGAGCGGGTAGGGAGCTGCAGACCCTCCATTTGCCTGGAACGGGAGAGCCTCCAGCTTGTGTCTTCCTATGGTTTACCCAACAAGACAGGAGGGTCCATGGCTCCCCACAGCTACTTGCACAGCTCTTACCCCAACACACCATTGGCTGGGGGACCACAGCTTGGACACGGTAAGAGCTGTGCAGTCAGCTCTGGGGAGCTGCAGGCCCTCATCTATTCTGGGTGAGGGGCCCATGGGACAGGGACATGAACTGGGGGTTGCTGTCAGCCATCCTATCTGAAGCAGGTGGAAGATCCATGGTGTGGTGTCCC
>JANRFK010001605.1:22974109-22994044 GCA_030068395.1 Apalone spinifera
CAAATCGCTTGATCACTGTCTTCGGTCCACCCTCTCTGAGGCACCTGGTGCTGGTCTTGTCGGCAGACAGGATACTGGGCTAGATGGACCTTTGGTCTGACCCAGTACGGCCGTTCTGATGTTCTTATGTAAACGTTTAAATGTTTGTTATTTTGGTGAAAGGGGGAAGAATATCAGAAATAAATGAAACTTGGTTGTAACCTTAAATATGGAAGAACTACGGTACTATTGATCTCAAGCTTTACAAGCATAATTAACCCTTTCAGCATTCTTGTGAGATAAATTTTATTCCATTTTCCCATTATACAAATGTGTACATTTAGGCACTGGGCAGTTAAGATTAACACTTTCATGATTAGGTAACTGAATGATATGGTGCTATGCATTTATGGCTCCCCCAAACTCTAGTACATATGACTTGTCCAAGTTCATGGAACTAATCTGTGGTAAAGGGCCAGGACTTCAAGGGCCAATTCTCCTCTTCCTTATACTGGTGTAAATCAATGGTAATTCCAGTGAAGCCAGTGTAAAACTGGTGTGAGAAACAAATCAGGCTATAGGTCACTTGGTCTAATGAATAAAGAGCACTCCTTTATTCAGCATAAATACAAGCCAGCCCAAAGTTACTTAATGGTCAGAGTGATCTGCAATGTTTGTATCTGTGTATTGAGCTAATCTCTTCCAAAGTGTGGGACATTCAGAGTATGGTGATTTGTCCCATATCTACTAAAATATATTTACTTCAGGAATTACAGAGACTGTCAAATGAGGTCAATATAAACAATATATTTAATTCAGGTTTAAGAGATTTCAATTAATGTTTCAAACTGTTTTGAAGAAGAAAGGTGCTGTATAATTGCAAAGTACTATTATACTCAAAATATAGACTCTTTACTTTCTACTGTGCTAATAAGCAGCACAAGCAAAATCCAGAAGAACTTAGAAATTGTTGTTTGAAGGGGTATCATTTTAAAATATTATTTCATCAGATTTAGGGCACAAGTAATGGAGGAGGAGGAGAGATTCAAATGAAAGAGAAAATGTTATCACTCTCACTAAAACTAAAGAATGCGTAAATTGAAAATATTTAAATTAACTTTTTGAAATTTATAATAAATTCAAAAGAGCAGACTTAAAAGCCTGTGGTATTTGATAAATTGGATGCAGATGACATTACCTTTTTAGATTTATAAAGGCATTTGAAAACTGACGCTTTAGAGGATCAGAAGGGAAAAACAAAGTGGATCAAAAAGGATGGTCACTAACAAAATGCAAGGACTTTATGGAATTAGTGCAGGCAGCCACATACTGTTCCATGTTTGGAAGCACTCCAAATTGTTTAAAATAAGATTAGGGTCACTCCTAATTGTTTCTAAAATAAAGGCTTGTGATGCTTATTTGCTCGGAGCCTTCTTTTCTGAGTGATTAGCTTTATGAAGATTAGCTACCAGTAATTTCTGAAATGCCTGATGTAAGGTAATTAGCTCACTGCATGTTTCAGCTTGTGCTGCCCATGAGAGGAGTTTATTGGGTCTCTGCTGAGAGGAGGATTATAGGAGCTATTGCAAACAAGGAAGCAGTAAGTTAAAAGAAAGTTAATTCTTCATTCCAAAGTGGATCTATGTTGTCTTAAAACATTTGGTAAACTAGTGTAGAAAAGCTCACTGTATATTACTGCATGTGGTAGAAGACATTTAAAAGATCTGAAGAAGTGGGCTGTGCCCACGAAAGCTCATGGTACCATTTACATGTTTTGTTAGTCTTTAAAGTGCTACCAGACTATTTGTTGTTTTTTTAAGTTTATCCAGTACAGACCTGGTTATACATTTGTTTCTATTTTTGTTCTCCTAATGAAAAGTTTGTGGAACCTATATCTTCTGAATTTTGGCACTTGGACTCAGCATTAATGTATCATCGTCATACAGAACATCAACTCAGAGTTGCTTTCTACACAGGACTAACCACAATCCCAATCCCAATACAGAAAACATTTACAAATATTTGTATTTTGGGTCCATGCACAAGTATGAAGCATATGCATTAGTGTCTGTGGGAATCAGCTTTTGAATACTCATGGCATCATATTAAACATGAGTTTAATCATATGGGATGGTGATATGTGCTTCACAGTCTTGACATTAGGGTTGAAAGACTTTTTTAGCATATAACCCTACTTTTTACAGAAAACCCATTCCATAGATTTTGTCTGTTTTATTATGTGCAAAAAAAAAAAAAAAACCCAACACAACCTCTATTACACAAAAACCCCTCACCACAGTACATGTCAACATACAGTGACTCAGTTAATAGGTGGGTGGGAATATATGACAGGTAAAATTTGTTAATGGAAAGGTTAATGAGACTATCAAGCAAATTACCTGGTAGGATTAGAAAGGACTGAAACAACATTTTAAAAATACTATTAGTAAAAGACAATCAACATATTTAAATATGAGATGTGGAGGAAAATGGTGAATGTTAAAACTTACTTCTCCATACAAAGATGCTATGTAATTTAAACCTAATTTATAAAGGATTTAGACAAGAATATTGTGGTTGCCTTAGGCTATAACCAGCTGCAAGGCTTCAGGATTGCTATAAATAAGGTTGGTTAAAGTTCTTGGATGGGAAGATAAAAACAAATAGAAAGTTTAATCTGGGAAGAAATAGTGTTGAAGCATTATAATTATTGAGAGCAGTTTTTAATATTGTATTAATTTTAATGACCTCATTTATCAAAAGAGTTATGAAGAGGATGACTAAACCCTAAGTGGAGAGAGTTAAATGTATTCTGCCTATAACAACAAAGGATTTCAGGGACTCATGGCTCATGTTTATAACCCGACACACGAAGTAATCTGACTCATAATTCTCTGCTCTATAACATTAAAAATCAGGGGTGATGCTAAAAATGTCAAGCAATGCTAGGAAAAACAGAAGAACTAATAAAGATGAGTTTAACTCTTTTAAGAAATGTAAAGATGGCTCAGTGGCATTCTAAATCAAAATTTGACTTATTTTGTTTCCTTTTCCCTATTTTAATATAGGATATCATTAAATTAAACAGAAAACATTTTAATGAACTTTTCTGAAAAGAAATAGTACAGAAAATTATATCCAGAATATTCATTTTCTTAATAAAATATGGATAGGAAGCAAAAGCAAATACTAAATTCTCTTCTCAGTTAAACCCATGAAACCCTGTTCTGTTGATTACATTTGGGTTTTACAGAAATAATCAACAAAAATATTTGGCCCATATTTTTTAGTAAAAACAAACCCCCCACAATTACTTTTGCTATATGGAGCAATCTGTGCATTTCATACTGAACCTGTATTTAAAACATTCATTATTAGTGATATTACAGGGTTCAGGGATATTCTGTATGTTAAAAATGGGGAATAATGCTAGGACCTCTATCCAGTGGTGGATATAGGGCAGGGCGAGTGGGGCGGCTGCCCCGGGACACGCGCTTCATGAAGCCCCATGCATGCGCCGTGTCAAAGGGGAGGGGACCCGCAAAATAATCATCCACCCCTGCCTCTATCACTACAAATAAGTGATATTTGAAAATAAATGATACGCTAAGAATAGTCACTTTAGTTTGAAATCTATTGGAAGGAAGGAGTTGCTCTGAAAGCCAACATAGAAATTCATTTGAAAGAGTTTAATTTACGTTGCATTTCTAGAGTTAGCAGTATCCCTCAATAATGATATAAACTTCAGAACTAAGACATTGAGCTTTTATCTTCAAATGATGGGCAAAATAGGTTTTTTTTCCCCCAATTCATTCAGAGCTGTTTTATCTAACTACAGATCTGAATACTACATTCTGTATACATTCCACATGCAAAAATTTAATGCTGGTATCAGTGGAATCTCCACATGTGGAGCAAGGGAAGAATGGGCATTGCCAATAAGACAACTGCAGTATGAACCGAAGAGAATGTTGTCCTATTTTTGAGAAGAATGTGTATCATGAAATCGATTTATTTTTTACACTTTTTTAAAAATCATGTATCTTTACATCCCATTTCTTCTTTCCTTGTGTTGATGGCTATTGGAAAAGCATCTGATGAAGTGGATTGGGAGATTCTGTTTCATATATTATATACATTTAATATGGGCATTGAATTTGTCTGTTGATTTTACATTTTATACCTTAACTTCCACAACACTAGGTATGACAGGGTGTTTCGGAATTCGTTTACTTTGTCTAAAATAACGAGGAGCATTATCCTCTTTCTCCTTTGCTATTAAATTTAGTCTGGGGCCATTTGTAAAAGAGGTGTGAAAAATACATAAAAAATAAACATTTTATTTTGATAGTTCTATGCTTCTGATGACATCTCATTGTACAGGTACTAAACACGTTAACTGCTAAAAGCCTTCACTAGGAAGTTGGGGTATTTTATTTTGGTACATAATTTTTTCCAAATGTAACATTAATTGTAATAAGTATAAAGTACTTGATATGACTAATTTATAAATTGATCACATTTGTTATTGATCATTTCAATGAATAAGTGAAAGTGCTAGCCACTAGAGAAGCAACCTACAGGTTTAGGGTTCGTGGCAAAAAGGAAGTTGCAAAAAATGCCCACTAAATTAAAGCAATTTTACTGTGTGGTTTCTTGCAACCACAACCGTCCCATTATCTCAGGATGGGTCAGTTCCCTGAACAGACTTTAGCCACAATAGAAGCAGCCCTCTTCAGTACTTCTATCATTTTATAATAATTAACTCCAATCATATTTCCAATCATGATGTTAATTGCTTGGCAGCTCTTTAAATGAGGGCATAAACAACTATGTTAAATTTTCTGCGCAGGAAAATATATAACCCTCTTCTGACAATCACTATATAGGGTCTAAACACAACATCACGAGACTATTTACACTTGTTACTTTACAAATATTCTCTAGTTCTCAGCATCCTTGTGCATCAGGTTAGTATTGCTACTCCCATATTACAGATTGAGAAGCTGTGAAAAAGAGACTTAGGGTATTGCTAGACTACAAGCTTTTGTTGGAAAAATAAACACAAAAATGGTACGCATTTTGTGTACCTTTTTCTGATTCTTCTATTGGAAGAGGCTTTTCTGACATTTGGCCCATCTAGACTGGTCCAAATGTTGGAAAAAAAACCTCTTTCAGAAGCCCCCTTCTTCCTTGTAGAACAAGGAATACAGGGGCTTCCAAAAGAACGTGTTTGTTCTTTTGCAAAAAAAAGCAG
Organism: Apalone spinifera; assembly: GCA_030068395.1. Lineage (NCBI taxonomy): Eukaryota > Metazoa > Chordata > Testudines > Trionychidae > Apalone > Apalone spinifera. The sequence goes on from JANRFK010001605.1 coordinate 22,979,346, forward strand.
AAGAGCAAACGCGCTACCTGGAGGTGGTGGAGCTTTTTTGGGATACCAGAGGTATCCCGAAAAACCTCTGCAGTCTAACCATACCCTAAGTGACATGGCTGAAACCACAAAGAAAGTAAGTATCAAAAGATGAAGGTAGAGTTCGGAAGATACATCATTAACCTTCTAAATTCAGTAGCAAACTTCCATTAATATCAACAGAACTAGGCTTTCAACTCAGGAGTTCCTAGCTCTGAATCTTCTATGACACTTGCTCTAGCTATAGTACTGCAGCATTAGTAGAAGTCAAGTAAGTAAATAATAAATAAATAAAATAAATTGGGTTTTTTTTCAGTGTTTATTTTTCCTCTAAGAGGTGATTGTGATGTTGCCCTAACAGTGAGAATGAAAACAATGACCCAACAAATGAAATTCATCACAGTGCCATAATCTTAGGATATGTCTACACTGCAAAGAAAATTCAGAATAAGATATGCAAATTGCAAACCACAATTTACATATCTTTTCCCACATTTTTTCCGAAACAGGCTTTTCCAAAATTTGGCCCATCTACACGGGGCCAAATTTCAGAAAAAAACTCCTATTTTGGAACATCCCTCGTTCTTCTCACTGAGAGGAATACAGGGAACACAGGGAGGCCGAAAGAACACGTCTGCTTTTTCGGAAACTGTTACCGGAAAAGCTCTGCAGTCTAGACATAGCCTTAGTCTGTGATTAAAATAGCACATACACCAAAGATTTATTTGGTGATTGGTTTGGATTTTTTTAAAATGTAATTGAATGTGAAATAAAATGAGTGTACAGGAAAATTAACAATGAGGAGTCTATAAAAGAAAGGCAGTTTCTCATAATATGAGGAAAAGTATATTCAGTTTTCAGTAACTCTTTCTAACTTTGAATACCTCCATCAAGTTAACTATGTCTTTTTTCATTCACAGTCTTCTGAACTTCAGTCTCTCAGACCAAATGTTAACACTGCCTCTCCACTAGCCATTCTGTGGATCTTCCTGACCCCTTTCTTATGCGGAGGCCACCAGAACGGAACATGATGCTCTACCTAAATGTTTCATGGTGGGATGCAAACATATATTCTTTAAGGTTTTCATCCTCTTACCGCAAAAATGAAATAACAGAAAGTAGAGGGGCAATTTGATGTAGGGGTTATGATGCCTCTATCTCCCCACACAAGCTTTTTTGGAGATTTAGTGCAACATACAGAATAAAAGAAAAAGCAAATCGATGTTCGTTTTTGGCTTTATTTTTAAATTATTGCACTGGATCGTGAAATTAAGCTCAGCAGGAAAGGAAGATCCTGTACAGACTTCCAAAGTTATTGCATGCTCTGGTTAATTGTGCCATCCTGTAGTGGCTGATTAGCATAATTAATCTAAACCTCTGATTACCCCAAGGAGGGAGATATTCCTGAATGTACAGGTGAGAGTTAGTGGATGACTCTCTCAGAGGCAAATATACCATAGCTAATAGTAAAGAATTCAGATACTTGTTTTGTTTTAATTTTTTTAAACAGAATAAGAGGGGAGTTGAGATAATGTAAGAAGAGCCAATTTTAGCCCTTTAGAGTATAAAATAAGAGGACCGCTTAGTGATAAATTCTGGATTGTAGGAGGAATGACACTAAAATTAGTGTATGCACATATTGTTTAATATGATTACTAATAATTTGTATTATAATAGCACTAGATATATAGACATTAAGGCAGGAATCATAAAATCACAAAATTTTAGGACTGGAAGGAACCTTGAGAGGACATCTAGTCCAGTCTCCTATACCCAGGGCAGGATTAAGTGTTATCTAGACCATCCCTGACAAGTTTCTATCTAAGATTCTATAACCTCTCAAATAATTCCTAATGTGTATCTTTTAGAATAACAGCCAACCTTGTTTGGAAAAGTATCAGTGATGGAGAATCCATCATGATCCTTGGTAAATTGTTCCAATGGTTAATTACTCTTGTCATTTTAAAATTATTTCTTTCCAGTCCAAATTTGTCTAGCTTTAACTTCCAGCCATTGGATTATGTTATACCTTGCTCTGTTAGACTGAAGCACGCATTGTTAAATATTTGTTACTCATGTAACTATAGACCATAATCAAGTTACCTCTTCACTGTCTATGTGTTAGACTCAAATATCTCAATCTACAGTAGACTTCCGATAATCCGGCACCTTTGGAACCTAGGTGGTGCCAGATTATTGGATATGCTGGAGTATCAGGAGGTACTGGATACTCCCAACCCACTCCCCTTCCCCTCCCCCCCAACCTTATGCTCGGGTCCCGGAGCCACCAGAACTGCTACACGTCTCCCTCCAGGCACTGGGGCACATGCGCTGAGCGGCCGGCTTTTCAATGAGCTGGCTAGGACACCATGCGTAACCCAATCCCCTTCCCCTTCCCCGGAGCCAAACACCTCCCCTCCCTGATGTAACACACATGAGAGCGGCTGACCTGAACAGTTCTGGGTTCCGTCCCGGTTCCGTCAGGAGCGCTTGCTATTTTGATGCTGGACTATCAGGAGTGCCGGACAATTGGGTGCCAGACTACTGGAGTTTTACTGTATTTAGTTTATCTCTATAAGGCATGATTTCTAATCCTTTAATCATTATTATGGCTTTTCTCTAGTTATGAACTCAAAGGCCTTAGTCAATAGAAAGAAGAAAAAAGTTGAACATTTTAAAAATTCTTCATTAAGAATTAAAATTATGTGCCCAGTTCCTCACTGGTATAAATCAGGATAACTCCTCTGACTTCAACAGAGCTACAGAACTTATAATACCTAAGATTCTGGATCAGTCTTTCCACTTTTTAAATATTTATTGTCCATAGATAGTTGTGCCAATTCTGCCCTTTTGGAAGAGAGTTACAAATGCTTATGAAAAAATCAGTTACTGGACATGACATTTTATAAAGTGAACATTAAATTTGATCCCAGATGAACAACAGGAACAAAAAAGGTGTGCACAAATTGGCAGGTGAGAGATAAATCATATGAGCATTTGGTCAAAAATTTAAGGGTGAAGCAGACAATTTATAAGCAGTGGCACAGGAGTGAAAAAATTCAAATGGCTGCAAAAAATATTACATAGACTGCCATAATATAGATGGGTTAACAGACATTTCCTCTAATGATAAAATCACCTATTCTGAGCAGAGTGCAGGAAGCACACAGCCTTCAGCAATGCAACCTGAAAAGTCTGAGCAGTTCATTAAAATGTGGAAATGTTCTACTTTTTCACAGGCACCAGGTTTCCCAACCTTGGCCATTGCCTGGCTTAGTGAATGATCAAAATGTGGCAGCATACTAGAGAAACTTAAAATTACAATGCACTTTTCACTCTACTGTCCATTGACTTAAAAGGAGCAGCTGATATTTTATTCATATCCTGCATTCCTCAAAGCTTCTGAATATACACTATTAATTTGCCCTCAAAGTCTTTACATGACAAGCATATAAATAATTGCCTTGTAACAGCACTTTGAGTTTTCCTTCACCAGACAAGGTGATACCTCAAACGTAGTTTAAGTGCATGACTAATCCATTGTAGGAAAAGCTTACTCCTGGGGTGAGGAGGGGAGATATGCTCCAATAGCACTGTATGAGTGAGATAAATGTAAAGTGTCCAAGCAGGAAAGTCTCCATGTTTGCTGCACACCATTCAGATGAGTTCTGTGCCAGCTTATTCAGAGTGCTGATTGGTGTCTGGGGAGAGGCTACTGGACCTATATAAGCACCAAGTGCAGAGAAATACACATATATGGTTCACTAGTGAATAGTGTCTCCTCAGGCAGCACATAGTTGGCAATAGCAGTCAAAGAGGGTTGTGCCCAGACTGCCTTGTTTGAAAATCCACTTTAGCTTCCTGCATATAGTTCACTTACTTGTATTATGTGCAGTGAGGGATAAGCTGGTCTCTGTGCGCATTATACAGAATGAAAGGCAGACAGGTAGTTGTGGGCTCATCTCATCTGAACAAGTGGGTATTGCCCATGGCAGTTCATGATACCATAGATCTATTTGTTATTCTCTAAGGGTACATCTATACTGCACGGCTCTTTCGGGATACTGGAGGTATCCCAAAATAGTCTACACAAGCCACCTGTATTTCAAAATATTTTTTGAAATAACGGGCACGCTATTTCACCATCCTGGTAAACCTCATTGAATGAGGGATAAAGGATTGTTCGAAATAACGCATTATTTTGAAATTTGGTGCTGTGTAGACATGATAAATTTCAAAATAAGCTATTTTGAAATAGTTTCGAAAGAAGATATGCAATTTGCATAGCACAAATTGCGTATCTTATTTCGAGTTTAGGGTGCAGTGCAGACACACCCTAAGGTGCCACAGGACTACCCATTCTTTTTTAAAATTACAGACTAATATGCTAACCCTCTTAGATCAAGCCAACAATGCCATTCATGGGTGTGAAATATCCAAATCCCTGAGTGACAGAGTTAAGATGACCTAAGTTCTTGTGTAGATGGAATAATTCTTCTGTTGACCTAACTACTGCCACTATGGGAGATGGGTTTACTACAGTGACAGGAAAATCCTTCCATATTTAGGTTTACATAGGTTGCCTTACATCTACCTAATTCTGTAGTGTAGCCAAGGCTTAAGTGTCTGCACTGAAGTGAGTGCTGCAGCTGTGTTCCAGTAGCATTTTAAGAGTAGTCATAGCCTATATGCATCCATACATTCTGAACAGTATGGCTGCCTCAGCCCATTCTCCTAAGAAGCATTCACTGCAATGTGAAGTGAATCAGTCACCGGTACCCACATCTGTTATTGTCACTGATTCAATAAAGCAGCTTGCTATATTTTTCACTGTCAGCTCTCTAGCATCAAGCAGTTTACTTTGCTGAATTTAACTACAGATCCATTTTCTATGTTTAAGAATCAGGCCAGCTAGATGCCAACATGATTTTATAACAACTCTACAAATTAAGACAAGAAACAGCCTTATATGTTAAGACTGAGATTAACTCTTACTTGGCAAATTGAGGCTATACAGTATGTCTATTGCTATCTGAAATGGCTCCAAATTGCTATATTTGGGTTTAGGTTCTTGCATCTCCTAAGTTCAAACTTGTCTGAGCCACAGCCAATGTTCCCCCTCATCTTTTCCATCAATGTGTGGATTTTTTCCATCCATGAGCAGATACATTTTTTGTGTGCACCAAGGCATGTGTAAATGTGCACCACTGGGAGAAACCCAAACCTAGCTGTGGTGCTCTGCTAATCAGCTGGGCTGCATTAGAAACTCTCCTGAGTAGCCACACAAGCACACAGCTTAAAGGGAACACTGGCCACACCAATCTCTAAGCAACTCAAGTACTTCTCTTATTCTCTCACTCACTAACTTTGTTATTTTCAGCCTGGCCAACTACTCGCTGAAAACTAGTCTATGCTTTAGTTTGTGCAGACACAGGACTCAAAGGGAATGCTCTCCATGGGCACAGTAATCAATACAGCCTGTAGCATTAGACAATTCACCTATTGAGTGTTTGCTATCCGGTTATACTTAAATACACTTTACCGGCTTAACCTGTCTTCCTGCAACAAAGCCTCAGTAACTGAGCAGTGCACAAGTGAAAGCCACAAGGGACTGATGGAGAAGTTTCTCCCCACCCTGCAGAGCAGCAGCCCCAGAAGGTATTGCGACCACAACTAAGAAATAATAGCAGGCAATTTTGTGCAATTATGAAACATTTGTCACACCCATTAGCCCCGCTGCACATGTGCTGGAACACTACAAGGCTCCTTGAAGAGTATGCATCTGTGGCACTCAGGGAATGAGACCCTTTGTGTAGAGCTCCAAGCATTCTGAACTCTCCCCTTTTCCCCTAGCAAGCACAGTGTCACTAGATTGACCATTAGGACTCTTTGCAGCAGCAAAAAAGAAGAGGCAGATTAAGTCCTATAGAATAAAACCATAGAATCCTAGAATCCTAGGGCTGGAAGAGACCTCAGCAGGTCATCAAGTCCAGCCCCCTGCCCAAAGCAGGACCAACCCCAACTGAATCATCCCAGCAAGGGCTTTTTCAAGGCAGGACTTAAAAAAACTCTAGGTATGGAGTTTCTGCCAGCTCCCTAGCTAACCCATTCCAGTCCTTCACCACCCTCCTAGTGAAATAGTTATTCCTAATATCCAACCTAGATGTCCCCCACTGCAACTTGAGATGATTGCTCTTCGCTCTGTAATCTGTCATGACTGAGAATAGCTTCTCTTCATCCTCTCTGCAACCTCTCTTCAGGTAGTTAACGGCTGCTACCAAATCGCCCCTCATTCTTCTCTTCTGTGGACTAAACAAGCCCAAATCCCTCAGCCTCTCCTCATAAGTCATGTGCTCCAGGTCCCTAGTCATTTTTGTTGCCCTCCGCTGGACTTTCTCCAATGCATCCACATCCTTTTTGTAATGGGGGACCCAGAATCAGATCTGACCTCACCAGTGTCAAATAGAGGGTAATAATCACTTATCTAGATCTGCTGCCAATGTTCCTCCTAATTCATTTATAAGGATAAGCTGTTATTTAAAGAAAAGTAAACACTGTTCAGCACCGCATATCACATACAGTGCCGGTCACAACTCACAACCATAAGTGCTCACACTCAAAATCTGTATGAATGTTATCAGTTGTGTGCACTTGTGGCATTTGTTTTTAATACTGAGACTTCAGGAAAATAGTATATTAAAAAAGACTATTCCAAGCCTAAGGAGTAGCATGAATAATGTGGATTCTAGCTTAAAATATGAATACTGCTACCAGTCTTGTGAAGTCCACTAGGACATCCAATAATTCATTTTGCAAGGTGCATGTGAATACACACATATTTGAGGCCCAAATCAAGCATTCTTGATTAAACATATATGTCCTCTATTAAAACACATGAGCTGTAGTCATTATGAAAAAGCTTGTTATGACTTTTCAATTATAAAGCACCCAAATTTGCCTACACTCTCTGGGGATGAAAAACAAAACAAAACAAACAAACAAACAAGCCAGGGGGAACAAGAATCCCCATCAAAGACAATAGATTGCATTTTTCTCTCATTTTCTCATTGACATAGAAAAAGGTTCACACATCAGGACATAAATGAAATGATAAATGCTATTTGAGAGCTTCAATTACAGACAGATGTATAGATGGTCTAAAGAGAAAAATCTTTTCTAGTAGCAAGCCTTTCAAAAGCAGGAAGTGTAATAACTGACCAGTGGATCGGGGTATAGATTAAATTTGAAGTAAGCAGCATGGTACTGTGTTTGGACAAAATAAAGAGGGGCATTCCACAGGAGAGCTTACTAATTAAATGACTATGATATTTAAATAACCCAAATAATATTCCATATTAAAGTTGTTTTTCTAGAGACTTCAAAAGCAGTAAATGAACAAGAGAGGATCACTGTATTCAGATTTTAGAACTGTCTTTGTAACAAATTATATGCCATCTATTTATCTGATCTTGCTAGTACAGATTGAACCTCTCTAGTCTGGCATCTTCGTGACCTGGGCGGTGCCAAACTAGAGAATTTGCTGGACCATGGGAGATCAATATTGTCTAGCAGTTTAACCAACACCTCTACTGCTTACTGGGATCTTAGAAGACCTTTAGGGGTAAATTAGAGCCAAATAACAGAATATAACATGGAGAGCCGGGACTAATGGCTGTAAACAAACTTTGTGGGACTGTGGAAAACTTGGCCACACCCATAATAAGTGAACATCTGGCTAATTAAACTCATGCCAGACCAGAGAATGTCGGACTAGAGAGGTTCAACCTGTAGTGCCAATATATCCAAACAGAAAAAAGGGACAAAAAGAGTTAGTTGAAAGCTTTTTCTTAAGGAAAAAAATTAAGTAGGTTAAAACATTTCCTATATTCTATGCTTCTTCAACGCATTATGTTTTCCAGATTTCTGAACTAGTTTGTCAACAGAGTCAATACCAGCCCAGACCATTTGTATGTTTACGATTTTTTTCTCATTCTTTATCCTCCAAAAAAAAAATCACATATTTAATTTCAGTTGGTCTCTCATGCAAAATACTAGTTGTGGAGAAAACATATAAGACTGCATGATATTTTTTTCATATTGAATGCTTCCAGACAGAATTTCCTCTCAAAGCTCTTTCATAGTGACCTTTTGCTCCAGCATTTCACTTACTTGAACAATGAAATTAAGATTGCCTTTAATTGTATGTCGGCAGCTAAACTATAATGTTTAAAAAATTAGACTGTCATAAGAAAGGGCATTAGAAAAGTGGATGCTAGGGTAAAAATAATGGCAAGATAGAAAGTGACTCTTATTTTAAAGTTGCTTATTTTAAGAAACATCTGCTATTTGGTGCTTTGTGTATTTTATAAATTCAGATACAAGACACATGCCCCATTTTTCTCTACTGATGATTCAAAGGATCATGATAGATGAAAGTTATGATTTTGTACCACAAATAAAACATTGCTTTCTCCCATATGGTTAATCTCACCTTTATTACCTTGTTTCTTCTATGTAAACAACAGTAATACTTCTGAAAACATATATATATCTATGACCAGGCTATATTAGACCATCTAGTAAATTTTATAAAACATAATAATATGTGCAGGTACTATCATAGAAAAATCACAATAGATTACAGATCACAGGCCCTGGCTCTCATGGAGCACCCTGACATCTGCTGGGTGACCAATACAGCAGTACATGGACAATCCAGGAAGTTCCTGGAGAATGTTGGGGACAACTTCCTGGCACAAGTGCTGAAGGAACCAACTAGGGGCTGCTTCTCACAAACAGAGAGGAATTAGTAGGGGAAGTGGATGTGGGAGGCAACCTGGCAAGCACTGAACATGAGATGGTCAATTTCATGACTATAGGAAGAAATGAGCGCAGCAAAATATAGACTCTAGACTTCAGAAAAGCAGGCTCTGATTCCCTTGGGGAACTGATAGGCAGAATCTCCTGGGATGCTAACATGAAGGGGCAAGGGATCCATGAAAGCTGGCTCTATTTTAAAGAAGCCTCATTGAAGGAACAAACCATCCCAATGTGCAGTAAGAAAAGCAAATATGGTAGAGCAGCTTGGAATCCTTGGTGGAATCCTTGGTGACTTTAAACACAAAAAGGAAGGTGAGAAAAAGTGGAAACTTGGACAGATGAATAGGGAAGAATAAACATATTCATTCTTCTCGAGCATGCAGGGGTGTAATCAGGAAGGCCAAAGCTCAACTGGAATTGAAGCTAGCAAGGAATGTGAAGGGTAACAAGAGAGGTTTCAATAGCATGTTAGCAATAAGAGGGTGATCAGGGAGGCTATGGGACCCTTACTAGATGAGGAAGGCAACCTAGTGATGATGTGGGAAAAGCTGAAATATTTTTTTTTGCCTGTTTTTACAGACATGGTCAGCGCCCAGACTATTGCACTAGGCAATGCCAAATGGGAAGGTGGTGGACAGTCCTCAGTGAAGAAAGAACAGGTTAAGAACTATTTAGAAAAATTGGACACAAATCCATGGGGCTGGATCTAATGCATCCAAGGGTTCTGATACAGTCCCCCATAACATTCTTGCCAACAATTTAAAGAAGTATGGACTGGATAAACGGACAGTAAGGTGGACGGAAATCTGGCTACATTGTCGGGCTCAACGAGTAGTGATCAACTGCTTGCAGTCAGTATCAAGCAGAGTGCCCCAAGGGTGGTTTCTAGGGCTGGTTTTGTTCAACGTCTTTATGAATGACCCACATAAGGGGATTGATTGCACCTAAGCAAGTTCACAGATGACACTGAACTAAGAGAAGAGGTAGAAACATTGGAGGGTAGGGATAGAGTCCAGGGCAGGGGTGGAAAATAATTTTTGACTAGGGGCCACTTCAGAAATTTTTGAAGTGACCCTGGACCACCCCAGAAGAGGTAGGGCTTCAGGAGGAAGGGGCAGGACCAGGACACTTCTGTGTTTCCCCACCTACAGACCCTGATTGGTCTGGGCATGAGGGGATGCACAAAGTCTTTCCCCTTCCCCAAAGAGAACCACCAGTTCTTCCCTCTAGATTCCCTCTAGGTACCCATGCCCTTGGCAGTGGGAGGAGACTTTGCATGCTCCCCCCTCCTGTCCCCAGGTCAACCAGGGCCTGAGGAGTGGGAATATGTAGTCTCTTGCTCCCTGCCCCCGGCCTGCAAGGGAGCGCTGCGCTTAGAGTCAACCGCCAGCTGAGCAGAAAAAAACTATTTTATTAGAGGGTGGTGAAGCACTAGAATAAGTTTCCTAGGGAAGTGGTAGAATTTCCATCCCTAGAGGTTTTTAAATCCTGGCTTGACAAAGCCCTCACTGGAATAAGTTAGTGGGTTGGTCCTGCTTTGGACAGGGGTTTGGACTCAATGACCATGATTCTATGATTCTATTATCTTTCCCACATGGTAAATATTTACTTCCAATGGAATTTATTATAACCAGGGTTTTTATCAAATTAAATAATAGAGCACATCAATAAAAGAAACCACATTCACAATGAATAAGTATATACTAAGTATGATATATTTTTAAAAAAGACCCGCTTGTCAGCACCAGTAATATTTTAATGAACACCTAACTTTATGACTCCATACATAGATACATACATCAACAAGCAAGCAATTCTGGATTCAATAAAGGCAAAAAATTGCAATTGTCAATGCAAATGTGCTGTGTGCTGATTTGGAAAACTGTGTATTGTTAATAATGAATCATGTTCTTAGACTCATATGTTTTTGTGAAAGCACTTTATGAAGAGTTGACTGAACCTGATTATCAATCTCTATGTGCATGTGGTCATATCGTTTTACCCTAAATGCTAACTGCTCACAAGTTCAATTGCATGATTTAGTTTACAGTGCTCATTTACCAAGTACAAATTTGATCATTTTCTTCCTGCACCATGTTACAGACTTCTAATTCTCAATGAGTGGGAAACTTTCACATCAAATATCAAATATCACATATCACATCAAATCAGGACCAGCCAATCACTGAAAAAATGGAATTTATCTTCATTCCTTCTCCCCATTGCTATGCACATGTATTGCTTTTTACAGAAAAAAAATGAGATGCAGTTCTGAGTTAGAACTCTGAAGAATCACAGTTAAGGTGCGAAGTTTACAAGAGCATGTGTAATACAGATGAATCACCACTAAAGAAACAAAAAATAACTTTAAAATCAACAAGTGGTCCTGTGGCACCTTAGAGACTAACAAAAATATACATAGTATCATGGGCTTTCATGGGCAAAACCCATGAAAGCTCTGATACTATATATATATATATATATATATATATATAGTAACAAATATATGTTAGTCTCTAAGGGTAGATCTAGACTACATGGCCTCGTTAAACGAGGTTTACCGGAGCGGTCGACAAAGGCTTCCCTTGTCGACCGTGGAGTGTCCAGACTGCCTGCTGTGCCGGATCAGCTGATTGTCAGCACAGCGCGGTGGTCATTTTGATGTAAATGAAGTGGCGATTATTTAAATCGTGCTTCATTTTGCTATGTCTAGTAAACTCATCTACATGGCTCCATCGATGGAGCCATGTAGACTAGACATACTCTAAGTGCACATCTATACAGCAGTGTTATTTAAGAATAATTGACATTATTTCAAAATAACAAAATGATCCTATTTTAACCAGGCTGATCTTTATAGGTTGGCACTTCCTCCTTTCTAAGGGAGAAAATAGACAAAGTGGGTGAAGTAATACCTTTCACTGGACCAGCTTTTGTGAGTGAGACTACCTTTGAAGCTTACACAGAGCTCTTCTTCAGGTCCTGTCACCCAGTCTTGTCTCTCTAATATCCTGCGACTGACACAGCTATAACACTGCATACAAATCTTTGAACAGTGATCCTTGGAAAATTTGATTCTAAGAAGTGGAGGAGAATTCTATTAATCTTTAACTGAATTGTGGCATCATTTTGCTATCGATAGGTGTCTTTTTTATTATTGTTACTATTTCTGAGGGTGCATCTACACAGCACCCGAAACTCGAAATAAGATATGCAATTTGCGCTATGCAAATTGCGTAGCTTATTCTGAGTCTATTTTGAAATTGACTATTTTGAAAGTTGGTGTTTTCTACACAGCACCAATTTTTTTTTTTAAAAGCACTATTTCGAGCTAACCCTTACTCCTCATAGAATGAGGTTTACAGGGTTGGCAAATTAGCGCATACGCTATATTGTGAAATAGTGGACAAAAGACACAGGGTAGCTATTTTGGGGTATCTCTGGTATCCCAAAATAGCATTGCAGTGTAGACATACCCTGAGAGTGCTTATATGGATAAATATCAGTACCTAGAAGTCCAGGTAAAGGGTAGTGAGGTAGGCTTTGTCTATCACTTGAATGGTAAACAGTGCCAGTCAAACAATATTTCAATATGTGGGGCATTTTTTTAAGGAAAGCAGAATAGACAAGGTGGGTGAGGTAATGCCTTTTACTGTATCTTTTTTCAACATCTTCTCTGCACATATCCTTCCCTCTAATTTCTGTATGTAAAGGCATTTGAGATAATAACTTTGGAAAGGAGTCTAATGCAGCTATATGCACCAGATAACAAGATGCTTGTGCCCTTTGAATACCTTTAAGTTTTAGAAGACTTAAAGGAGTCCCTTTCTTCTCATAACTAAACATAGCAGTGATGGGCATATAAATGCAGAGAAGAAATCAAAGAAAACAAAGGGGATATAACAAATACAAAGCCAGATTAAAAAAAAAACTGCCTTCAAAATTCACTTTTTCTTCTTTAAAGAAGCTACATTATTTAAATGTATTGTTCTGTTTGGGAACATTAGCACATCAGATCTAATTTACAAATTTTAATGCCAGTTCATTATTTCAGTGGTCAGACAATAGAGTACATGGACATGATTAACAAAAGAAGAATGCCAGAAATAATGACTGGAATAGGTAACGAGGTCCAATTTTATGCTCTTTCTTGTGTTCCTCTATAAAAAAATCTATAATTAGGCTGGCAAATAATGATTTGCAGATATATAATTCATGTTATTTCATGCAAAATCATTAGCGGTATTCAGTAGTATTTTTATTACCAGAGTTCTTTAGAGGCTCAGAACAACAATTTACTTATCTTCAGGAAGCCAGCCTATTTCTTTAGATAAAATAAAAATGGTCTGAGACCAGGGTTGCCATAGATACAGTAGAACCATCAGCTTTGTGATAAAACACACCTGTTTTCTAGAGACTTTAGGAATTAACTGGAAAGGAAAATTTCTAAATAAAAACAAGGGCAGTGCAAATAATGTTCTATTCTAACTGCATCTGACCTGCTGTTTTCCACACCACAGGTCATCCAGGCTTGGAAGAAGCAGAAATGTGGAAAAGAGAATTTAACCCCTGGTAGTCCATCTTTGGGCAAATGATGGAAAAATTCTGCTAACATTTCTTGGATCATGTTTACTCAACTACCTTTCTTTGGCAACTGATTTTGTTCACATAAATATCTGGTGAACACAAACATTCAAGAGTGACCTAGTCAAGCAATTTTCCCTTTTCAGAGACTACAATCATCCATTCAGAGGAAAACAAATAATACCGTGGAACTAAAGAGATCCATCAGACAGCTTGAGTATTAAACTGCAGGTTATCAAAGCACACAACAAACAATTTGCAAGCAAATATATAGATTGAAATATGTTCACATAAAAATCAACAAATTATTCTGAATGATGAACCCTTATACTTGCTCAATTAATTAGTTATTAGTCATTAGCTATCTGTGTTTAACAATTAATGACTACAGACTGATTTCAGGCCTGGGTTTAAAATGTTATAGAAAGATCCTGAGAATAGGATGGATGCAGAAGGTCACCAGCGAGGAATTATATAGAAGATACAGCCAAAAGACAACCTACTGCAGAAGGTTACACAGCGGAAGTTACAGCTATTCAGGCATATCTGCAGAATGAACGACGAGTGAATAGTTAAGACCTTGGTAGTCGGCATAATGGATGGTCTGAATAGGAGAAGCAGACCCCACAAAGAATGGGTAGATGATATAGTAGATTGATGCAGAGCTAGTCTACAGAAACTATTGGTAAGTCCACACTGGACAGGAAAAGATAGAAGGAAATAGTGAGGGAGGCATTAGACACCAACGGGCGTTGAGCCCATGGTTGTTGATGATGATGATGATGATTTTTTTAGTTATACAAAGATAGAGAAAATAAACACTTTTTATGGTGTTGAAAGATAAGGACTTCTTCCTTGCACACAACTCAAATGTCTAAATTATACAAGCTAGTTCTCCCAGAATACCAGTCTCCAGCCCAGATTACAAATAACAGTGAACTGAAGGGAGCAGAGGGTCTTACAGGAAGCCTCTAGGCGTAAGCACAGATTGTCCTAACATTTCAAACAGATATTATGGGAACAGCTTGTCATGAATTTTCCATATAATATTTTTTGACAGAAAAGTCAGCTTCTGTAAAATCAAAATCTGTCGCAAGAAATTTCACTTTTCCTGATGTTTTTCAATTTTATATTGGAAAAATCCAAGCAAAATATTTTATTTCAAGTCAGTTTGATGTGAGTTGGAATGTTTCAGTTTGTTGTGCAATACTCACCTAAAACATTTCACGTCTATTCAATTAAAAATTAAGTTCTATTTCTCTGTTACGGTGCATTTC
>JANRFK010001605.1:22994144-23017963 GCA_030068395.1 Apalone spinifera
TATTTAAATCCCTGCTTCATTAGCAATTTCGATGTGCCTAATCTACATCTCTGTTGACAGAGAGGTGTAGTCTAGATAAACCCTGTCTGTCTGTCTGTCTCTCTCTCTCTTTCCCTTCCCCCTTTCCCTAGTCGCTGTTCTCCCTTAATTCTGTTCTCAGATCTGCTTATACAATCCCAGTTTTCTTCAATGGGGATGATGTGGCAGTGTATGCAAGATCAAATTTGAACCCTCTATGTGCAATGTGCATAAATTAAGATTAATATGAGACTCTTCACACTGAATTTCCTGACTTTGGGACCTTAAAATGATAGCATTAATTATTTAAATTTTTGTATTTAATGTAAATAGTAATACCCCGCTGGCTTTTGGTTCCTGTGAAAAATTTGAGAAGCCAATAATTTGCGAAGCTGAAAGACTTAATATGAAACTGTTATCTGTTGCTCTCTGAAAGCATTGGCAAACATTTAACTTAGTAAGTTCTGTGGGTTTTTTTTTTTAAATGTGGGGCTTAAAAATATAGACAGCTGATCTATGTATATATCCTACATACAGGAATAGGGAACACCTTCCATCCAGGTGAGAAGGTATTATTGCTTTTACCGTCAGATGAATCTAAGCTCCTTGCATACTGGTGAGGGTCCTATGAGGTAATTTGCTAGGTCTGTTCCGTTACATATGAGATCTATCAGCCTGACCACCAGTGCAAGAAGCAAATATACCACATCAACATTTAAAGCCTTGGCAAGTACAAGAAGCACTAATGATTACCCCTCATCCCCCAGATCCAGCGTTGGGGCCTCAGGTAACAGACATGGACACCTCATACATGGCAGAAGAATCGGTGCTAGGCACCATCCTCTCCCTCCAACAGCGGGAAGAGGTTCACTGCTTGCTGAAGACTTTTTGGGGGATATTTACTGCCTGTCCTGGACACACAACAGTCATCTATCACAAAATCCAAATGACCCCGGGACAGTGGTCAGAGAAGCAACTCATCCGCTTCCCTGGCAAAGACAAGAAGCAGTACAGAAAGAAACCCAGATCATGCTGGAATTGGGAACGAGAGAGCCCTCCCAGAGTGAGAGGCAAAGCCCCATCATACTGGTACCAAAACCTGATGGGAGCCTCCATTTCTTTATTGATTTCTGCAAGGTAAACGTGATTTCAAAGTTAGACACCTGATGTCCTGAATTGACAAACTGCTTGATCAGCTGGGGATAGCCAAGTACATTATAATACTCAACCTATCCAAGGGGTATTGGCAGATCCCCCTTTACCTGCAATCTAGAGAGAAGACCACATTTGCCATTCTTTTTGGCTGAATGCTTTTTGGTTTACATAGTGCACCAGCGACCGTTCAGTGACTAATGGACCACCTCCTAAGCACCCACATAGAGTACGCAGCTACCTACCTGGATGATGTGGTGGTGTAAGCAAGGATTGGTGCACTCTCCTAAGGCAGGTAGTCCCTGTCTTAAAATTTTACAGCAGGCTGGACTTATGGCCAACCCCCCAAAATGTTGAATTGGATAGCAGGAAATAACCTATCTGGGCTATATCCTGGGCCAGGGAAAGTCTGGCCCCTTATTGGGAAGGTTCAAGTGTTGGAGGACTAGCTGGGCAAACATCAAGTGTTGGAGGACTAAAAGACCAAACATCAGGTCCAGCAATTTCTTGGCCTGGCATGCTATTATCGGTGCTTTGTCCTCCAATTTGCAACCATTTCAACCCCCATCACCTCACTCCTGAAGGACAACCTCTGACAGATCTGCTGAACTGCTGAAGAGGGTCCTGTCACCGAAACTTGTGCTTTTTAGTCTGGCTTTTGATAGGGAATTTTTGTTACAGACAGATGCCTCAGAGGTAGGGTTGGGGGCAAGAGGCTGATGGGGACAAACACCCTATCCTTTATTTGAGTAGGAAGTTGTTCCCTCGGGAGTGCAAATACTCCACGACTGAAAAGGAAGCCCAAGATGTAAAATGGGCCATTGGGGTCCTCTGCTATTATTTATTATGTGCTCCCTTTGTCCTTGTGTTGGACCATGCCCCTCTGCAGTGGCTACACTGGATGAAAGATTCCAACCCGCCTCACCCGCTGGTACTTAACGTTGCAGCAATATGCCTGAGGAGATAAGAAACATTTGAATACAGACTTTTTCTCCTGCTCAGAGGGAGGCAGAATCCAGCCCAGGAGACCTGAGACTGGACTTGAGGAGGGGGGAATGTAGTGAATCAGCTTGGTCTCCCACTGACCTGGAAGGGGAAATGCTATCTAAGGCCCCCTGATGGGCAGTGCCAGAACAACCCAGCCTCCCTCCCCCCGCAATACCGCTAAAAAGCAGAAGAACAGTGCTGGAACTATAAAAGCAGGGGTTCAGAGCTCAGTTAGAGCCCAGCAAACCAGCTGCTTTGCCCGAGCTCCCAAGGAGGAAAGAGCTCCCAAGAAGGAAGACTGGATTGGGCCACCAGGGGCCCTGAAGACTTGCCCATGCCTCCTCATTCATTGCCAGGCCCAGAAGACTAGCCTGGATGCCCAGGCCTAGGAGATGGGTGCCACCCGGACCTCAATGTTATCTGAAGCCAGAGCCCATGAACACTCTACCAGTGCCAGTGTCCCTGGCAGACCCTGAGGAGCAGAGGCTGAGCCAGGAAGGCCCATGGGGGAACCAGGAAACAGCCCAGGGACAGCTGACACTGGGTCAAATGAGGACATGGAAGTCAATTGGGCGGCGCGTTGTGATCAGGATTCCTGTGGACCTAGTGATCTGGTCAGAGTGTTGCAGCCACTGACCCAGTAGCAGCCTGTACTGCCATTCTTCGGGCCCTGGGCTGGGACGCAGTGGAGTAAGTGCACCTGTGTTCCTCCTCTACCCACACCCCTCACCTTGAGTGGCAGGTTTCTCCCTGTTGTGGTAACCCCCCTGTGTCTGTCGGCTCTCCACCAGAGAAAGGAGGACTGATCTCTGCTCAGCCTGCAGACAGGCCTGAGCCCTTAAACTGCTTAGACTGTTGTTTGTAAACTGTTTGTTTGTTCCCCCGCCCTGACCCAGGGTGTGGTTCTATAAACTGTTGCTCAGCCTGCAACCAGGACTGAGCGCCACACCTCTTTATAGTGTTCCAACTTGACTAAGGGCTTAGACTTTCCTAACTGCTGCTCAGCCTGCAGCCAAGCTTGAGTCCTTACCTGTTTGTTTGTTGCCCGGCCTGACCAAGAGAGCAGCTTTATAAACCACTGCTCAGCCCACAGAGAGGTTTGAGCCCTTAACTGTTTGCAGACCCTGCCCTGAGCAAGGGCTGGATCATTGAACTACTGCTAGACCTGAAGAAGGCCTGAACCTTTATTTTGTTGTTTGCCCTGCCCTGAGCAAGGGCTGGGCCCATGAACTGCTGCTCTGCACATTGACCAGAGCCCCAATACTTCTGATAATCTCGCCCTGAGCAAGGTCCAGGACACTAGACTGCTGTTTTGCCAAGCCAAAGGTCAGAGCTCTTAGACTGTGACCAGGCTCCCCCAGCCTACTAACTGGTCAGTACGTTGTGAATTGAGGCAGCTTGGCCTCCCTCCAGCCAGTGACCAGTACAGTGGCTAATAACAATGCATGGGAAAGCACATTTATCTTATCCCAGAGAAGAATTGTTTATAAAACTACATCCCCACCTTCCCACAAGATATATTTTTTAAAAAAAGAGTATACATTTCAATCCAAAACAAAAACATTGCCAAAACTCTGGGCTAGATATACAATTCCACCCATAGGGACAGGATAAGAGAGAGAATGAACATCATGTGACAGATTTTATCAGGTTGCTTAATGCACATGCAAGTTGCTCAGATATTGTGACAATGTGTGTGGTATAAATACCTGACTAGAACTTATTCCAGCAAATTATTAACATGCTCCCCACTTTGCATTAGAGGAATTAGATATTAAAATTAAAAAGCTTAGAATTAATCAGGAAAGTAACACACATTTTTAGGTCCTGAACCTGATCTCATTTATGTTGATGGCAAAACTCCCATTGATTTTATTACAGCCCCCAGCTAAAACTTCTCCTACACACTATCAGGGATCTACAACATAAATAGATGATGATCCATCACTTTCACAGATCTTGGGAGACAGGCCAGTTCCAAAGCTGCCATTTTGGGAGGGTAGGGGGTAGCAGTCCTGCACTCTAGGACATGGCTTGCTTTTCATCCCATTCCCTGGACTACCAGGGAATGAAGGGAAAGTACTTGCATTTTGTGCTTGACTCTAACACCTGGCTAATGAGCTTCCTTCACATCCAAAAGTTAGTGGGTGAGCATAAGAACAGCCATACTGGGTCAGACCAAAAGTCCATCTAGCCCAGTATCCTGTCTGCCGACAGTAGCCAATACCAGATGCTCCAGGGGGAGGGATCACAGCAGGTGATCATCCCTTGTCACCCACCTCCAGAGAAACAGAGTCTTGGGATACTATTTCTACCCATTCTAGCTAATAGCAATTGATGGAACTAACCTTCATGAATCTATCTAGCTTTTTTTTTAACCCTGTTAAAGTTCTAGCCTTCACCATATCCTCTGGCAAGGAGTTCCACAGGTTGACTGTGCACTGCATAAATAAAAACTTCCTTTTGTTTGTTTTAAACCTGCTATCTATTAATTTCATTTGATGAACCCTAGTTCTTATATTGTGGGAATAAGTAAATAACTTTTCCTTATTCACTTTTTTTGTACCAGGCATGATTTTATAGACCTAGATCTATAGGTCTAGCCTCCTCTTCTCTAAGATGAAAAGTCCAAGTCTTTTTCATCTCTCTTTATAAGGGACCCATTCCAAACTCCTAATCATTTTTGTTGAGCTTTTCAGAAACTTTTCCAATGTCAATATATCTTTTTTGAGATGAGGCAACCGCATCTGTACTCAGTATTCAAGATGTGGGCGTGCCATGGTTTTATATAAAGGGAATAAAATATTTTCTGTCTTATTCTCTATCCCTTTTTAAATGACTCCTAACATTCTATTTGCTGTTTTTGACTGCTGCTGCACACTGAGTGGATGTTTTCAGAGAACTATCCACAATGACTTCAAGATCACTCTAGAGTACTTGTAGCCAAATTAGTCCCATTGTATTTTATGTATAGTTGGGATTATTTTTTCCAATGTGCATTACTTTACATTTATCAACATCAAATTTCATTTGCCATTTTGTTGCCCAATCACTTAGTTTGGTGCGATCTTTTTGAAGCTCTTCAAGGTCTTCTTTGGTCTTAACTATCTTGAGCAGTCTGGTATCATCTGCAAATTTTGCCACCTCACTTTTTACCCCTTTCTCTAGAACATTTATAAATAAGTTGAATAGAATTGGTCCCAGGAAAGACCCTTCGGGGACCCAGCTAATTACCTCTCTCCACTTGGAAAACTTACCATTTATTTCTACACTTAGTTTCCTGTCTTTTAACCAGTTATCAATCCACAAAAAAGACTTTCCTTTTTATCCCATGACAACTTACTTTACTTAAGGGAATTTGGTGAGGGACCTTGTCAAAGGCTTTCTGGAAATCTAAGTATACTATATCCACTGGCTCCTCCTTGCCCACATGTTTGTTTACCCCTTCAAAGAACTCTAGCATTAGTAAGGAATGATAAGTAAGGAATTATTTCCCCTTACAGAAACCATGTTGACTTTCCCCCAACAAATTATATTCATCCATGTATCTGACAAATTTAATCTTTACTCTAGTTTCAACTAATTTGCCTGGTACTGACTTTAGACTTACTGGTCTGTAATTGCCAGGATAACCTCTAGAGCCCTTTTTAAATATTGGTGTCACATTAGCTATCTATCAATCATTAGGTATGGAAGCTATTTTAAAGGACAGGTTACAAACCACAGTTCCACAATTTCACATTTGAGTTCTTGTGAATGTCATCAGGTCCCAGTGACTTGGTACTGTTAAGTTTATCAATTTCTTCCAAAATCTCCTCTAATGACACCTCACTCTGGGATAATTCCTCAGATTTGTCACCTAAAATGAATGGCTCAGATTTGGGAATGTCCACAATATCCTCAGCCATGAAGACTGAAGCAAAGAATTTATTTAGCTTCTCCACTATGACTTTATCATCTTTGAGAGCTCCTTTAGCATCTTGATAATCCAAGGGTCCCACTGGTTGTGTAGCCGGCTTCCTGCTTCTGATGTACTTTAAAAAAATTTTACTATTACTTTTTGAGGTTTTGGCCAGCTGTTTTTCAAACTCTTTTTTGGCTTTTCTTATATTTTTATATTTAATTTGACAAAGTTTATAGTCCTTTCTATTTTCCTCACTAAGATTTGACTTCCACTTTTTAAAAGATATCTTTTTATCTTTCACTGTACACAGTTTCGGACTTGCACTTGCCATTCTCAGATAGCAATAACTTCAAAAAGACTACAGAGAGAAACTGCTGAGCTGGAATTCATGTGCAAATTTGACACCCTTCACTAAAGTCTAAATAAATACATGGAGTGGTTCTTGCATTACAATTGGTAATTTCCAATTCAGGTAGTCTCACTTTCTCACCACTGTTGGAGATGAGCCACATCCATTCTGATTTAATTAGCATTGATGTCATAGTCCCATCTCTGTGACATCTTTCCTTTCCTTTCCTTTCCTTTCCTTTCGAGGTGACTTGCAGATACTTCCAAGAGTGAGGATCTCCCCAAGTTGATTTCTTTGCAACCAAGCAGAATGCAAAATCTTCTCAATTCTGCTCCAGACAGGGGCAGTTGTCTTCTTCTTCCCTTGGTCAGAGCGGGGAAGGAGAAGTAGGGGGTTCATGTATGCCTTCCTGCCCTTTCCTCTGATTGGCTAGGTCTTGCAGAAGATCAAACAGGATTTGGCATGGGTAATCCTCATTTTCTAAGGCAGCAACTGTAGCTGCTTCCAGCCTTCTATCACAGGACAAGGACCATGTGCTGCACCTGAATCTTCAGTCTCTCCAACTCATGATATGGATGCTCTGTGATCAAACCTTCAGGAACAGGCATGCTTATTGGTGGTGAGGCGAGTCTCGTTGGTGAATAGGAAGCCCTCTACAAGGTTTATCTACATGGTGAAATGGACCTGATTCTCAGTCTGGGCAGTGCAAATGGGAGTTAACCCCATTAAAGCCCCTCTGCAGATGATATTGGACTATTTCCACCTGAAGTACTCGGATCTAGCTCTGGCATTGATCAAGGTCCACTTAGCTGCAATCTCAGCTTTTCATCTTCCATTTCAGGGAGAATCTGTATTCTCCAAAGACCTGACAGACAAGTTCTTGAAGGGCCTTCAGAGTCTTTTTCTGCAGATTTCACCTCCTTTTTCACAGTGGGACCTTGATCTGGTTCTATCTTGCCTGATGGGTCCCCTGTTTGAGATGCTGGCATCCTGTTCCCCTTCTTTCCTGTCTATAAAGGTGGCTTTCTTTGTAGCAACTTAAACCCGTCCAACGCATTATCAATAAACTACAACCTATATTGGAACAGGATACTACACTCCGAGAGGCTCTGGGAGACAGACCCATAGTCTCCTATAGACAACCACCTAACCTCAGGGTGATTCTTACCAACAACCACAGGACATACCACACTAATATCAACCCTGGAACTTTCCCTTGCAACAAACCCCAGTTCCAGCTTTGTCCACATATTTACTCTGCTGACATCATTATTGGACCTAACCATGCCGCTTACAAGATGGAGAACACATATTCCTGTTCATCCAGAAATATAATTTATGCCATCATGTGCCTAAAGTGTCCATCTGCTATGTACATTGGACAAACGTCTCCGACACTTCGCCAAAGAATCAATTCACACAAAACAGACATAAGACTCTCTCACAAAGAGAAAGCTGTTGCTTGCCATTTCAGCCAGACTGACCATTCCCTCAATGACCTTAAAACATGCATATTGCTTCAAAGAGACTTTAACTCCAGACTTCAACGAGAAGCTTCAGAATTGTCATTTATGCTTAAATTTGACACTTTATGTATAGGTTTAAACAAAGACTCTAATTGTCTCACCCATTACAAAGATAGCTTCCCCAATTATCACCCCTAATGTCATTACCTCACAGAAACTTCCCCTATTATCACCCCTATGTCATTTCCTCACAGACACTAACCTTCCCCTCTCCCCTCCACTCTGTTCTAAAATTTGATTTGTCAATTTCACATGCATTCATTTTTTTGATTGTATCACTTTGGTATATTTGGTTGTGCCGATTTTCTTCCACATATTGATCTGAGGAAGTGGGTCTGGCCTACGAAAGCTCATCACCTAATAAACCATCTTGCTAATCTTTAAAGTGCTACATAGTTCTGTCTTTTGTTTCAGCAGGATGGCAGTGTTCCCTCTCACATTTTCTATTCTTGGGCAGGTTGAATTTTCTTTAGGGCGGGTTGAAATTTCTTAAGTGCAATAACAATCTTGCGGTAGTTTGTGGATGTTCACTACCAATAAAAGCAAAAGAAAACAAAACAAACACACACACACATATAACAAAATTCAAAGGGTAGAAGCTTGAGAACAAATTAACACATGGCTTCAGGGTTTGTAGACAGCTGCATGTTTCAAAGAGTTTGCAAAAACAAGGTTTCATTCTACAAAACTAGCATCACACCTAGTACTTTCTACTTCTGATTCAGAAGAGCCAGAACTCTATCACATAGCAAAGATCTGGCCTTAATGCAATACAATTTATCATGTAACACAGAATTTTAAAAAATCATTAGGATCAGAGTTTTATATATCCACACACACACACATCCCCCCCGCCAAAAAAAAATCTCTTAAAAGTATCTTTACCATAACTGGTGTTCTTTGAGATGTGTTGCTCATGTCCATTCAACATTCTCACCTCCTACCCCTTGTCAGAGTTTCTGGCAAGAAGGAACTCGAGAGCGAGGGGCCTGTGAGATCCCTTTATACTGCGACATACATACATACCACTCCATCAGGCGCTGAGACCCATTTCCCTATGGATACTGCTGAGGGAAAATCTTTTAGCACTGGTGTATGGGGCTAGCACACACACATATGTTGAATGGACATGAACAATACATCTCGAACACCAGTTATGGAAATGGGTAATGGTCTTTTAAGGATTACTAGGGTTAACACAGACACCTTATAGTGTCTTGTTGTGCACCACATTATAAATGTTTGTTTAATGTATTTGTAAAAGCCTAAAGCATCTCACACTGTTCTTGTCTCAGTCATGCATATATTAGCAAAGTACTGTATTGACTGATACCGAAATCATCTAGACATCTCTCACTGGATCATTTAACTTATGCAACATTTTTAAGTTCCCCAACTGAATGAATACTTCACAATGAATAATTATCTTAGTTCTTTAACTGCTCATTTGATTAGCTGCCATCAGGTCATGCAGTTCCCACAAATTTATTCTTTTTTTGTCTCAGTAGAGCAGGGATGGGGAACCTTTTTTGGGTAAGGGGCCACTGACTCACAGAAAAATCAATTGGGGGCCATACACAGGAGAGGAGTGTCCCCAGCTGTGAAGGAAAAAGACACGCCTCACATTCCCCTCACATTCTAGCATGAAGAGAGGCTCAGCCTAATAGATTTTGTGTGCTCCAGCCCTGCAGTGGGGCAGTGGGAGGGCTAGAGTGTCAGTATGGGTTCCCCAATGCTGAGGGGCGGTCAGCCCTGAGCCTCGGGGGACAGATCCAGGCAATCGAGGAGCCACATCCAGCCTGTGGGCCTGAAGTTCCCCACCTCTGCTATAGAGTAATTTAAAGCAGTTTGTGGAATGTCAGATATTTAACTTCTGTTGGTTAGTTTGTATTGGATATATCAATAGCACTCTGCAGCAAAACTGGGCCCATTCCCAAATGAAAATGGATAAAATGTGTGATTTTTTTCAAAGAAAAATGATTATTTTATTGGAAACTCAGGAAAATTTTCATTTTCACGTTTCCAATATGAAAACATGAGTTTGTTAATGCAAATACAACTAAATTTTAAAATGGATGCAAAATTTCAAAAATAAAAGTAAAAAAGTGCACATGAAATTATGAAATACAAAAATTGTGAACTTGGCGGAGATTGGATTTAAATCTTTTGTTTTGGATGACGCATATTTTATGAGTTTATAGCTCTGGATCCTCAGAAAATTTTGAATAGACATTTTTTAAAAAACTCATTCACTTTTGTCACTGTTCAGTAAAATGCATCTTATCATTATTACTGAAATGGTAATACACAAGTTGTCTAATCTTTAATTAACATGTAATGACTTAACCATAAAACTTACAGTACCTGATCAAAGTGTTTTATGCATACAACCAGTTAGCATCAGTTAACAATCCATCTGTTGTGCATTATTGCTTCTATGAATCATATATTTCATTTCAAATTAGTGAGTAAATATTTGTGGTATTCACTTAAAGGAAGAATATTTGGTTTGTGGTTTCAGTTGTTTAGTTGGAATTAAATCTCTTTTCTTCATTTAGAGCTCAGAACACAACACTGGAAAAGAAAATTAATGCCTGAACATAAATATTCTTTCTAATGCTTTCTGTTTGAAATGTGAGAATAGAGAAAATGCTGTCATTTGGACAAAATAACCATAAGGAAATAAAGGTAACTTTACAGTGGTAATTTCCCACACTGTAACCATAGAATCATAGAAATATAGGGCTAGAAGGCACTTCAAGAGGGCATCTAGTTCATCGCACTGCACTAAAAGTATACTTAGATCATGTGTAGATCATGTGTACTTCTGAATGAAAAGTGAAAGTTAGACAGTGATGACTATTTTGGATATTATCATTTACTCAAGTGAAGGTGCATTAATCTTTCTGTTATACCATTTTCTTTTCTTTTCAAGATATTATCAGTCATAAAGATTTTTACAAAGGTAAGTATCTGTCGTACCATCACTTCAAATTTCCATTGGGAAAGTTCAGATTTTAGACAATCCTGTGAAATGCTACCTTTCATCTTTGCTTCACTATACTGACCGAGCCCCTCCATGGGCAACTTTTCCATTGGGCAGAAGGAAAATACAACTTTTGAACTGAAAACAGCTTACAAAGCATTTGGATGAGGGAGGGTGTCATTTTTAAAAAAACGGATTCAAAATGTCTGCTGCACATGATCAGATTATCTCAAAAGGTCATCCAGTCCCCCCGCAGTGAGGCTGGACCAAATATACCTAGGCCTTCCTTGACAAGTGTTTGTCTAATTTCTTTTTAAAATTTCTAAAGATGGGGATTCCATAACCTCCCTTGAAAGCCTATTCCAGTACTTAAATATCCCTGTAAAAATGTTTTCCCTAATATCTAATCTAAATTTTTGTTGTTGCAGAATGAGTCCGTTACTTCTTCTCCTATCTGTGGTAGACAGAGCCCCATTCTAGCATCATTTAACATATTTACAAATTTTATATGGCCACTGTATCTGAAATAAAGTAGATGATTGCTATCCAACCAGCCAGTGGGTAGCAGGATACAGAATAGAGGCTTTGGTTAAAAGATTCTAGAGTTTAATATTTCAACAATGCAGATCTGTTTATTCTAAATGGATGCAGCATATATTTTTAAAATCCATACCAAGCAATTGCTGTTATTCCCTTTCCTTCAAAGCTGTACCTGAAACTCTAGCTCAGGGCCGTCATCAGGACAGGGCAAGTGGGACAGCTACCGAGGGCACAAAGCCTTGGGAGTGGAAAATTGGGGTTGAGAAATGCTAAGAAAAAATGGCAAAGGGGCACAATTAGGCTCGCTCACCCCAGGCACTGAAATATCTGCTTACCGCTCTGCTTTCCTAGTTTTACTTCCCCTATCCTAAAAGTACTAAAATAGAACCTCTGGGTTTTTAAACAAGCCCAAGTCAACATTAATTTAAACACTTTAATCTAATATGCCACTTTGGATTCCTGTACACTGATATTTGCTCAGTGCCTTGATTTGTTTCCAGTGGTTTAAAATAACCACCTTGATGACTTGGTGCAATTTTCTTGGAAGGTTTCAATTAGAAAGCTGAGCTCCACTGAAGCCAACTTGCACAGTGAATTCTGTTATATTATTAATGTCATCTGATATCAAGATTAGCTCCCACTCAGTGCTAAATCTATTTTAATATCACTTGTCCTCTCCTGAGTGTGTCATATTCCAGCCTGAGCTGCACTGTATTGCCATTTTTGTTAGAATTCTTAGAGATTTGTTTAGAGGAGTCAAATTGTCTTATGTAACATAAAAGACATCTTCAGCGAAGGAAAGAGAAACAGAGTGTCATGTAGTTCAATAGCACTTCTGATTTTTTTTCCTGTGATAAATAAGGAGTTCTACAGGAAATGCTCCTTGATCATATAATTGGGACTTTGAATCATTATCTCCCCTGTCCCTTTTCATTTTCTCTTTGGCCATTCTAAAGATAGTCTTTTCTATTTCAGGTCACTGGACTGATATGAAGATGTGAACTATTTTCGGGATGGGATCAATAGTGCAGCTCATCACCCACATGCAGCAGGGTTGATAGGCTATGGAGACCCCAGGGCAGGGTGTGTGTGTGGGGGGCTGAGGGGGTAGCTCTGTGCCCCGTAAAGGGTAGGGCTTCAGGTGGAAAGGGCAGGGCTGAAGGCAGTACCCAGTACCACATAGACCACGGCGCTGATCCCCTCCAGCCCTCAGAGCCCCAGAGAGAACCCAATGTGGCAATCCAGTGCTCTAGTGGTGATTCAAAGGGGTCACCACCACAGTAGCAGAAGTGTTTGCCAGGAGCCCTGGACTCCTTAGAATTGGTGGACCCTGGGACAACTGCCCCCTTTGTGCCCTCCGTCAGCAGGCCTGTCCACATGGTCTGATGCTGACCAGCAAAGCAGATGGATGTTTTTTTCTAAATGAGAAGCAACCACAAGTTGTTGTACTCAATGCAGGAATCAGTGGGTGAAGGCTATAACCTGTGGTATGCAGGACCTCTGACTATAGGATCATCACATTCCCTTCTGCCTTTAATAATCTATTAAAATTACGCTTGAGCATTCAGGACTAAGAAAAAATCCACTGACATCAATGTGAGTTTTTTTGAGGCTTCGAGAAACTGTAGAACGTGTCCAAAAGCACTTAGGAAGTGTTCCTGGTTCCTGGTTCTGGAGTGCATGAAAGCATTCCTACAATGTGTTCCAAGGATTGGCTCTTTAAGACTAAGGGAAAACCTTCAGAGAGTATGACAGGTGTCATGTGAATATAGGCTGCAGGCACTGTCTGCTATAAATAAAGATTATCTTTTATCCTTTATCCTAAACCAAAAGCCATAGGAGGAGGGGGGCTCTCCACGGTAACAAGGAAAGGCTACCCAGAGAGTAGGCTATGTGTTCCCTCTCCCCAGCTGTGGAAAGCTGGAAAGGTCGCTGCCCCTAAGCATTTTGTATTGTCCTGAGCCTTTTATATATTCTTTTTCTTAATAATCTCATACTGAGGAAAGAGCTGTGTAATGTGATTCAAGTTTGTGGCTGTTATTTGGGCTGCCCCAGCTTGTGAATCTACTCACTGGTTTTCTGGGGGCAGCAAGAGCAATGGAATACTATTTTGATTAGCTGATTAGCTTGAACATCATTTTGTAATTCCAGGTGAAGTCAGAGAGAAAACCTCAGAGTAGGAGAAGAAATTAGGAAAGGAAACTAAATTAAAAGTAGAGATTGAGCCCAAAAGAAGGAAAATAAAGGGGAAGGGGGAATGTTAAATCCTACACAAAGACCTTAGCTGACACATGGCAGAGGCTAGTTCTTCAGCAATTTTGAAGTGAGATTACGGGGGGCTTTTAATGTTTAAAAAGATTTCAAACTATTCAGGGCCTTTTTGGGCTTCTCTTTATTTCTCTTATGCTTTATACATTTTATTTACTATTGAGAAGCACCACTGCAGCTGTTCTTGTTGCATTTGCTGAGGGCAACCCAAATGTCACCACCCAAATGGTTCATCAGCCTTACTCATGCTGCCATCACTAATTATAAGGCAGGGCAACCTGCAATATACTTGTAGCTATATATCCACCCCAGCAGTGACAGACTGATATCTTCACCAAAGTGACTGCATCTGCTCACCCATGCACAGTTCAATTGTTGCCCAGTTTCAACTGCTTCCTTGCTGTAATAAAATACTAAGTATGCTTGATGTGAACATGGGTCTGCTTGGAACATCCAATCTTGGCTCACTTGCACTCTACTCTCTCCATATATTTTAGAGTGTGTCGGTCTGTCTGTGTGTCTGTCTGCGAGCCTGTTTGTTCAAGAATTTATAAATGGTAAGAGGTAGGGCCACCAAATTTGGTGTGCAGCTTCCTCTTCTCCTAATTTAAAGCAAGGTCAGGGTTTGGTTGTGCCAGGACAACTGGGAGCCCCAGGAAAAGGACTGTTTTCCATAACATGCAAAGGGAGGGGCTGCTGTTCACAGGAATGTGCTATGAGAGTGGCTACTGGGGGCAGTGAGCCTGCAGGGGAGAGCTACATGCAGAATGTCCACTGGAAGCAGAGGGTCCACAGGGAAGAGCTATCCTACACCCTGTCCACTGGGGGCAGCCATACTTCCAAGGGCGTGGCCAGCTGGCTGGGGCTCCACCATCTTGCATGTCAGAAAGTAGCCCCCCTGCTACAAAACCATTTTCTCCTTCCAGCCCTTGGTCACAGCACTGGGGAAGAAGGGGGAAGAAAAAAGGCCCTTGGTGCTTAGGAAGCCTGGGGGAGAGGGGAAGGCCCCAGGTATCTGGGGGGAGAGAACAGTTCCTGGTGGGCTATGCGGGGACCTGCGAGGGGGAAAGAAGAGGATCCTGGCCAGCTGTAGGTGGCCTTAGAGGGGAGACCCCCCCTTCACTGAGCCCCTCCTCAACCTCCAACCCTCACTCTCACCCACCCCTAGCCTCCTGCACGCACATACCCCACCCACCCACACCCACACGTTGCTACCCCGAAGGATCCAGGCAATGTTGGGTAAGTCTGCTATGTCATCATATGGAAGTTGTAATGAGGATCAGTATGGAGTAGCTTAAATGAATTTTGGAATAAAATACAACAAAAGTGAATGGATGCAGGCTCTAAAGCAGCCTGTGGAATGTTCAGTTCGGCACAAGGACCTCCATTCATTTCACATGGACCGTAAGTATGGATTGCATGCAACTGACCATCTGGCTCCTCAGGAAATGGCCTCAAGCTCCTCACATGTGGGATAGTTCCAGGGGTTCTGCGTGAATACTTTGCCTGATAAGCACTTGAATGGGATGTCTCACTCTGCCTCGCTAATTGCATATGGTAAAGCATCTTGACTGTCATACACTAAGCCATAACAATAAGTTGTGCCTAGTGATGCATAAGTCCACAGCATCACTACAGAGATAGAGATAGGGAAACTTGAACTGATATTTAGGTTTGAAACAAGGATCATAAGGAGGCAGGAGTCTGGCAATCTCAGTGAGGTCCAATAAATAATAATTTATCATGCAATAAAAACTGAACATTCAAGAGTACAAAACAGAGAACTGTGACATTAAGTACATGTTGAACCTCTCTAATCTGGACCTCTCTGGTCTGGCACTGTCTGAGGTCTGGTGTGATTTTAGTTAGCCAGATGTCCACTTATCGTGAGTGTAGCCAAGTTTCCTGCAGTCCCATAAATATACCCTATCCCAAATGTCTTCTAACATCTCAGTTAGCAGTCGAAGTATTGGTAATGCTGCTAGACAATATTGACCTTCTGTGGTTCAGTAAATTCTCCAGTTGTACACCAGTCAGGTCCTGGGGTGCTGGGTTAGAAAGATGTAAGAATCAATAAGCACTTAAGAAAGGAAAATCCTATTGTCATGGGCATGGCCCTTCCAATAAAATACAAATACTATACACATGCACAAAATAAAACATTGTATCATATCAGCAGAAATGATCTAAGAGTCCTACAAGGACTCCCAGTTCCTCCCACTTCTCTCTGTAAATATTATTGACATCCAGGCAGAGATGCCTGCATGTCTGGGGGCGTAATATTTTGTCAAGTGAGTTGTACATCAGTTCACATGAATGGCATCACAGTACACTGATTAAGAAAGGACACAGTGGATCTATCCTGCATCCTTTGTTCAGGCAAAACTCCCTTTGACTATATGTAAATGCAGCATACAAGGTCATTAGCAATCACTTCAAAGGGCCAAAGCATGGGTATAGCAAAAAAAGAAAAAACAGAAGAGAGGGAAAAGGAGATGGGGGAGTGTCAATAGATGATCTTAGAGAATAGTTTGTTCAAGAATAATGCAAATTCATTACCCGAAGCACATGACAGGTAAAGACTCTTCTAAGAATTCTGGAGCATCTGAGGAACAGTAGAAAGAAATCATGAGATCAAATACATGGGAGATCCCAAGCCTTTAAAAAGAACAGAATGAACAGTTTGTTTATATTTTAGTTTTTTAATTAATTATCTATATATTTCTGTTGGTATATAGAAACATTTAATTTAAGTCTTTCCGTATACACTACAACCCCCGCAATCTCCAGGAAGTGGTTGGTAGTGGCTCCTTTAATGCTTCCCACATCAGGAGTTGGGAGGAAATAACTGTAGTGTTGCCAACTTTCCAATTGCACAAAACTGAACACCATTGCCCCACCTCTGCCATTAGGCCCTATTCCTCCCCCCACCCCTTCTCTGAAGCCCTACTCCTGCTCACTCTGTACCCCACTCTTTTTTGCTCATCCTCCCCCCACTTTCATTCACTTTCATTGGGCAGGGGCAAGAGGAGTGGTGCAGGAGTGGATGGGGGCTATAGTTCAGGGTGCAAATTACAGAATGGGATGACAAATGAGGGGTTCATTTTGGAGGGAGCTTCAGGCTGGGGTTAAGGGGTTCAGAGTTCAAGAGAAGGCTCAGGGCTGGGGTACAGGCTCTAAATGGGGGTGTGAGCTCAGGGCTGGGGATTATGGGTTTGGGGTGCAGCAGGGTTGCCTGAGGGGTTCAGAATGCAGGAGAGGGTTCAGGACTAGGGTATGTGAGAAGGTCTGGGATGTGGAAGGGGGCTCAGCGGTTCAGGGTGCAGGCTTTGACTGAGCAGTACTTACCTCAGGTGGCTCCTAGACACAGCCAGCATATCTGGTTCCTGGAGTTGACCTGCAGCTTCCTTTGGCTACAGAGCTGCAGACATGGTTTTTGGGGCAGGAGAGGCACACAGAGCCCCTGGTCACCCCAGCGCCTAGGACTCAGATATGTCAGCTTCTTTCAGGTGCTATAGGGAGCCTGTCTTGGTCCTGCTGTGCTACTGACCAGACTTTTAGCGACCCCGTTATGGATGCAGACTAGAGCTACCCTTTTTGACCACATGTTCTGGTCCAAAACCAAACACCTGGCAACCCAAGGTGGGACAGGCTTCACCTCTGGGAGCAGACCAATGAAGTTCAAATAAGTCATTGGCCTCAATAATGAGTGGCTTATGTGTTAAATTCTTCCTACTTCTCCCTTTCTTCAAGATCACCTAAATAGGTTACAGAAGCCAGTAACTGGGTTCGCAGACAAAATAGTGAGTATTTATCCAGCAGGCAGGTGGCTGGGTTACCCTGGAAGTTCACTGCTTGGCCTCAGTTGTGTGGCAGCTGTGAGCTGGTATGGATGATGGAGTGAGGAACTGAAGAAACTTATTTGGATCTTCATGGACGAGGCCACACATAAGCAGCCAGTTCCCCTTGTGATTCACAGCTGGGCTTCTGTGGTGAGGCAAATCTGAGCTGGAAAGGCAAGAACTGTCCTGGGACAAGTTGGTGCTGTTCTCACATTCTTTAACAACTGGAAAGCAGCCACTTCAAATAATTATTGCACACCTGGATGAAATCACTTGGGATTTTGTTAGTAGGTTGACTTAGTCATGAAGGAACAGGAGAGATTTAGGACAGATCCAGCACTTTTCCTCAGGAGTGACTGTAAACAGCTCTGAAATGCTGCAGTGATGGATATGGCAAGGAGCTGCCAGGTTTCTATGGGCTGACAAAGCCAGAAGACATGAAGCATTTGGAAAGGGAAGAGTCAGTGATAACCCACCAAAAATATATACTATTTGATACCTGAGTCTTTTAGAATGATGGAGAATACCTTTCTGCAAGGGGAGTGGATATATATTTTTGGCTGACATTAGGGAAGGAACTGTTAGCAGTCTGGGGATTTGACTGGGAGTGAGGGGGAGAGGGCATCCAAGCTCATTGCTGGCTCCATTTGCTGCAAGTGTCCAATGGAGGTAAGTATCAGAGGGGTAGCCGTGTTAGTCTGAATCTGGAGAAGCGGCGAGGGGTCCTGTGGCACCTTATAGACTAACCGAAGTGTTTGGAGCATAAGCTTTCGTGGGCAAAGACCCACTTCGTCAGATGCATGTAGTTGTTCCACAAAGGATCTGGTTCTCTCTTAAATGGGAACTGGAAGGCCGGGGAATGCTGCTGTGGTCTTTCCTGTCTGGTACTGTGAGGAAAAAACTCCTTTCTTCAGCCATTTTACCCTCACATGAGGGTGGACAGGAGAATCAACTGTGGAGGGATGGGGACTCACAGCAGCCCTCCACCTCATGGAAAAGATTAAGGAAGGGATGATGACCTGCACTGTACTAGTTATTGCTGGTAATTCTTAGACATTAACTGGTTAGTGCATTACAAAGCCTGCCATTAACATTTGCATTTCCACATCAAAAGCTATGTATGGGACACATCCTGCCTATTTAATTAGCCTCATTAACACAGGTTCTACAATTGACAGGTACTTCTTCTGCTGTTCTATCTATGTTTCTGTTATTTCCACTCCAATTCATCTGATGAAGTGGGTTTACTCACAAAAGCTCATGATTCTCTATATTTTGGTCTCTAAGGTGCCACAGGACCACTCGTTTTTAAAGTTACAGACTAGCACAGCTACCCCTTGTGGCTGAGTTAGGTTTATAAAGATGTAACCTAATTAAACTGCGTCTCTTGCATCATGCACTTTTCTTGTTCAAACAATTGCCAGTTTAGGTTTAAACACTACTGCCCTTAGCCACCTTACTCTCCAAGCCCATCCACCCTCTTTGAAGGCCTGGGAGAACAGATGGCTTTGAAGGCTGCTGGAAGAAGCTAATGGTATATTCAGGGGCTGCTCAATCACTCTGCCAGCTTCCCCTCCCAATGAACCAAGTGACTTCCAGCTGCAGAGCTCTTGCTAATCTCCACTGCTGAGTATGTAATGATAAATGGTAGAATTGCTGTGCCAGCAGTGATGGGGAACTTACAGGGCCAAATTTTCTACTGGCACAATTCCACTGACATTAGGCCAGTAGAGAATTTGGCTCATAGTGTAGACCAGATCTCAATGCAAAACAATGATCTGCAGAGACACAATCTGCAAGTACATATTCAATAGGAAGTAGCATCCCCGCTTCCTTTATTCCCAAGGAAAATACTTGGGCAGCAAGTGCCTATATATTTCAATTCATGGTAAGAAAAGAAAAAAGAATGAATTCCAGTTTTAAAAACTAATCCATGTTCCTTTTACAACTGCCTTTAGCTTCTCTTTAGTTAATGTTGTAAATATTTCTATCAGAACAGAACATTTAAAGTCATATCAGTTAAAAAAAGGTTAAAGTTTATGCAAGTATCAGGCCTTTCATTAGGTATTCTGAAACCATGCTACACAACCACATCATAAGCCTCCAGGAACCCAGCCCTGCAACCAAAAAAATGCCAACTCTGCCCACATATCTACACTGGTGAATTCATCACTGGAGAAAACAACATAAGCCACAAAATCAAAGGGTCATTTGACTGCACATCCAGTAATTTGATCTATGCCATCAAATGCCAGCAGTGCCCCACTGCTATATATATTGGACAAATTGGATGGTCTCTGTGGGAAAGAATCAATGGACACAAATCAGATATACGTAAAGGGAAAAAACAGAAGCCTGTTGGTGAGCATTTCAGCCGGCCAAACCACAATCTGACAGACCTGCAAGTAGCTATCTTGTCACAAATCAGCTCCACAAGCCAGATCCACAGGGAGGCCCTGGAATCACAGTTCATCCACAAATTCAAATCACATGCTAATGGACTCAATCATGATATGTGCTGGTGGGGACTCTACCTACTGAATAACCACTGAAGGTGCTAACAGCTCTCTGAGTGGTATCCTTCCTATCTTAGGAATCTATCTATTGACTTTGATTTTTATCTGCTTAGGTTTAAGTACCCATTCTCCAGATACTTAATGATGCTCTGTCTCCCACTCCCTCCATTTTTCTTTCTCTCCCCTCTCCCCTTCACCTCTCCTATTTATTTCGAGTTTTCATGTCCCCAACTCATAACTCCGGTCATCTGAAGAAGTGGGCTGTGCCCACGAAAGCTCATGATACCATCTACATGTTTTGTTAGTCTATAAAGTGCTACCAGACCATTTGTTGTTTTTTTCTGTAACAGACTAATTTGGCTACACCCTGCAGTTCATTAGGTAGTTTATGGTGTGTGGAATCTTGATAATGTCAATGAGCCTTCCCAGACATATTACACAAATGCTGTGGCATATAAATAAGTACAGAGTTATTTTCATTTCTCAAATTATCAAATATTCTGAACGCAAAAATTGAATGTTACAATAATAGTTACATGTCCAGACCTCACTTTACTCCAATTGGAGCTTAGCAGTGATTTTGGGTGTCCAGCTTGACATATTGGAGCACCTACCCTAAGAAAGTCATGTCCCTGTTTCTCCTCAAGTTGGACAGCCAAAAATAATAAGGAAGATTTTAAAATCTTTGTCTTACAGTTTTACCTGGAATGTGCCCAACACAGTAAGTTGAATGATATTCAATTTATCGATATCCAAAGTTCTATGGACTGAATAATCGATGTTGCTATTTCTTAGACTGTAAAATCCCTGGGGCAAAATCCATATTTCTATTCACAATGGGGCCCCTATGCTTCTGAACACCAATGTGGTTCTAGGTACTTGTAGCCTGTAATTTTAGCCTCTCAGCTATTTAACTATTGGCAATTAGATATTGTTA
Organism: Apalone spinifera; assembly: GCA_030068395.1. NCBI lineage: Eukaryota > Metazoa > Chordata > Testudines > Trionychidae > Apalone > Apalone spinifera. Next base: position 23,015,170 of record JANRFK010001605.1, read on the forward strand.
AGTCAGCTTAATCAATAAGTCAATTGGTATTATTTTTAACTTTCAGTTTTAACTAAACCCATCAACAGAATAATTTATCAAATCAAGGTAAATGTAAGCCCTAGAATCATTGTAATGGTATTTAGATTCAAGATGAATTAGAGTGATGATCAAGCTAAAATATTATTCAACTCCACCTATGCAGATTGAATTCCCAGAATTTAAAATTCACATATAAGCTAATATCTCAACCTGTAACAGACTTCCTTCTGCACATCTTGGACCACCACACGTGGGCTTGACATTGTGACACTGTGCCCCATATTCTTCATAGTGATATTATCATATGCTTATAGCATAATGATGATATATTTCAGCAAGAGAGGTGTCACTGGAAAAGTTATGCTTTGCTGAATGATTTTCTTATTTGTACACATGTATCATTTTTATATATGAAGTTATGAATATTGACGATGTATGTGTATTTCACCTGGGTAATGCCCATTAGATAAGATGCTTTCAGTCTAGATAATGGGTGAGAAGGCCTATTCAGGTCAATGGGCTATTAGAAAAAAACAAAAGGCCTTAGGAGAGGCTTATGAGTTTTCTTTTGAACATGCCAAACAGTCTGTGAACGATGGCTGCTATAACTCTAAAAGGACATGTGACCAAGTCACATGATGCTAGGCTCCATCTTGGGATGTCAGTATTTTTTCACTGACTCATCTGAACCAAGCTTTAAAACAATGGGTTCCTGCCATATGCAGGGAGCGGGGTTCTTCATTCCCACACAAGAAGACTCCTGGAAACATGGGGAACAAAAACTGAACAGGGGAAAATTCTGGACCCAGGCTAAAGGAATTTTTAGCCTGTGAATGAAACATTTGGTGATTCTAAGTTGTAAAGCAAGTGCAGCTTGTCTATGAAGAATCTGCAGCCTGCTTGTGTCATTTCTTAGAGTGAGAATCTGCTCTTCATATGCAATCTATTTAAGTATACTAAGCTTTGTTTGCCTTTTTATTTATCTGTTAAGTAATCTGTGTTAATCCATTTGCTATTACTTATAATCACTTAAAATCGATCTTCTATCTCATAGATTTGAGAGCGTTTTGGAGAAGGTGTGTGTGTGTGTGTGTGTGTGTATGAGTGTTCAATTACCCCTAAATGGTTTAATGATAGGACCACCAAATTTGGTATACAGATTCCTCTTATAACTTAAAGCAAGTTAAGGGTTTGGCTGTGCCAGCAAAATGGGATGTGCCTGGTATGGGATTGCTTCTCATAAACCACATAGAAAAGATAGAGAATAACCCCACAGGTGAAAGGTGCTGGCTTGAGGGCATACAACCCCTGTCTTTGGCTGCTTCAGCCCCAAGTTTCCTACCCCCCAGGCACCCTATAGAGAGGGCAGAGGGGGCTGAAGCTCCTCCCCTCATAATGGCAGAGGAACATTACATTCTGTTCCCTTTTGTCAGGGAGCAAGGGGAAAGTGCACAGTTAGCGGCATTTCTCACTCTGGCTAGGGATTGCAGGGGGCAGATGAACCTGGATCTGTCTCAGCCAGGGAAACATGCACCCCTCCCCTGGCTGTAGCCACTAGAGCTGCAACACTATGGAGAGGTTCTTCCCACTTTGCTGCAAGCTGCTGTGTTGAGAGAGGGCTCGAGTAGTCCTCTCTCTCAGCAGCAGCCTGCATACTGAATCCTTCATCCCCAGCTTCTCCCCAGAACAATGATTTAAATAAAGCAGGTACACTTTCAAATTATTTTTTTTATAAACCCTAAGTAAGTCAAGGATAAGAGCAATACCAGGTAGATGTGCTAGGAGTTAATACATTTGGTTTTGCTTTATCTAAACCAGTGAGTTGGAGTGAAGTGTGTGGGAATCATAACTCAGGGGCAAATGCTGTGGCATAGTCAGGAGTGGCCTGAAGCCGGCTGCAGCAGCTGGTGCCCCAGGCGGAAGGCACGATTGGTGACCCTGCCTGCACAGCCGTCAATGGCCGTGACGTCATCATCGGGCGCCCTGGGCGCCCTGTTGAAGGTGGCATCCTAGGCGACCGCCGAGTCTGCCTATGCTCATGGGCTGCCCCTAAGCATAGTCCTCTCCATATCAAGGGATGGGATGAATTTTATGAGCTTACTAGAAGAGCTACCCAGTTTTCATGGGCGTCTGGTAGCCTAGGCGGGGGAAGGCTTTTCCTTCCCAATCTGACAGGCATGGCCCCAACCACATTCCCCTAGAATGCCTGCTGTAGAGGGTGAGTGTTGCTGCCCTCAGCACCCACCCTCCTTGTGCTCCAGGGGCCGGGGAAGCTGGAGCTGCACAGCTTCCTCCCTCCCCCAGTGCTCGGAGCTAGGCAGGCTAGGGTGCGCACGCTCTCCTCCTCATCTCTCTTCCCCTCCCCATGAGTGGGGGCGCACTTGGCACTCTGCCCTACCTCCTTCCCTTCCCGTGGAAGGGGATGGGACCTCAGAAGATGGGGCAGGGTTATAAGTGGTGCTAGGGGCCTGCTTCCCCCAGCCCTAGCTGCACCAACCACCCATGCCAGTGTTGCCTGGGTCCAACCCGGAGTGGGTAGAGGAGGCCTCCTACTAGTGCTCCCCATCCTGAGGGAGGATGGAGACAGCACAGAGATTGCTCATAATCCTAAATAACATTCCAGTGTTCAGCTATCACCATATAAATATCGGTAAGGGTATGTCTACACTACAGGATAAGGTCAAATTAAGATACGCAACTTCAGCTACATTAATTATGTAGCTACATAATGTAGCTACATAAATTATGTAGCTGAAGTCAAAGTACCTTAACT
>JANRFK010001605.1:23018063-23040698 GCA_030068395.1 Apalone spinifera
TTTGAATTAGCATGTCTTCACTAGACCCGCTAATTCGAACCCTGGAAGATTGACAGCGGCAGCTTCAATCATCTCTGTAGTGTAGACATACCCTAACTGACTTTGTCTTGGTACACTCTCCAAATATAAGGAAAATTTCCAAGATAAGAACTTAGAATTGTAAAAATATGATGTACTGAGGACTATTTGTAACACTAATCAATGTAATGAACAAGGTAACATGTATGTTTGACTAAAAACAAATATAGGAAACACTTGAGTTTCTTCTTGTTAGTATTAAACTCTATTTTCATGGGGACATTCATTTAAAAAAGTCATTATTAGTTATGCCCACAGGATGTCTCTGCTAGCAGTGCATTTTAATGAAATATGAAAGTCAAGCAATGGAAAACTGTACTCTTTTATACCAATATGAATGCACAAAGAGGGCACCACAGGAGACTAGTATAAAAATTAACTAAAACCTTGATGTGTAATTCTTTTTGAAAACCCTGAAGTGAAAATGTTTTAAAAAAATAAAACTTTATTCCTACCACAATTCATTTTGCTTCTAAAGAAAGTCACACTTTATAACAAATCTGGGCTAGCTGTACAACTTTGCCTCATTTCTGAGAGCCCCTTAAAATACATTCACACACAGCTCCCATTATGACAATCAATCCACTGCAGCAGTCATCAATTTTTACCTAGATTTACCTCTGGGCACTCCTACATCCTTCCCTTTTTTCCTTTGTATCCAAGTATGCATATGGCCCTCATAGCTACATCATCACAACAAGAGGAACATCCTTGTGTGATTTCATGCATTCTGTACAGATTATTCAAGGGTCTAAGTCTGCGACCCTTCTTCTTTCTGAGTAGAATGGTCCCTCTCAAATCAACAGCACCACTTGCAGAGTAAGGCACTACTCAGTGTGAGTAAGGGTGGCAAAATCAGGCCCTGAAAGAATTCGCATTTGTGTGAGCAGTAAAAAGATTTGAGAAAGAGGCTGCAGAAACTTTCCATTTCCTCATACTGACAGGAAAGGTTTTAACCTGCCATTCCCCACTGTCAGTTGCTATTAGACACAGTGAAAATAGTCAGTGCTACAGGGTAACAAAGAGACAGCAACAAGATGACAAGAGACACTGGGGTACTTTAAAATGACAGAACACATTAATTGGTAGACTCCTGCAGCAGTTCATTCTAGAGTTTTTAATGATTAATGCAAATGACATTGGACTAGTCTTAAAATATAGGAAATTCAGTCCAATTCTGAGCAGCCTGTATGTGGCATTATTATCACGAAAGTTGAGAGGATGAGATAAAACAGTTACTCACCATCATGTAACTGTTGTTCTTTGAGATGTGCTATTCATGTCCATTCCAATCAAGTAAACACACACTGCGTGCACAGCAACCAGAATATTTTCCCCTAGCAGTATCCATTGGGTCAGCCTAGGTATTCTCTGGAGTCACACCTTTATGGCGCCCTATAGAAGGTTCTGCCAAACTGATTTTCTCCTCAATTCCTTCTTGCCAGCTACTCCAATGGAGAGGTAGGTGGGAGGTATTGAAATGGACATGAACAACATGTCTCAAAGAACTACAGGTATAAGAAGGTGATTAACAGTTTTTCTTCTTTGAGTACTTGTTCATGTCAATTCCAGTCAAGAGACTCCTAAAGCCTAATTTCAGAAAGCAGGTTTGGAATTCTCCACCAATGAACCAGGAACGCTGCGGAAGAGGCCTGCATCCTGGTGGAGCGTGCATTAAACGGAGGGTCAGCCACCTCTGCAGATTATAGTAGAATGTGATCCATGATAAAATCCATTGAGAAGAAACTGGAAGACCTTTCATTCCATCCACCACTGCCACAAATAGTTGAATGGACTTTTGCAATGGTTTTGTTCTCTCAATGTAAAAATATGGCCATCCAATGAGTGAAGGCTCTGCTCCCTTCCACTTGAGCAAGACTTAAGATAGAATACTGGGAGGAAGAGATCCTGGTTGAAGTGAAATTGGCAGATAACCTTCAGGAGGAAAGCCTGGTGAGGCCTGAGCTGAACCTTCTCCTTATAGAACACAGCATAAGGGGGCTCTGAAGTTAAAGCCTTCATCTCTGACACCATCCTGGCTGAGGCTATCACTTCCAGAAATACCCTGTTCTAGGAAACACAGAGCACAGAACGTGTTGCCAGTGATTCAAAGGTTGGACCCATCAGTTTGGAAAGAACCAGGTTGAGGTCCCAAGCTAGGATCAGTTGCTGGACCTGTGGCTATAGCATATTGAGACCTTTCAGAAAATCACCGACCATAGGGTTGGCAAAGACTGACCGTCTATCTGTACCTGGATGGGAGGCTGAAAAGGCAGCCGGGTGAGCTCTTATTGATGATATGGACAGTCTCTGCTGTTTAAGATGCAGGAGATAGTCCATTATAAGTGGTATAGTGGCGAGCATCAGAGATGAATGATGCTGCACTTCCCAGAATGAAAATCTCTTGCACTTGGCAAGGTAAGTAGGCCCTGTGGAGGGTTTCCTGCTGCCAAGGAAAGACTTGTCTAACCTGGTCCAAGCAGGCAAATTCTATTAGGTTCAGCCTTGGAGCTTCCACACCATAAGATGCAAAGACTCGAGGGTCAGGCGCTGAAGCCAGTCATGGTCCTGAGTTAAAAGTCTGTGAAGAGCAGCAAGGTGAGTGGGGCTTCTATGGACATTTCCAGGAGCAACGGGTACCAGTATTGGCAGGGCTGGGCCAGAACTATCATTATCACAAAGCTTCTTCCCTCCCTATTGTGAGGAGCACCTTATGAATGAGCGGTACCTTATATAGGAGATGGTCTCCCACAGGAAGACAAACATATCTACTATGGAGGGGGCTGTGGTTTTAGAAGGAAAAGAACTGCTGACACTTCCTGTTGAGTCCTGTGGCAAAGAGGCCTGTCTGGGAAAAACCCCACCATTGGAAGATGAAGTTTGCAACAAGTGGGCACAGGGACCACTCATGGCTGTGGAACGACTGCCAACTTATTCTGGACTCCAAGGATGCACAATGCTTATGAGTGTATCGAATGCTCTACCCAGAGGTCTCATAGCATGTGAGCTTACCAACACAGGGGAGATGAGTGTGTACCCCCCATTTATTGATATGAAACATTGCCTTGGTGTTTTCTGTCATGACTGACACTTGTCTCCTTGTTAAGTGAATTTGGAAAGTCTGGCATACCAGCCGCACTGCTCTCAGCTTTCTGACATGGATGTGGAGAGCCTATAGTGCCTAAAATCAGGGGTCTGGTGTCCTGAGGTCTCCCAAATTGCTACCCATCCCAAGTCTGATGCATCCGTCACCAACAACAGAGTTGGCTGAAGGTTGTTGAAGGGGACTCCTGCACACCTCACCTGTGGATCAATTGAACACAGAAAAGAATGGCGATGTGGTGAGACGGAGTCACTACACTGTCCAAATGGTCCTGAACTGGTCGATGCTCCAAGGACAGCCACAACTGGAGTGGCTGAAGTATGAGCTTGGCATGTCACACCATGTAGGTACAGGGAGCCATGTGTCCCAGGAGTCTTAGGTAATTTCATGCTGTGTTAGTGGGAAACTGTTTGAGACTTAGAATGATGTCACTCATAGCCCAGAACTTTGTTTCCAGCAGGTATGCCCTGGCCTGGGTCAAGTCTAGAACCACTCTTATAAATTCTATCAGTTCAACAGGGGATAGAGTTGACTTCCTCATGTTCAGAAAAAGGTCCAATTCATTGAATGTTGCCATGATTAAATTGATGTGTGCCTCCACTAGAGCCTAAACCCATGATACAAGGGCTGCTTCTGTGAAGGTGCAGCTCCAAGGGGCATCCAGGCTGATCTACAGATACTGCTAAAGGGAAAATCTTTGGGCTGTTATGCATGCAGCATGCACACAACTGATTGGAACCGCCAAAAACAAGCACTTGAAGAAAGTTGGATTTATAAGGTTTATAAGAACAGCCTTTGATGGATCATTGGATTATGTTTCTTTTAACATTCCCAGCTCTCGAAAACAAAACAAAAAGCCAGCTGGGATTCTGAGTGTGTGTAGTACTGGAAGAGTTTTACAGTCTGCTTAGAAGTCAAGGTGGCTGTGTCTAGACTGGCAAGTTTTTCCGGAAAATCAGCCACTTTTCTGGAAAAACTTGCCAGCTGTCTACACTGGCCACTTGAATTTCCGCAAGAACACTGACGATCTCATGTAAGATTGTCAGTGTTCTTGCAGAAATACTATGCTGCTCCCGTTCAGGCAAAAGTCCTTTTGCGCAAAACTTTTGCACAAAAGGGCCAGTGTAGACAGCTCAGATTTGTTTTGCGCAAAAAAGCCCCGATCGCGAAACTGGCGATCAGGGCTTTTTTGTGCAAAAGCGCGTCTAGATTGGCACGGACACTTTTCCGCAAAAAGTGCTTTTGCGGAAAAGTGTCCGTGCCAATCTAGACGCTCTTTTCTGCAAATGCTTTTAACGGAAAACTTTTCCGTTAAAAGCATTTGCGGAAAATCATGCCAGTCTAGACGTAGCCGGTATGTATATCACACTTGCTCCTCAAAGGCTAGCCATGCCGAGAGTTAGACTAGAGAAAGCATCCCACTTTGAGTGGTCCACACTGCCCGGCCTAGCACATTGAAGAGAGTACAAACCTTTCCTTATGGTAGCAGCTGGTGAAGAGTGTTAGGGGAATGCTCATATGTGAGCTAGCTAAAGTAGAGGGCTGCAACTATGCCCCAGAATTGAGTGTAGCAAGTTACTTTCCCAGCGCAACAGCCAGAGCCAACCCACAACATTTTGGCACCTGAGGCGGGGGGCTCAAATGACGCCCCCATACTCCCTCGCTTGGGCCAAAACTTTGAAAGGTCTAAATTCTGCCTTCTTCCTGCTCTACTCCTCTCATAGAACTGCAGAGAGAATACATATGCACCAGTAGCAGACACTTTTCTACACTCTGGGTCTTAGTGGCACCGCCCCTCCTCAGTCTGGAACCTGAGGTGGCCGCCTCAGTTCGCCTCATGGTAAGGCCGGCCATGGCAACAACAGAACAGGGCTGGGTAGTACCCAGAGGCATTCTTGAGGCACAATGTCCCCTTTTGAAATATTCTTAACAGAGGTCACATGTCCCAATTAGTATCTATCCCTAAATCCATAGTGGAATATGGAAAAGAGCAACATAAAAATAATTTGAGAAGAGCATGAATAAGAGAAGCATAAATAAGAGAAGAATAAAATTTTGTTATTTTATTTAACAAAAAAAAATTTAACAAAATGAAAGATTGGTCTTTCCTCCATGACTACCACAAAGGGCAATCTGTTAAAAATGGATTTTCTAGAGAAAGATACAAAAATCAGAGCCTTTGTGGAAATTGTTGTTTGTCACTAAGATCCAGATAATTGAGCAGAGTGAAAACAACAGGATCACAGTAGATCCACCTTAGTATAATACTTTGCATTTCTTACTCCTGACACTCACAAAGCATTTTACAGCCATTAACAGCCTGACTCTGCTGCCTTTACTCATGTTGAACAGAGACACAGTGGACTGAGATGCTACACAATATGCACAAAGGTAAAAGAATATTACCCTAATTCATTTAGGCCTCACAGCTAGAATTGAATCTGATTCCCAGCTCTCAAACCATTAAGTCACTTAAACTTAACCTTTCTATGAGGAGACAGAGTTATTTTGTACATAAAATAATAAACAGCTTAAAACTTTAAACAAACTCATCCCCATAACATGAAGGAGGAGATATTACATTTCAGTTTCTTGAATAAAAGATAACAAAAATAAATTGTTTCTAATGCTGCACAAAGAGCTTTGATGGGTGCCAATAAAGAATTTACTTAGCAAATTTAACAATGAATAAATGTGGTGCTTATCATAAGGAATGATTATCTCCATTGTATATGTTAAGATCATTCATTGTGATTCTTCTCCTATCCTACATATTCTTTTTAAGGTTCTTCATTTTTCCTTCTGTCTGTTTCTTTTTGCTAGGAAGTTGGACCTAACTTCAATATTCTTATTATAATCTTTACCCAAGAGAATTTTGTGGCATTGTAGCTGAGAGTTAATGTTCATGAGAAGTGAGCATTTCCCTGTTTGATAGAATCATCTCCATGGAGCAAAACCTCACATGCTTCTGCATCTACATGCAAGATGTTAACTGCCACTGTTTCTCTTCTTTCACATTACTGGCTTTGATTTCATCTAGATCATTCACTTCATTCAATGAGCAGTAGCCTCCTGGGTTTCATATTACATACACAAAAACAATACCAGATGGTGTCCATGGATCACTTCAACACTAACTGAAACCCTGACCACATAATTTTACAATGGTGTTTTATCAAATTCTGAACTTCTGACATTTACCTTCTCATTACTCTTCTCATTGTCAGGGATAATGAATTTCACATTAGCACTGCAGAACCAGCATTAGTGCTCAACTCAGAGTTCAGTTAAGAATATTTTTACCCTTCAGCTCAGTGTGATTTCTGGGTGGTGGGAGCTGAAATGTGCTTGTCTTACTAATGTGAGTAGTCCCACTGATTTCTTCAAACAACTAAGCTTTAACACACATTAGCAGATTTTTTTTATCTGTTGACACCAGCCACCATCTTCTTTGGGAGTCACATTCACTATGTAACCCCCTGACTATATCAGAGAGGAAAAAATGGCCTGCCCTTGTCTTAAGGGTTATTGTTTATAACAAGTTAGTGTAGCCAGAAAGAAATCAGAAAATTTCTCAGCATGTGGTTCATCATATTCTTTTCACCTGTTGGTTTGCAGCCCTTGCCACCCAAAAGCATTGTCCCAGTAGTCAAAAGTACAGTGCTTCCTCTGATCATCTGCGCAACCAGCAGAGGAAGTCAAGTTGGAAAATAACAAGTTGTTCACCAAGAACTACGTACTGCCCCTAGACCCTGTCACAAGGTGTGTGAAAATAATTTCCCTCCTGCTCTTGCAAGGAATTGTAAAATTCCACCTTTCTGAGTCATCACAGCTATGACCCAGGAGGAATGTGCCCACTGCTTATCCTTCCTCAGACTTCCCACTAAAGAACAAAGGTGAAAGGCAGTTTTAGTTTCCAGGGCTCTACCAGTGGAGCATATGTCAGTGATGCTGAATAAATACATCAATCACCTGGGGCTATCATAACCTCTACTTGCAGATCCCTGCAGTTTCCTATGCTAAATACCTCCACCATTGGATTTTCTGCTACTGGACTCCCTGCACCTGAAGTTACACTGCACTTAGCCCTATGTCTGGCATACACTTGTAAACATTCCTTTATGCTTTACCTCAAATGCTTCTTAATTAAAGAGGGGCTGTAAATGAGCATAATCAGATTGGTAGTGAGTCCTCACCATGAAGGGAAGCACAGGCGACATGCTAAAAAGGACCATCACCATTTATCCATTTTTTAAAAAGTCGTGTCAAATCAAACCCCCTTAATAATTTTCCAGGAAGTGGAGTATTGTGTGTCATGCAGGGTAATGGCTTTTACAAATGTTTTTGTTCACGTCAAGATAATAATTGTGACAAAGTAAGAAATGAAAGATTCAGGCTTGTGTAAACCCTTCACACTGCCTACAGCTGGAGCATTATTTAAATAGCCTTCTACTCTGTTCCTTAGTGATTATAACCACTTAGGAGTTTGATTATAATTTTCTTCTAGGGGCTCATTTTATAACTAGGGCCAATTTGGTTCATTATCTCTCTGTCAGCATCAGGAGACTTAAAATCAGCTATCATTATAATCTCACTACCATTCTAAAGATAAAGTTAAAAAAAAAAAAAGGAAAGAAAAAAGTCACCAGTGAGATCACTTTATGGATTGTCAATTCATGAACTTCATTAGAGACCACATGCTGTTCCCACAAAGGCATCTGAACCCATAGAAAAAAATCCCTGCTGTGTCTGATGTTCAAAAACCAAATCTCCAATGAGCTTTAGGGGTTATTTTCCCCCTATTTTTCTTGATGACTATCACACCTGCAATTGGAAAATCCTTTACAGAAATGGTCTTTTAAAAAGCAAAAGAAATAATTCCAGGGTGAGAAAAGAGAGCTAAAGCTAAGTAAATATTGTATCATAACCATTTCTTTTTTTATCTATTGCTTCAGCTAAATATATCTGAATCAATGGATATATATATATACACAAACACACACACACACCATACAAACACACGTACACACACATAGTACCTGCATGTTTCATCCAGTGAGAATGGAGTATGTTAATGTTAGAACCAAATGATTATATTTTACACAAAAAAACTATCCCTAACACTGAGCAAATGTTAAAAAAAAAAAAAGCCCTTTCACATTATAAAATGTTCACATTACAATTTTTCTCTGTGTTTTGTTCCATTGCACATTTCAGCACCGGTAAATGATAAATATTACATTCCAAACACAGAGAACTACCATATACATTCAGTGCCAATTACTTTGTTTTCATGTTGCTTTTGCTTAATCAAAAATATCTTGATATAAAATCAGTGTGTCTTCACTGAAAACCTGGCTGCTCCCTGCACAAGACCTGCTCCATTACCAAGGTATGGACCCTTCAAGGGGCTGGCACCTCCCCTCACCTTTGCATGTTCCTCCACACCCCTTTTTACAAAAGTGGACATTTGTCCCATTTGCTCTTGGCAATTTGAGTGGGCAAAAGCAAACAGAATATAGAGAGGACTGGGAGAAGGCTTGAAAATGTACTGTCCCAGTCCAAACAGGACACATGATCATCTTAGCCCTGCTGACAACAGGCATCTTTGACATTGAACTTGTACTTATGAAAGCAGAACCACATGATTAAAAGCTCTCAGGATAGTTTATATAAATAAAAACAAAACCTTCGAGAAGACATCTGACCCTTAAGAAGCTGTTTTGAGCCAGGGGTCCAAGGAACTGACCTTTAAAAAAGTTCACATGGCTCAGCTGCCTCCCCTCCCCACTTAGCTGCCCATGGCTGTCTCACAGCAATACTTTGAGGGGGTAACTAGGCCATTTTCAAGTCAGTATGCTTCTTATAAGCAACTGTAGTAGAGGTGCATTAAATTCCTGATACAGCTTTTGAAATAAGCACTTGAGGCCAGCCAAATGATGTTAATGGTAATGATGCACTTAAATCAAAATGTAACATAGTTCCTTCCATCTAAAACCTGCTCAGCCTTTGCAAAAGTAAGAAAAACTTGGAAGAGGCTTTATTCTATAAAGGTCTGGTGAATTTTTTTTGAAAGATGAGGAAGCATCAGGGCCCTAAGCACTGAAAAGATTATGTCCCCCCCCCATGTAATTTAAAATAAAAACAATACTATACCCTAAAATCTCATTTTTTTTTGGTTTCCCTGCTTTGCTGGTGCCCTAAGCACATGTTTAGTCTGCCTATTGGGTAATCCAGCCCGGGGAAACATTCAAAGCACAGGTGGAAGTCCTAGTATCTAATCCAGAGATTTAAATTGAGTTTAAATTAATATTCTTCAACATGCGGAAGTTTCGGAGCCACTGATGGCTGTCTCATCGCTGCAGGACGATGCGGCCTCACCAGTCGGAACTGGTCTCCCTCTGCCAGTAGTGTCATTTGATGGTGTCCAGATAATTGAGGGAAATTCACAGCAGCAGGAGCACCAGGACCTGGGTGGAGGTGTCCTCTTGTTCGGGCTGGTCATCATCCTGCTGAAGCAGCATGTGGGCAATTTGGACGAACTGTGCCATGAGATGTAGCATGAGGTCTATGAGCCTGGCACTGCTTTGCAGTAGCTCTGGCTCCATGATGTCAGTAGGGTGGCATCTGCAAGGGCAACCAGAGCACACAACATCCATTTTGCATTCAACAAGGGGGTAGGCAGTGGAGGAGAGGAGTGGTGTGTGAGACGCAGCTGTAGGGAGGAGCCCTGGTAAGCACGTGTCTCAACTAGCCTCAGCAAGCAACCACAGGAACTGTCTGCACTCCTGGTGCCCTCCCTGGATAGTTCTGGGGGCTGTAAATCTGAAGCAGGCTCCAATCAGAGCAGACACACTATTTCAAAATAAATCTGAGCAATTTTGATGCTCCTCTGTAGTGTGGATGTGCTATTTTGATTTAGTTATTTTGGGAGTTATTATTTTGATTGTACTTATTTCAAAATCATTTCCTAGTGTAGACTTGCCCTAACAGACCAAAACCAAATGCTCCCGTGTTTCTTAGTGCTATAAAATGAACTGAATACAATTTTGTAAATAAGCACAGGACATCCATTTTTCCTTGTCATGCTGTGGAAGATGTTGTATATTCTTGGTATGGCAAGGTAGGCATTTTGTAAATTCTCATTTTCAGAAGAGATTGGCACATGCTGCAAAATTTGGATAAATATCCTTATTTTAAAGTTTCTCTAAATTTGATTATAATGAAATCCAGGCTTATAGGCACTATTTGTAACATTTTTGTCCAAATCTGAAACCCAATTTGGATTCTGAACATCTTAGAAGATCAGGATTGCATGGACCTAAGGATTGGGGACAATCATTAGCTGTCAGTGGTTCTAAAAAGGTGTATAGGTTTCAAATGAAGGAAGTCTTCCTTAACTGTGCTAGTTGTATAGATCCATACCATCATTTAGTATTAACAAAAAATGCATCAGAAATGTGCTCCAACCTCTTTATGTGGCTTACCCCATATTTGTGACAGAAGTGATATTGAATTCTCTGATGGGCTAACACTTGCAAACAGCAGGAAATACTGTCAGGAAAATGAAAATTCAGCAAACAAAATTAAAAGCCAAGTGCATCTCCATCCAGATGTTCACCTCAAGGCTCAGACAGCTTAGAGCAATGAACAAGGAACATCAAACTCACCGTTTTATTTGTTCTTCTAAAACAGTCTCACCGTCTCAGTTTAAATTGATCGTGTCTGAACAATTATGAACCTCTTTTAGCAGCAATCTCAGAGGTGTTTCAAAAGTAAGTTGTCATATGGGGGTAGAGTTATGTTTTTCACACATAATGGGCTTAGCTTTCAAGGGAAGTGGGCCAGCCATACAGCTTTGGCATCATGCATTTGGCATCTAACCTGCAGAATGGTTATTAGCACTATTTCTAGAGGAAGCCACCTGTTTGCTGTCGTGCTGGCATGTAGGGAAGGCAAATACACATTCACATTCGAGAAAGGGGATGGTTCGGAGAAGTGTGGAAAAGCAAAGCTAAACATGACCAAGGCCTTGATCTTTGCAGCTATTGCCCTGATTGATCTTGCCCTGAAACTGAGATAGTGGAGGCCAAGGTGGCAGCAGGAAGTAGCCTATAAGAGGAACCTCCACCAGCAGGCAATTACAGCCATTCTGCCATTCAATCTCAGGGCCTTATTGCTGGATGGTACTGTAAATAGCCTCACTGTGAACATGCTCATAAGAAAATCCAGGGTATTTAATAGGCACATGCTAGCTGCTGTTCCATAGCACCAAGATTAATTAACACAAATGTTACTCATTAATCCTTGAGAGACACAGATTAATCACACTATGGAAGGGTAGGGAGTTGTGGCTTCTGCCCACAGAGATGAAATAAATGTAAAAAACTGTGAGTTGCGAAGGCAGGGCAGACACTGACCAACATATCAGTTTGGCTCCTCAAATACTAGCAGCAACACCATGGCTTTTGCTGATGAATTCTTCTCCTATGCTTCTATGTATTCTAGCAAGGACAGCACAGGAAGATCTCCTATTCAGCAAGTCAAATCCACACATGAAATCCTGTTACCATCACTCTGAGGATGGAGATTGGCTAATTAGACCCAGTAATTTGATTAGGTGAAGGATGTCATGTTTACCCCTTCCTTGAACACCTCATTTTTATAATCACAGAGATGAATTTCTGTAGTGAAGCCCAGTTTAAGAGTTCCAGACACATCAATGGAGTGCCCAACATTTTCAAAGCTGTCTGTCACCTCACAAAAAGCAAGAACGGAAAATAGAACAAACATGACAATGTATGAGGGAATTCAACATACGGACAAAAATGTGAGGTATAGCTTGCTATCAGATTACATCATGGGAATTCTTCCAGCTGATAAATTGTACCAAAATTTCAGAAATATTTTTCAAATGTTAATGAATTAACTTTGACTGTACTAATTCCCCATGTGTGTCAACTTCCCACTAATATTCTACTAAACTGGCAAGAATATTTATTCAATTAAATTCTTTTGTAAGGATGTAGTGCAGAATATTTAAAGCAGATTAATTTCAAATTTGGACTCACTAATATCCAAGTCAATAATTATACTAGTTGGTTGAAAATCACTTGAAACTGATGACCTTCTGGATGTGCTGCACAAATAATGTATTTGGCTGGGTTCTGGGGAAAGGATCAGGGTATATTCCTGGGTAGGATAGAAATGAAAGACTTTTCTGGATTTCTTAACATTTATTTACTGGCCGAGGTAAATTGTCTGCATTTTATTATGCTTGCTGGCATACTTAATTTATTATATAGCAGTATTTAATGCTGTTGGGTGATTATTACTGTTATACATTTAATTATTGTTAGGGCGTTCACAGCATCTGCATAGACATTCATTTTCATTAAATATAATTAAACAAACTCGTTGAAGCAGGCTATCCAATCAGGGGATAGAAATATGCCATGCAACCCATGTGTCTATTCTATCTGTATCCATATTTCGCATATTTAATATTAAATTCAGAGTGAAAAAGAGCAGAAATTATTCACAGCAATTACTCTGTGGATAATATCAAATAACTTGTAAATGTAAGGAAATGATAAAAGCCACCCCCTTAGGAGATGGGTTGCATTGCCATCATCACGAGAGTTCTTGAACGAGTGACCCAGTAGGCAGTAGAGAGGCAATAGGCTCGATGCTCCTGCCCCAGCCTTTTGTGGACAAGTCAATATTTGTGATATTTTCTTACAGTTCTCAAGATACTCCATTTAGCAGAGCCACCCCTCTTGCCATTCCAATGAGATGATCCCACAGGAATTGAGTTTATTGGATCTCACAAAAACCCTAGCTCCTTTCACAAAAATGATGATTTATTTCTAAGGAAGTTACTGAATTTAGTGCCCAAAAAAGTGAGAGACTAATAGCACCAAAACTTACGCTCTGAAAATTTACACCATGTAAAATGTTATTCCAATGATACATACTATATGGTTGTTATACTAACTTCTTGATCTGCATTTCATACCTGGAGTCTCTTTTAGGAGCCCTCCATGTTGTTTAACAACATATACAAATGGGGATTAGGATAAAAGGCCAATGCTTTTATTTAAGCTCATGGCCTAAAGAAGGATTTGAAATCAGGTCTCCAGAAGTGAAAGGTTTATACATTAAATACAACACATTGTTTGGCTCGCTAAGGGTACGTCTACACTGCAAGGTTTTTCGGAACAAGCTATTCCACAAGATATCTTCCGGAAAAGCTTATTTCGAAATAGAGCAACCACACTACAGGGAAGCCTCAAAATTAGTTTGAGGCAGGCTCCCCTAATGTGGATGCACTACCTCGATTTAGAGCTCCAGGAAGCGATGGAGAGGAATAACTTTAGAATGGCCCTGGTGAGGAGCTATTTCGACATAGCAGTAGTGGAGCATCCACACACACACCTTTTTCTGAAAAAGCTTTTTCAGAAGTGGCGTTATTCCTCATGGAATGAGGTTTACCGGTGTTGGAAAAAGTTGTCGGAAAAAGTCATCTGTTATTCCGTCTTTCTTTCAAAATAACACAATTGCATTGTGGACACTAGTATTGTTTTTCCAGAATAACGGCCATTATTCTTAATTATTCTTAAATATTTTAGGCTATCTTTGTGAATTATTTTTGTCATGTGATTTTTAGCTGACCATAAGGTACATATCCAGGCACAGTTTGTCCCCATACAGTGTAGTCTATCAAATGGAGCAGCTGATATCAATAAGAAAATCTGATTTAAGGGCTATTTAATGGAAGCTGAACAGATTGCATGTTTCTTGTAATAAACTGTGAATTACAAACTTTTGCAGTGCTGGGCACAAGGACAGCATTATCTCCCAACATACTTTCTTTTTACAGAGTTCTTACCTGTTGAAATCCTTCTACCAAAAACTTTAACAAGGAAATTTATAAAGGATTTGAGGCTCCAAAAGGACCTGGAGAACTATTGCAATTAGAAAATGTGTTGAACATGCTTCACTGATGTTATTTATTGATTTAAAAAAATTCTGTGATGGCTTGTCTTTTCCCCTCAGGTGACAACTATACATACAATAATTTGAAAGGTTAAAAAAGCCAATATTATCATTGAAAATCTATAAGACCCAATCAAAAGCAGGGTTCCCTTGTGCAAGGCAACGTACATCCAAAAGTGAAAGTCTCTTTCTCTAAAGATATTACAATTTAAACAAACAAGATAGACAACGGGTGGGAGGTGGGATGTGAATAAAAAACCACAAAAACTAGCAGAGGACCCTTCAATGTGAGGTATGTCACTTGAAAACAGTTATGTCCTTTATTTTACTAGGATAGATTTCAGATTGTCAATGTACCTTTTAGTTCATTCTTGCAATCCTTTTCTGAGGAATTACTCACTCGTCACTCCATTTACAGTTGGTGAAACTGACTCAGAGATAACTAACTTATATAAGAACTGCTATATGAGGCCAGACCAAGAGTCCATGTAGCCCAGTAACCAGTCTTCCAACAGTGGCCAATGTCAGGTGCCCCAGATGGCATTAACAGAACAGGTAATTCATCCTCTGTTTTCCATTCCCAGATGTTTTCCAATATGCATTGCTTTGCATTTAATGCATTTAAATATAATATATAGGATTTTCCTGTGAAGTATTTGCTTCTGCCCTCTGTCAGAGACATGTAAGGGACTAGATGGAGACTGGACCATGGGTATTATAGTTCCAATGTTCTCCAGAGATGTCAATGTGCAGTATGACAAAGAAACAGATCTATCTCATTTACAGACATTAGGTAGATTTCTCTGTATGTTAAATGCCAATATTAGTCTGAAAACATCCTGGAGTAAAGGAGAATGAGGACTTGCTTGTGCTCAGTGGGTGAACAGCTACTCCCTTTGCAGGAACTGGGCACAAACATAATCTTGTGCTGCCCTGAGGACATGGGCATTTTGAGTTAATGTAAGCACTAGACACCCCAGTGGAAAGAATAGAGGTGCCTATTTCCCTCTCTGCAGTGGCCACCAAGCTAGTGCCATTTGGGAATATCATGTGACATCCTTTCAGAGGACTCCTGGGGACACTGCCTACCTGGGCTGTATCTCACTGGAGCACCACAGGCTGCATTGCCTGTCCTGTTCCAGCAGCTAGACATTATCAAAGAATCTGAACTGAAATTTTTGGAAGGACAGGTGATGACAATGGACTATGACTTACTGTGTAGTTTAAAGTATGACATTAATTTCCAACGATAATGAATACTTGTATTTTCCTTTATACTACAAACTACAGAGCAAATGAAATGTTTGCTTTTCTTTTAATTAAATATGAATTTACCATTGACAGATCATTCTTGTAAAAGCCAAAAGCTTATTTCTCCCCAAGGTATTCAGCAGGCACGGCTGCATATACTTTCTTGACATTGTCAAGGAAAACAACTCAGTTAATTTAAAGTTAAAAGTCAAATGAGAAAATATTTCCATTATCACATTTTTTCTTTGAGAATTTTTTTTTCTTTAAAAGCAAAGAAATGCAGAGGTCGGGGGTTATATTTTTAGCAGTTTTTCTGCATATACACAGTGCTAACAACAGATTAACAAAATCAGAATAGTGACTGAATCTTTGTTAGGCAGAGATGAAGATAAGTGAGTGTGCAAACCTGATGATGTTCTATCCTATTAAAACAATGTGGCATGAAGTATTATAATTACTGTTAATAGTAACTATAGAGCTCAAAATGCTTGATGTATAGGAGTCTAAATTTTGTATGTTAGACTGCAAAGATTTTTGTATCTACCGCTGTACTTCCAACCAGACTAAACTGAATGTCTGTGATAAATCATGTTCCCCAAAATCAAGTGCAGAATGTTTTCCTCAATGAATACTAATTTCTCTATAAGCTGTGAATTGGCTTCTTAGAAATGTTACACATGCAGTTTCCTTCAGAGCAAATCAGATAGATTCATTGTCTGCCTTCCTGGCTCGACTATAAAACCACATAGAACAGAGAAAATACTTAGTGCTGCCCCATATAGTAGGCCATATTACAAACACGCAGAGATGGCCATGATAATCATTAAAAAATACAGGTATTGCCCGTGGGTTTTTTTACACAGACTAATAACATAAGTAAACAAAAGTAAAACATATGTGCACACACACACACTGTGAAGATAAATGTATTCAAGTAACCAGTTTTGAAAGACATCTCCAGGAAAAAAACTGTCTGGATTAATGGCCAACTGTCAAATCTCTTTCCTAGCAATTAACTTGTTTTATTCATTTTCTTTGTGAATATAAATCAACAGCCTCTTATCAGCATTTTCCGTACTCTTCATCTAGTAGTATGTTTTAATCTGGAAAAGATTGTATTGGAACTTGGCTATGATCTGTGATTGTATCTTTAGTTGCAAGGATAGCAATCAGAAGAATTTATATCTTGTAATTCAAAGAATAAATGTGCTTCTTCAGTAATCATTTGTGTAAACTATGTGTGTCTGTAATTGAAACTCTACAGGGTACAATAATTTACTGAAATCTATAATTTATTGCAGCATTTTTCCAGCTTGTGTTGCAGTCTCCTTGCTTACCCTCCACAAAGTGCTTTCTACATTAGTCACATTTTTAAAATACATTTTATTGGTCTACAGATAGCAACAATTATGGCAAGTATCTAAAATATGAAAGCATCCTACAAATTGAGAGAAAGAACTGAGAAAAGCATTTAGCATGACTGACATAATGGGACTAAATACCTAAAATTTAACATTTTGTTTGATCTTCTCCTGAATACTTCCCACCCATCTCTAATAAATCACTGAGTAAACAAAAAAATAAACTCCACAGAGAACCGTTTGGTTTCACATAATGACCCTTCCATATTTCATCATCTCCTATACTATGTCTTCCTGAAAGAAATCTGAAGAGAAACAGATGCATTTTAAAAGAAATTATGGGGAAAAAACTTCACATCAGAATTAATGTTTGTTTTGTTTGTTGTGGGGGGTTTTATGATTAGCTAGTTGGTTTCGGGGTTGTTGGGTGGAGAGTTGCTTTTGTTCCATCCAGAAAGCAATTGAAAAGCATTGTCTCTGTAATACATAAACATCTTCCACTTCCATTTCTTCAAGAGGTAATCACTTTGATAGATACAGAAGACTGAATTACATCTCCAGAATGATATGAGACAATCCCTATTTCATAACAGGGCACGTTCTCTGGCCACAAGAAAGGACCTTTTTTTTTTCAGAGGGAGAACAATTGAGAGTTAAAATGGTTTTACAGGTTGTACCTCCCTTAATCGGGACTCTGTGGTCCAGGTACATCCATGGTGCGGCAGGACCACGATTGTTCCCGGACCACAGAGTCTAGATATAAGGAGGTCAGGCTGCAGGACTGGAGTGTCGGAGAAGGGGCATGACTCAACCAGGACCCAGTGTTGAGGGAAGGGGGTGCAGCAGGGAGTTCTGGCCCCTGCTGCTGGCAGTAGCGGGGGGGAAAGAGGGGGTGGTAGAAGGGTGGCAGTGACCACAGAGTCCCATCAGCAGCCCCAGAAACTGTGGAACCCTGGCAGCCTCAGAAGCCACAGCAACCACAGAGCCATGGCAGCCCTGGTGCTCCAGCCTGGGGAATCATGGCCAGGAAGGAAGTAGCGGGACTCGGCTGGAGACCTAGCTGAGGGCAGCTTGGGACATGTTGGAAGGGACCTCGCCTCATTCGGCAAATCCTCTTGTTCAGAACCAGTCAAATCCCGAGGGTGCCAGATGGGGGAGGTACAAACTGTATTCAGCTTTATAGATTAAAACACCATCTGAATTACACCCAGTACAGTTCCTGAATAACAGGCAGAACAAGATGAAGTTTCTATGTAGGCCTCAAACTTTCACCCAAACGGAACACAACAGTCCAGCACAGAGGTAACAAAGGCAAGAATGGCTATGGTAACATCTGCATCATCAAGGAATGGCTGCATACTCTTAGAAATCCAGAGATTAATTTTTAAAAAGCAGTATCAGCTGCCACTGCTTCTTGGTAATACAAGATTGGGATCCAAAAATACTACCCTATGAAAGCAAAGCTCTTGGGAACAAGGTGGACTTCACCACCAAGGGTGCATCTACACAGCAGTGTTATTTCAGAATAACAGTGCAAGTGCCTATACAGCAATTCCATTATTTCAAAATACATTCGAAATAACAGATGGCTTATTCCGACTTCTGTAAATCTCATTCCACGAGGAATAATGTCTATTCTGAAACACAGAGCTGTTGATCACTACCCGTTGAGCCCAACAATCTAGCCTGCTTTCTATCCACCTTAAAGTCCATTGATCCAATCCATATTTCTTTAATTTTCTGGCAAGAATACTGTGGGAGATCATATCAAAAGCTTTGATAAAGTCAATGTATATCACGTTCACTGTCTTCCCTGTATCCACAGAGTCAGTCACCTCGTCACAGAAGGCAATCAGGTTGGTCAGGCATGACTTGCCCTTGATGAATCTATGTTGACTATTCCTGATCATTTATCTCTCTTCCAAATGCTTCAAAATGGATTCCATGCGAATCCCTTCCATGATTTTTCTGGGGACTGAGGTGAGTCTGACTGGTCTGTAGTTCCTCAGATTCTCCTTCTTCCCTTTTTTAGGGATGGGCACTACATTTGCCTTTTTCCAATTATCCAGGACCTCCCCCGATCACCACAAGTTTTCAAAGATAATGGCCAATGGCTCTGCAATCACCTCAGCCAACTCCCTCAGCACCCTCGATGCATTAGCTCCAGCCCCATTGATTTGTGTATGTCCAGCTTCTCTAAATAGTTCTTAACCTGTTCTTTCTCCACGAAGGGCTGCTCACCCCTTCCCTTACTGTGCTACCTAGTGTAGCAGTCTGGGAGCTGACCTTGTCTGTGAAGACAGAGGCAAAAAAAGCATTGAGGCGATGTGTGCAGAACCTTGTTTTACTTCAAACTAGCCCTACAGGTATCATCAACATTTCATTCTCTGTCTCTTTATCTGCCTTTCAGAATATTCTGAGTAAGGCTGGCAAGGATTTTATATAATACCTGCTGAAGAAGTCTCTTCTGCCTTTTTGGAAGTAGGCATCTGAGTTTTATAGCAACTGCTTTTGAACTTGTAAAAAGAAGAGAGCATCCTTAAGTTCCTGCTTTCTGCTATTTCAGTAATTGCGGGTCAGCTAAAAAGTCTGAAATAACATCTGAGATTAGAGAATGTTAGTAGCATCTTGGGTGGAATACATCCTGAGCTAGGGCTGTATCTTGAAATATTAGTAACATCAGCCAGGTGAATCACTCCTGGAAAATTCTTGAAAGTGTTTTTAGCTTGCACCTCCTCACAAAAATTTACAGCTTATGAAAAGAGAAAAAAAATCTACATTTTACAAGGAGATTTTGCAGGTTTATAAGCCTGATACTAAGGACCCTTATCATGCTTCTCTACAATTCAATATGAGTTTTGCAATTTGAGTTTTGCAAATTCAGTTTCTATAACTGTTAACACCTAAGAGATTATTTGACTTCTACTGGTTCAATCAATTTCTATTTCAGATATTTTCCAAATTTAAATAGTGGTCCAAATCCATAGCAACTGTGCCTCTAAAACTGTTATCTCTTGGGACAGAGAACTTGTCTACTTTATATTTATAAATGCCTTAGCACAGAGTGAGGGGAGGAGACAGATCCTAATTTGATTGCTACTGTAATGTAACATGTTAAATGAAACAACAAACAGCTTATTAGAAAATATAGTCACAGTTGTTGTGCATATTGTGAAAAATGAACAATAAAAAGTAAAATATTCTGAATGAACTTCAATTAATTAGAATGCAAGAGAAAAAAATGAATGCTTCCATTTCACCAATGTGAGATGGGGAAGTTCAGCTAAGATCAGTGCTACCTAAAATAAAGAAATATTCCATATCTCATTGCAATGGAAGAAAAAGCTGTTTAGCAGTAGGAGAAGTCTGAAAATTGTGGTTATAATGAGTAGGATTGAACAGACATAAAATGCAAAACGGAAAAAAGAAGCCTGCTCTCTCATTTCTTGAAAGAAATGGAGATATATACTACATAGTGGGTTATGATTAGTTTTGAAAAATAATAGATAAATAGCCCTTTATCTGCTTAAATATAAATACAATAGTCATCAATCACTTCCTTTTTCATTATTATAAACATCTGTAATTAAAAATAGGCTCTCCATTCAGATTAGTTTTTAATGTTATTTAATGGCACACCGTGGCTCTCAACATTTTCAGACTATTGTACCCCTTTCAGGAGTATGATATTTATTGTGTACCCCTAAGTTATACTTTACTTTAAAACTATTTGCTTCCAAAATCAGACATAAAAAATACAAAAGTGTCACAGCACATTACTGAAAAATGGTCTGCTTTCTCATTTTTATCATGTAATTAAAATAAATATAAATATAAATATTGTACTTACATTTCAGTGTATAGTATATAGAGCAGTATGAACAAGCCATTGTTTGAAATTGTGCTTTGTATTTATTTTGCTAGGGCTTTTACGTAGACTGTTGGAAAATAAGGCAAATACTGAAATGAGTTGATGTACCCCTAGAAGACCTCCGCATATCGTCAGGAGTACACATACCCCTTGTTGAGCACCACTGGTCTGAGGCCAGGTCTACATTGGTGGAAAAAACCTGATGCAAGATATGCAATTCCAGCTACATGAACTGCGCAGCTGAAATCCACATATCTTTCATCTATTTTCTGGGGAGGCCTCACAGTGGGAGGTCAATGGGAGGAACTCTCCCATTGATTTTCCTTACTCCTCACAACTGTGAGGAGTTCTGGGGTTGACAGCGGTGTTCTCAGCATTTGATTTAGTAGGTCCTTACCAGGTCCACTAAATCGAACACTGGAAGATTAACCTCTGGAGTGTTGATCTTCCTGGAAATGCAGATGTGTTCTTTATTGTGAGATCTCTGTGTAGAGATTCTCTGTATTATATGATTCAGAGGTTCTAATGCAATGGGGCTTCTTATCCCTGCTTGGGGATCTGAAGGTGCTGTTACAATAGAAATATTAGCAAATACAGTTACAGGATAATTAATAATGAGCACACAAATATGCATTATGAATAGCTATAACCAAAATAAGAGATCTTAGAACAAAGTCCACATCCCTTCAATACCTCTCTTATTTTGTAACACTTACTATATGAAATCGAATATGCAAGATCCCAAGTAGTGTTGTCAAGCATTCAGTTTTCAATCAGAATGTCCAGCTGAAAAGGGACCCTGGCAACTCACTGCTGACCAGGCCACTGAAAAACCAGTTGGCAGTGCAGCAGGGCTCAAGCCAGCTTCCTGCCTGTCCGGGCACTGTATGGCTCGTGGTATTGACTGGCATGTCTGTTTCCTCGGCACAGTGGCAGCTATGGGACTCCACATGCTGCCCCATCCCAACCACCAGCTCCATAGCTGCCCTTGGCTGGGAACTTTAGCAAATAGGAGCTGCCAGGGCAGCACCTGTGGGCACAGGCAGCATGCAGAACTGCCTGGCTTCTCTTCTTTCTAGCATTTTGGGGACCCACCTGAGGTAAGAGTCACTGAGAACCTGTACTTCAAACCACATCCCAGACTCCAACCTTTTCCCCAGTCCTGAGCACCCTCCTATACCAAACTCCCTCCTAGAGCCCAGATCCTGCAGTCATTTTGATACCCTTTACTACTTACCCTGTGATTTAAAACCAAAAAACCAAAAAAAAAAAAACAACCCACAACAACTATTTCATCTCCTGTTCCATGTAAAATAAAGATCCTTTGATTATTGCATTTACCACCACTTATTGACTATTATACACATAGTGGCCCTGGTTTCTTTCTAAGACTACGTCTAAACTACACCCCTCTGTCGGCAAAATGAGGAGTACAAGATCTTTCGAAACGGGGCATTTCTTTCAAAAATGCCCCGTCTAAACTGCCTGGGGTTTTTTGAAAAGCCCCGTTTCAAAAAAAGCGGCAGCCGCCATTATTCAAATGAAGCATGG
The DNA here is from genome assembly GCA_030068395.1 of Apalone spinifera. NCBI lineage: Eukaryota > Metazoa > Chordata > Testudines > Trionychidae > Apalone > Apalone spinifera. Next base: position 23,040,277 of record JANRFK010001605.1, read on the forward strand.
GATATTTAAATCCTGGCTTCATATGCACTTTTGATACATCTAATTTACATCGCTCTGCCGACAGAGGGGTGTAGTTTAGATGTAGCCTATGAGTCAATCATTTGTTTATACTATTTTATACACTATAGCACCTGTTCTCAAACTGTGGGGAAGTTCATTTTAATGGGGTTGCCAGGGCTAGTGTTAGATGTGCTAGAGACCAGGGCACAAAACCAAGCCCAAACCCTACCACAGAGGTTGAAGTCAAAGCCCAAGTTTTTAAATGAAGTGAAATCAGATTCCTGAAAGAGGGGATATGTCTACACTACAAAGTTAATTCGAACTAACCGCTGTTAGTTTGAATTAACTTTCATAGGTGCTACACATACAGGCTAGGTCTACACTGGCGCGCTTTTGCGCCAAAGGCATGCAAAAGAGCCAAG
>JANRFK010001605.1:23066228-23086614 GCA_030068395.1 Apalone spinifera
CCCTCGCCGCTTTTGCAGATTCAGACTAACACGGCTACCCCTCTGATACTCTTTCCTAGCATTTCATAGCTGGCCTCTTCTCTTTGCCTGTGCTCACCGATGAACTTTTAAGCATTACTGGACCAGTGATTTCACATGCAAAACTCTCACTTAAGACAAGCATTGCAAGACTGGACTTGAAACCTATCCTATTGTGACCTTTATATCAGATCTGCCTACATTAGAGCGTAAGCTCCTCAGAGCAGGGACAGGGACCATCATTTCCCAAAACAAGAGCCTAAAGTTAAGCTCTAGTATCCATATTTAGGCACACAAATAAATGGCTGGGGTTTTCAAGAATGCTGAGTACCCAGCAACTCTCACTGAATTCAGTATGACCTGCTCTGAATGCTTAACATTTGAAAACCAGATCAATCACTTAAATGCCTAAAACTAACATAGGAGGCTAACTTTTTTAACCGATTTTTGGAAATCTTGTCTCATTGAGTGTTTCTATAAGTTTGCAAGGTATAATGTATACCTAAGGAACTATATAACACATGATAACAACGCTATGTTTTCTAGGCGTCAACAATTATATTAGATCATCTAATGTGATTCTGAAGTTAACACATCTATTTAAACAACTTTTTATTAAAATAGTAAATCATAATATAAAGTACTAAGTTATAAATCTAAGGCTGAGGCTAGACTTCCTTATTACTAAGGGTTCTGTGCATCCACACTGCACATAAATTCTGCATAAACTTTAATTTATAGTTTTTCTATCAGTATAAACAGTGCTATTGTATTCATGGGTAAGAATTGGTTCTTGTTTTGTGTCTATCTAGAGGCCTTTAATTCTCCAGTACTTGTTTTTGTGATGTATTTCCATTAACATGTTGCCATCTATGTGGTTGTAAATTAATATATTCCCACCACTCAGCTAAATTTTACAAAAAGAAAAAAGTAACTACTGTTGATCAAAAATATTACTCTTCTACCAAAAAAAGAGAGCTAATTAATGTCTGGAGTAAATCAAAGCAATACCGATTGCAGAGCTGTTTACAGATAAAATCTTGTTTGGCATTCCATTGACAGAGACTTACTTCTTTCATAATCCCTAAAAGAAGTAACAGAAGACCATGAATACTTTTCTTTTCTTTGACTTTGTTAAACTGTACACTCTGCAATACAGGGACTGCCTTCATTTTTGTGTTGAACACTGCCAAGCAGATTGTCAGAGCTTATTAAAAACAGTGAAAAACATCATTGCAAACAATCAATCATGTGATCATTGCCTACTCAAACCAAGAAGACCTATGGGAAGTTTCCATTTTCAGGTCATATTGCAGATTATGTAGACATGATAAATTACAAATCATTGACTGAAAAGAGTCTCCACATTACTAAGGATATGGAAGATGGTTAGAATTTTGCTTTCAGATAGATGTTTAATATACGACACTGACAGGGATTTGGGTAATATCTTGTAATGATGAAAGTACTGATGGATAAATATTTAAAAAGATACATATCGTATTTATAATGCTTACCTCAAGGAGTGAATGACTTGGAACATAAGGCCTTCACCTCTGCCGTCTATCTTTAGCAGTTTCCTACTGCAATCTTATTTTCTTCTCATTTCATGATAATGACTTTTAGTTCTGTTTCTGTTGGTTGTTTCCAAGCTTAGCTTGGTCTATTTGTCAGCTCTTGCCTTGGAAATGTCTGTCTTGTTATGTTGTTCGATTCTTTTCTCCTTGTATGTCCTATCCATCTCCAATTTCCTTCAATAATTTCTATTTTGTCCTCCTCCAAAGCTTCTCATTGGTGATGTTTTTTTCTGGCCAGATGATGTTGAGGATTTGTCTAAGGCAGCTGTTTATGAAAACTTGGAGGTTAGACAACAAGATCTAGATAAGTCTCCAAAGTTTCAGCGCCATATAGTAAGATAGACATTACAAAGCTGTTAAATATTCAAAATTTATTTTAGAGCACTAGGTACTGGAACTCTAGAATTGTGGGGGATGCTGCTGCATAACCGAGTTTCCATAGATAACAGCTTTTACAGTTTGGTTAAATGTACCCCTACTATACAAATTGTTCCAGAGGACAAGGTTTCTGTTTCTCCAGATCATCTTAAAGGTATCAAAGGCATGTCTGGCTTTCATTATTCTGGCTTGAGTGTCTTCACCTGTTCCATCTGTTCTGCTTTTGATGCTGCCAATAATGAACCTCTTCTGTGTCAGTCTCAGAGGCGTAACCGTGTATACTGTTTCCCAGGGCTTAAACAAATGCATTAACTGGATGTTGCATTATAAAGTCAGCCTTCTGTGTATTTAACACCTTATTTACATCCAAAGCTAAATATGAGACACTTCTAGCCCACTCAGTTAGCCTCATGCACCAGTACTACTATTGACAGGTAATTTTTTCTTTTCTTCTTTTTCTGTTTCAAATTCAGGGTTTCTGTTATTTCTAGTCCAGCTTCCAGCATATCTGAAGAAGTGGGTTTTGCCCACAAAAACTCTTGATGCTCTCTATATTTTTGTTAGTCTCTAAGGTGCCACAGCACTACTCATTGTTTTTAAGGTCCCAAAAAGTGTTGTTGGTGTTCCTTGTTGTGTATTGATTCTAACAAGCTTCATTTTCTCTATCTTGGTTTTAAACCAAACTAACTGGGCATAGGTCTCTAAAGTTCATTTATTTTAGCTTACATATATCTGTGACTGGAATATTAATATCTGCAATATTAAGTCTTCTGAAAACTAATGTCAGTTTTTTAACCTTTCTTCATGTCAGATTTTCTGCAGTGTTTATCATTTTTGTTGCTCTTACCTGGACTCTTTCCAATTTGTTCACATTTTTCTAACATGTGACACTCAGAACTGAACACAGTACTTCAAATAAGGCCTCACCAGTGTTGAGTAGAGCAGGACAATTGCTTCCTGTGTCTTGTGTACAACTCTTTTATTAATACACACCAAATCAATGGCAGCCTTTTTCACAACTACAACACATTGCTGACTTGTATTCAGTTTGTAATCTACTATCACCCCCAAATCAATTTTAGCAGTACTACTACCTAACCAGTTATTCCCCCATTTTGTAGTTTTATATTTGTTTTTTTCATCCTAAATGCAGTACTTTGCATTATTCTTTATAGAATTTCATCTTGTTGATTTCAGACTATATGCCTGGGTATAAGGAACTTGACAGAAGTCTCATTTCTTAGTGCTGTGATTTGGAAGGTAAATGGATCAGTAGGCTATAGACAGCATGTGTGTACTAGCTGATATAAGGGGGAACATCTGTGTACCATCTACAATGGACAAGATAAGTCTGGAATGTAACATGAGGTAAAGAATAGCTTGTGCATGGACAGATTGTGGAAACAGCATTCTGTACACGTATTGGTTGCTGTAGAATAACAAAGTCAGTCCAGAAGCATATGATGTAATATGTAGTTAATAAACCATGATTACTTTTTGTAAAAATACATATAAAGAAAAGTTTTTCTCTGTAGCTTTGGATGTGTTATGCCCTATATTCATCTAACCACCACAGTGTAGCTTTGCTATATGCCAAATAAAGGAACATGAATAACAAAACTGGAGTCAAACTGAGGTCTTCAGAAACCAACAGGAAGAGGTCTTGGGGGAACCCCTAACACAAACCAATTTTTCACTATGTCCAAGTTGTTGCGTGAACCCCTCCCACCTTTGTGTCATCTACAAATTTTAAAACATACTCTCTACTCCATTGAATAATACAGGATTCAATATTGATCTCTGCAGGTCTTCAGTACATATACCCTCCCAATTTGATAGACAACTGCTGATAGCTACTCTTTGAAAATTGTCTTACAATTATTTGTACGCTCACCTAAGAGTAATTTCAACAAGACCACATTTCTGTGGCTGTGAATTCACATGGCTGTGAATTTAGTAGGGCCCTACTTATAAGAATGTCATGTCGGACAGAAGACTTACAAGGTATATGTCACCTCTGTTGCTTCTCTCTCTACCCACTAGACCAAAAACACTGTCAAAAAAGGAAATTAAGCTGGTTTGGCATGATTTGTTCTTGACAAATCCATGTCAGATATTCCTTATCTTTCTATCACCATCTAAATGCTTACAAATTGATTAATAATTTGTTTCAGTAGCTTTCCAGGTATCAAAGTTAGGCTGACTGATTTATATTTCTCCAGTTCTCCTTTGTTTCCATTTTTAAAGAAAGGTACTATGTTTTCACTCCAGGCAACTGGGAGCTTTCCCATTCTCAATGAGTTTTGCAATATAATTGCCAATGGTTCTGAGAGAGTTTCAGCTAGTTCCTTAATTTCCTATGGATGAATTTCATCAGGCCCAAAGAAAATGAATATACCTATCTTATCTAAATAGTCTCTAACATGTTCTTTCCCTATTTTAACTTGCATTCCTTTCCTCATTGTAAATATTTTGTTCGGAATCTGGTCCCCATTATCTTTTTAGTGAAAACTTAAGTAAAATAGGTATTAAACAATCTATCCATATTGATGTCATCAGTTGTTAGCTCTTTTTTCCTGCTAAGTAGAGGATCCATACTTTCATTTGTTTTTCTGTTTTCCCTAATGTATTGAAAAAAGTCTTCCTATTGCATTTTGTTATTTTCATAGAAGATCTGAATGATATTCACAAATATACCTAGATCATGCCTGACAGATGTTTGTCTGATCTATTCTTAAACCTCCAGTGACAGGGATTCCACAACTTCCTGAAGTAACCTGTTTCAGTACTTAAATATCCTGGTTAACAGTAATGCTGGCAGGGCATAACAAGTAAGGTTCTACAGGGATCAGTTTTGGAACCAGTTCTGTTTGATATCTTCATCAACAATTTAGATAATGGCATAGAATGTACATTTATTAAGTTTGGAGATGTTATCAAGCTCTGAGGGGTTGCAAATGCTTTGGAGGATAGGTTTATAATTCAAAATGATCTGGATAAACTGTAGAAATGCTCTGAGGTAAACAAGATGGAATTCAATAAGGACAAGTGCAAAGTATTCCACTTAGGAAGGAACAACCAGTTTCACACCTACAAAATGGGAAGTTACTGTCTGGGAAGCAGTAATGCTGAAAGGGATCTAGAGGTCATTGTTGATTCATATTTAGGTTGCCATCCACTGAATGACACTGTTGCAAAAAAAGCAAAAGAATCATTCAGAATTCATTAACAGGAGTGTTGTAAGCAAGACACGAGAAGTAATTCTTCCACTCTACTCTGCACTGATTGGGCCTCAAATGGAGTATTGTGTCCAGTTCAGTACACCACATTTCAGGAAAGATGTGGAAAAATTGGAGGAGGTCCAGAAAAGAGCAACAAAAAAGATTAAAGTTGTAGAAAACATGACCTACGATGGAAGATTGAAAGAACTGGGTTTGTTTAGTCTGGAAAAGAGAAGACTGAGAGGGGACATAATGACAGCTTTCAAGTACCTAAAAGGGTGTGACAAGGAGAAGGGAGAAAAATTATTCTCCTTAACTTTGATTATAAAACAAGAAGAAATGGGCTTAAATTGTAGCATTGGAGGTTTAGATTGGACATTAGGAAAAACTTAACTGGTTAAGCACTGGAATAAATTGCCAAGGGAGGGGACAGATTGAAATTTCTTATGTGCAACACCAATATAACTTAACTCAGCATTAAGATTCTAAACAAATCTATGAGTCAATTACAAATAGTATTTTCAAGGAGAGCATGACTAATACAATATTTACTGGCACTGGAAAGGAGAGTAAAAGACATTTGCTAAGGCTTATACAATTTTTCTGGGGAATGTTTAGGATCCATGCTATACAAAAACAAGTGAAACTGAGACTGTAAAAACTTCTCCTGGTTTGAAACTTTCACCTTGTTTCAAGCTGAACTCAAAGAGTAGAAGTCTCAGAGCAAATTAACACATGGCTTCAGGGTTTGTAGACAGATGAATGTTTCAAAGAGCCTGAAAATAAAGTTCCATCCTACAAAACAACTAGCATCACACTTAGTACTTGCTATTTCTGACTCATAAGAGCTAGACTTCTACACATAGGAAAGATCTTGCCTTAATGAAATACACTATACCAGGTATTAATTAGTAACAGGATTTTAAAAAATTATGATCAGAGTTTTATATATCTACAACACTCCAAAAAATTCTGTTAAATTAATCTTTTTCTTTCTTACCCTAAGCCTAATGTATTAATTACATTAATACCTATGTAAACTTTGTTTGAAATATAAATCATGAAAATGTCCTGGCACACATACACACACACACACACGCACACACACACCATGTACCTACTTTTCCCCCCCAACCCAGACACACCCTTTCCCCCACCTACCCCTATGCAATCTGCATTCTTCCCCAGCTCAGCTGAGGGCTGGGATAAAATCCTGCTTCTCAAACTTGCAGGTTCCAGCAATCTAGCTGGGAGTCAGGACATAGCACAAACACTCTCTACCCCTCCCCCACCTCACTCCAGGACACATAGCACAAATTCTCCACTTCCACGTCACCCCAATGTTAGCACCCACCTACCTCCTATTCCCCCCACATACCCATGCAGTCAACCCCTTACCCTGCCATTCCCAGCCCAGAAGGCTTGTGGAGAGTGTTCCGTTTCTACCTCTGCCTCTCTCTCCTTGCACAAATAGAACTTCCCAAATTCCCCTCCCCTCTGATTCCCCCCAGCCAATTACTTCCTCCCTCCCTCCTCCTCCTCTCCCCAAACTCCCCTACCTTACAACTCTCCCACCAGCCACTTATTCCTTCCTTATCTCCCCTCCTTACCTGGTCTTGGGGCTCCTCCGTCTGAAGCAGGCAGCTCCATTTGAAGCTGCTGCTCAACAGGACGCCCTTTCCCCCTCTGGTCAGCTGAGCTCACTGCCTGTGTGGGAGCTCTGAGCCTCCGCACAGGGCTCATTAAAGGACTGTGCAGTTTATAAGGAACGTAGGTGGAATCTCCATCACTGTGGATTTTCAAGAGCAGGTTAGACAAACATCTGTGAGTGATGACCTTGATGGTGTTTGGTCCTGCTGTGAGTACAGGGACTGACCTTGATGACCTCTCAGGGACCCTTCCAGATCTATGATTCTATGATTCTTATAGTTAGAAAGTTTTCTTACTAGCTCATCAATATCAGCGTTAATTTTTTCAAATTAAATGGATTACTTCTTATCCTACCCTTGGTGAACATGGAGAACAATTAACTTGTGTCCTCTTACAGCAACTTTTTACATATTTGAAGTGTCCTATTCTCCTACTCCAGTTTTCTCTTCTATTCAATAAACATACCCAATTCCTTCAATCTTTCTTCACATGTAATGTTTTCTCAACCTCTTATTTCTGTTGCTCTCCTCTGGACTCTCTCCAATTTTTTTACATCTTTCTTAAAGTGTGGTGCCAGAAACGGGACAAAGAACTTCAGCTAAGGCTCACCAGTTCCAAATAGAGCTGAACAATTACTTTCCATGACCTATATATGATGCTCCTGCTAATACACCCTAGAATGACATCTGTCATTTTCAGAACCCTCTGTAGGGCAAGCCAGCTCCTTAAACAAATGATCATTCCATAGGCTTCTTCAAACTCCCCTTGAAACTTTGCAACAACATTGCAACTTTCTCAGCCTGCAACAAAACCTAGCCATCTTCTCCAGTGAGGTGGAGAGGTCAGTATTTTAATCCAATAAAACTGGAAACATCTGAAGAACACAACTTTACAAAAGATCATCTTGGTTTTTGTTCTGCTCAATCATTGTGTCCTCCAATATGGCTCTCACTCTTCTTATTCATGAACTCCTTTCCCAGCCCTTGAATTCCTATTGGTTACACTCTCAGAGTGTGATTCTGGTGTCAAACAGTTAATGATCATCTTTAATGCCTGCCACAGCCAATTTCTGGATGCTATTAGACTATCCAGTAGAGTCACCATGAACACATGCACAAAACCAAGAACTAGCAGTCTTCCATAGTGTCCCCTCCCTTACCTACCCCCACTAAATGCAGCAGTGTTAATATGTAGATTACGTACTTATAATACAATGATATTTTCTGAATGGAAAGTGCTCATTTGAGGATCCTTTTCCATTCTGTTGCCATTTCCCCTGGAGGAATATTTCTACTGAGACATCGTGCTGAAAACTCTGCTTCCTTTCCAGATCAATTTCTACTGCTTTTCACTTGGCTGTCCGATTTTCTTATTGCTCCACCTCTCTCATTCCTGATGCTAGAGGACGTGTGTGACAAATGGCAGTTGAGAAATCAATGTTGTGACTGGACCAACAGAAACTATGAGAATTATATGAATTTACCATCTGACCTTGCTCTAATCTTGGAAACTGCCTGTCATACCATGAATTAGTGTGACTTGACAGGTCTGATAATAAGATTTTACTATTCCAGAATGTGTTGAAAAGAAGGCTTTCTTGCAGCAAATGGAATGACATGTACTTTCTATCACAAACAGAAAGGTTACAGCTACATTAAGGGGCTTTTTAAAATTGACAAGAAACCCAGAGCTAAGAATGACACTTCATCTCTAATGCAACCTGTATTACACAGGTCTCCACATGGTGGATTTAATTTTTACCATGAAACAAATTCTGCCTGTAGGTGCATACATTCAGCAGTCACCTATGCAATTGCCAGCCAGCAATGTGTCAAGGCAGAGTTTGGCCTTTCCATCGTAAGTGATGTTCACAATGAGAATATCCCATATGCAGCTCAACATTCCCACCCTCCTTACAGCCCCCATGAAATCTCTATCCCAAGAAGAAGTATAACCCTGTCAAGGAAGATGTGCCAGAGATTCAACTGAATCCAATAGGGACTCTGCTATTGATTAAGTGGAAGGTGTTTGGATAGTATGAAGGTGAGGCAATACAAAAATCCTTAGAGAAGTGTTTCTTCAACTTTTTAAGACTGAGGAACACCAAACAACAGGTTTGTTTGTTTTTTTTATGAGGAACACCAAGGATTTTTTGCTGAGAAAAAAAAAAGGTCACCTGCCCCTTTTTTTTAATTCTGTTGTTCTCTGCGGCACACCAGTGTGCCATGGAACACAGTTTAGGAAACACTGCCTTAGAGAGACTTATAGATAACTTATCTTATATAACAAATAGGGGACATTTTAGATTCTATGCCAAATTACTGACAAGAACAAGAAATCTGATTACTAAAAAATGAAGTCTGAAAGCATACCTTATGGATACCATTTTACCAGCTAAAACACCCTATTTTCAGTGCTCTCAAGAGAGCTGCCTTAGCCTATTTGCTACTTGAATACCTGGGCTTATTTATGTTGACATTTGAAATCCTAGTTTTTCTAGTGTAGACACAGATGGCACCCAGTAATGTTTGGTAAGCCTTCTTCTTGTGGTCCTAAGAACAACTTATGCTCCACTCAGCCTACAGCATCCATATAAGAATGTTCAAGAGGTGCGATTATGAACTGCTGAGTCAGGAAAGAGGAAGGTTTCAGGCAGTAATTGGGAACTGCTAGCCCACATACTGCAAGCCATTTCTGCAAGTAGGAGGCAGGAGTTTTTTAAGCTGGAGGAGAGTTAAATGTAACAATTTTGGTTGCCTTTAAAGAAGGCTGTTAACTTTATTACTGGGCATCTTCCTACTAATCTATTTGTGGCTCCAGTGTTGGAGGAACTCCTTCATGCAGGATACAAAATGTGGCGGTAGGCTAGTACTCCTGCAATGGAAATATTAGGGAGGGGATCTATGTTTCTACTCTTCCAATATTTTCTGTCCTCACATTATTATGGAGGAGAGAAATGAGCAGGATCCAGCTAGATGCCTCTCTCCCCATTGGCACTCTCTACCGCAAATCAACATCCTGCAACCCCCATATTCACTACTACCCTATAATTATATATTTTGTATGGACTATCCCTTGAGAGGTATCTTGATATTTTGAATATTAAGATCCTGTTAGAGTATATTTGTTATCACTCTGTGTAAAGTTATGAAGTTTTGCTATGTGAGTGTTATTGAAATACATTGTGAGATTGGGACTACGCACACTCAGCTTCTCAGGTACCATAATGAAGAATCCAGATGCACCGATGGCCCATTGAAGGGAATCCACTCTCCCAACAACTATCTTGGAAGACTTTTCAGAGAAGGCATGCAGGCAATCGAGAATGCTTGATCCACATCATAGCAAAAGATCTTTTCAGCAAACTAGAAAAAAATATAAAGAGAGGAGGAGAGATGGTTTCATTCATCCCATAACTCAATACCTGAAACACATCTGGAGGGCAAAGACTGAACTGGGGAAGCACAGTTCAAGACTGGAAGGCAGTTCCAGCCCATGTACTGAAGATCTGTAACCTGTTTGTGCATCAGGGTGAGATGCTGCCTAATTCAAATCCTGTTTAGTTTATAGAATTCAGACTGAAAATTTAGTTTTATTAGATAACCAACTTTGAATTTTACACTTCCTACTTATCACTTAAATCTGTCTTTTTATAGATAATAAATAAATATTATAATTTACCTAAAAACACTACGTTTTAGTTGAAATGCTTGGGATATCTCAGTTCAGTTTACACAGGCTAGCGTGTGTTCTCTCCACATTGAGAGAGGAACGGACTGGATAATTAACTTTTACTGGTCAGGCTTCTGAACAGTGCAAGATGGTACAATTCTGGGATGTAAGGCTGGGGAGTTGGAGATGGGAACACAGCTCCCCTCCCGCAATATTTCCATTGCATAGGTGTTAGGGATGCTCCCCCAGTTCCACCATCACAGCTTTTGGACATCTTTGATATAATCTTTACCTCTGTTGAAACACTGTGTATTACTAGTATTGTTTTCATTGGTTACAAGAATCAGACAGAAGACCCTTTTACACCTGTCTATTCTCTTTTGCAGTTCTGAGAACAGACTGAGTTAATTATCCTGCAGGCTTTAGACAATCAGAACTACCCAAAAGGGAAAATGAATATGTGAACCAGGAAACCCTCACAAACCATAAGGTTTCCATCTGTTCAGATTTTGAAAGGACAATCTTATTCACTGTAATTGGTTTTGTCGACAATCACATGAGAGAGAGAGAGCAAAAGTCTTTTGATAGAAGCCTGAGGAAAAAAAGAGACTTCCATAGAAAGTAGCAAAGCAAAGATACATGAGACTGAAAACTTGACAACCTTAATCAACTATTACCATCTTATTTACATATGAGAGCACATGCATATGCAAATGAAGAAAGTAGACATTTAATGAAAATTGAGAACATTCAATACTAAGCTATGCACATTCAGTATTCTATTTACTCTCTTCTATTGTTTTCTTTCCTAAGTAATTATGCATGCTATTTAGGTCACAACTAATACCTCTGAGAGGATCCATTAAAATGAGATCAAAGGAATGAGTACATTTTAAGAAAACCTCTTCCTGATGCATCATACAGTGTTTGGCTAGATTTGTCTGAAGTTGTGTTTTCAAATATCCAAATTCTGTGTCAGCCTGGGGCAAGCTGCCACAGAAAATTTTACCATCATATGGAATACCAGAGCTTGGGAGTAAACAAAAACCTCTCACTTTCAGGCTTACAGAAAAAATGTGATATAGCAGGGAGAGTGATAGAGGAACACAGGTTAGTGCCAATAAAACTTTCTCTTTTCAGCTTCCTCCACTTGCTGACTACTGTGTATAGCAGGAACCATAGTGCTCTTGGTGCTTGGACTCAGGCCTGCCAATGGGGCGGGGGGATAAAGGAGGCAGTTGTTATTGCCTTTAAATAGCTGCTGGAGCCATGTGTGTTGTGCTGCAGACAGCACTGAGGGTTGCCTGGGGAAGTCATGGTGCTTTGTGGGTGGTGCCTAGCCCCACCCCTTGCATGAGAGGTCCTGCCCCTTCTGGGGACATGGAACAAGGCCCCCTTCTTGCTCCGGGGCCCAGCCAGGCTGTAGGCACCGCTCATTGTCCTAGATCTGATTTCTTCCTCAAAGACAAGGACAGAGCCTCAGCTAGTTCAAATCATTCAGTTTAACAGCGATTTATATTAGCTGAGGATCAGGGAAGGGTGTTTTTACTAAGGCAACGAGACCATGGGAAAAGCTACTTCTGGCATGGATTTGTTCAGAGCCAAAAGGAAATGCAACATCCTCAATACATCGTAATCATCGTTACAATCTTTAACAAACAAAGACAAGGCCAAATCCAATCCCCAAACATTGCTACTCAGGTCCCATCTCTAATAAAAGGTCAGTTACTTGAAAACAATGTTCTTCAGCCTCTTCTACAAATCTTACCAGCTGACTTATTTTCTGACAACTTAAATATTCATCATTCTTCATCTACACTGTTCTTTCTCTGCTGTTTCATTATTATGAGGTATACCTCAATTACCACAATTTCTTTCATGCTTGTCAACTATTATTCTAAATAAGGAATCATCTATTTCAGATATTCTCACTGCTTTTAGCTGTTAACTTCATCTGTTTGTAAAGGACAGCTGAAACCACAAGCACAGACCTGATGTCAAACACTTGCCAAACCTAATTAAAGGTGAATCTGAAGGTGAAATTGGCAACGACAAGAATGCAGTGCCACTGCTTCTTACTGGCCTCCATCTTGGGATAAACATCAACAATTGCACAGTGGCTATGGACTATTTCACTCCTTTCTTCAGTTTTCAGGGACTCTATCCTTAAAACATGCTTCAAAGGACCGAAAGACAAAATAGATAAAAGAATCATTTTGGCACCTGAAATAGGACCATTATGGGTGAATATAATGTCAAAATTTACCTTAATGTTCTATAACTACAGGAGTTATTTGTATATATTAATATAGGATTTGCAACTACTCTTTTCTGAATTCAATATATTTCTATATTAACCATTTTTCATAATGGTCCCAACAAAAATAATATTATAGTAATTTTTTTGATTTCATTTATAACTCTGAAGGTTTAGGATACATGTACTCAGCAACATTATTTTGAAATAACTAGAGTTATTTTGAAATTACTTAGTCCGTGTCTCCACAGCAGGCAGTTATTTTGACATAATGTCAAAATACTGTCATGCTGGAGGACTTCTTACTCCTACTCCTTCAACCATCATTGTATGAGGAGTAAGGAAAGTCAGAGGAAGAGTGCTCTAGTTAAAAAAACCACATGACAGTAGGTGCTCTCAATTTCAAAATAAGTATTTTGAAATAAGTTACGCAATTGACGTAGTTAAGCCATGTAGTGTAGACGCACCTTTAGCTGATGCGGTTCATTCTTATTAACCCACATAAATTTTCCATAGTATAGTAACTTGCTTGGGTTGAGATTAGAAGTTGGAATAAAATCACTTTCAGTTGAAAACAACTTTAATTTAACTGAGGGGGTTATCTGAGTTGCTTTTCTCACCCAATAATTGCATGACACTTACAGCAGCAATTGGCAACTTTGAGTGCTGTAAGTGCTGTAGTTAATGCAAATCCAATATTGGTTAAGGGGTGACTTAATTGCAGTTTGTAAGTACCTACATGGGGAACAAATATTTGATAATTGACTCTTCATGCTAGTAGAGGAAAGTATAACATGATCTAGTGGTTAGAAGTTCAAGCTAGACAAATGCAGGCTGGACATAAGATGTAAATGTGTAACAAAATAATAACCAGTGAAACAACTTAACATAGATGTGAATTCTTCATCACTGGCAATTTTTAATTCAAAATAGGAGGTTCTTCCAAAAAATATATTCTAGGAATTATTTTGGGGGAAGATAACAGTTAAGATAACAGTTAAAAATGTAACATTTGCCTCCAGAGAAAAAGCTGAGAAGTATCATAAAAATAGGAGACATCTCTTAAAAAAGAGAGAGTGAGAAACTCTAGCACACCCAAGTCTAATAACTAAATCTCTCTTCATGCTCTTGCACTTAAAACATTTTTGTCTATGACTTTTATTTGAGCACAGGCAAAGCTAATGTAAGTGAGACCTTTGACCAAGCCAGACCTTTGTCTAGTTTACACTCTAATTATCTGTTAATAGCCAGATTCATTCTAGCATTAGTAGGTTCAACTTACATAGCTGCAGTGGAGCAGCGTCCACTTATGCCAAAGATGCAGCAGCCCAATAATCATATGAATTCAAAAGTTTGTCAATACATGATCCTTCTTTAATAAGCTAATTAATAAATGTTATGGGGAAAGTAAATTGGACATTTCCATATACCTTCTCTTGTAATATAAGAAGCAAAGAAAAAGCCAATGAAACTGAAAGACAACATTTTTAAAATTGATCAAGATTTTTTTACATACTGTATAACTATGTTGTTGAATGAACTCACTGTCTCAAGATATAAGCCATGAACTCCGTGGGATTCAAAAAAGAGTAATGGGAACACAAGTTAGAATAACATATTGAATAAGGAATATATCCCCTTGTACTTCAGGGCATAGACTAACTACTGATAGGGTATGTCTACACTACAGTGTTATTTCGAAATATCTTATTTCGAAATAGTTATTTTGAAATAAGATATTTTGAAATAATGCGTCGACACACAAAATGCATTTCAAAATGGCATTTTGCTATTTCGAAATAGAGTGTCCACACTGAGTGGACGCTGAATCGCTTTTAAGGCTGGCCAGAACCAGTTCTGGCAGGGCATCAGGTCAGGACTTACTGTGTGTGGCTGCTGCCTGAGGCTATCTGAGGTCCATGCTTAAAGGGACCCCCATGGACAGCCGGTTCTCAGATTTCTCTGCTTGCTTGTCTACCTCGATGAGGGACAGCAAAGCATTTTTGTTTCTGCCTACTTTGGTTGCCCTGACTCGGGACACCACAGCACTCAGCACCATGGAGCCAGAGCCGCCCCTGGACACTCTGGTGTGTCTCTTTGATGCGTTGCTGTGAGCCTGGCTGCACTTTTTTGCAGACTGCCATCTGGGAGGTCCATCGGGGGGCTTTCAGTATCCAGGAGGCCCTGCAGGAGAGTGTCCACCCTGAGGAGCACTAAAAGCCTCCCTGGTCTGCCCCACTGGAGGCTTGTGCCTCATTCCTCCCTCATATCCTTCCACTTATCCCTCCCAGCCCCCCTTCCTGATGTCAAATAAAATACATGTATTTTCATGAACACAAGCTCTCTTTATTTAGCAAAACAAATGTGGGGGAGGGGGAATGAAACTATGGTGAGACTGGGGAAAGGAGGCGGGAGAGAGGAGAAGAGCAGGTGGGAGAGGGGAGGGGGAAACCTGGGAGGAGGGAGGTGGATGGGGGAAGCAAGGGGAAGAAGTGGGAGGGCAAGTTCAGGGCTCAGGTTTGGGGGTCTCACCACACCAACTTGATTTTCATGCAAACCTGCTCCTGGGTTCACATGTGGCCTTTGATGGCCAGGCTGGCAGTTATCCTGCCATAGACAGCCGCATTCCTCCATCTAGTGCGGAGATCATGGACGTTGGGGGCATCCTCCCCGCAAACTTGAATAAGGTCCACGATCTCCACCCTGGACCAGGAAGGCGCTTGCCTTCTCCGGGCCCTGGCAGGCTCCTGGGAGTTGGCAGACTGCTCCTGGGGAGTGGTGGAGGGCTGGCTGCCAGTGGCTTTCTAGCTCATGTTTTGGGGCCACTGGGTCAGGGGCCGTGACTGCTGGCTCTGGGCTGGCAGGCTTGGAGCTGGCACAGGCACTGTGGCCAGAGTCAACCCCTTTAAGGGCTCCAGGGAGGAGGAAGGGAGTGGAGTGTTCTTGTTTGAGGCTGGAGTGGCCACGAGGCACCCTAGGAAGGCTGGAGGCCCCCTATTTCAATATAAGTGTCTACACAGCACTTGTTTCGAAACAGCTATTTCAAACTTGGCATTATTCCTTGTGGAATGAGGTTTACCAAATTCAAAATAAGCGTGTCGCTTTTTCGATTTACTTTTGAAATAGCGGTTTGGCTGTGTAGATGCTAGTAAAGTTATTTCGAAATAACTTTGCTGTGTAGACATGCCCATAGAGATTAAAAAGAAACTTCCCTTTATGGTTAAGGGCATTCTACAATGGGAGACCCAAACAGTGGTCTTTTGAGTACTTGCTTCTGACAGGTGGCTGGACACTTGTGGGTACCCTATCATGCTGCCTCCTCATTATCCTTCCAGATGCTGGACTGCAATAGGCAATAACTAAACATGCACCCTTCCCACAATCTCCTATTGCCTTGCTTGCACTCTGCAAATCCACGTAATTTTGTTTGGGTGTTGGTCACATTCTCCTGTGCATGCTAACCCCAATGCCTGGGCATTCTCTCCTAATCTTACACATTGTACTCCCCTGTCAAGTCATTTTTTTGAGCTCCAGAGCTGCCCTTTACTAGCTATATCCCCATAATTATATCATATTTTTAAAAATAGCGACAGTTTACTAGTAAATATTTTACATATAAAGGAAAAAGAGTGCATATTGTGTCCAACCACTGTACTTAATCTAATCTAGCTAGCTAGATATTAGAGAGCTTGTGTGTCTGTCAGTTAATGTGTCCATCTCTCTGTGAGTCCGTTCAAGAAATCCTCCTAAATGGTAAGAGCTAGTGTTGGAACTGAAAGTTTTATTCTTTTTATATTTCTTATCTTAGATTTAGTAATGTAGTAATGTAAGGTAATATATACTCGTATTTAAGATTGTAGTAAGTCAAATATATATCTCCTATATTTCCTTGTTCTAAAGTTTTAGTAAGTAAAGAGACAGATTCTCATATTGTGTCTGTGTTAATGAAGACTATAAGCATGTTAAAGACTGAGGCCTTAATTGCTTGATTTACAACACCTCTTTTCTTACCAATACAGATGTTAATGTGCCACATAGCCATGGAAGTCTTTGTAACATTGGTTATGTGTGTGACAGGAGTATGGATGTGTCGAGATAAGGTGCAAAAGTTATATTTCTCAGAACCAGATGGCCAAAGAAGGAGGGTGAGCAAGTGTGGGTGAAGACTAGATAACCTGGCGGCAGAGAAGCCATCTATAACCATCGATGCATACCCCAACTCATAAGATGATTGGATATTGGCAGATTGACGAGCCTTGAAGAAAGCGGGCACCCCCGAAAGATGATTGATTACAGGATGAGACTTGATAAATGTTTTGGGAACACTGACATCAAAAAGATAACGTTCCAGTCACAAGCTGACAGAGCGGATTTCAACAGAGAAAAGGATTATAAAAGCAGGGTGTTTTGGTATGGAACTTTGGGTTCATCTTGCCACTCCACGTGCATCAAATCGATTGACCGACAGAGCCCAGCTCCCACTCTGTGTTCGATCTAGCTGGCCACTAGATTGATACATACTCTGGACTGGTAACTATAACATCGTCTGGCAAGACTGTGTGTGTGTGTATATTTATGTGTAAGTGATTGCAAAGCATATGCAACTGCTGTATTCTCAACAAATGCGATGTACTGCCTTTTCCCCTATAAAAGATCTCGTGTGCTTCGTTTAAGCAGAGAACACTAGGACCACTAAATTTGGTATGCAGTTTCCTCTTATCCTAACTTAAAGCAAGGTTAGAGTTTGGTTGTGCCAGAAAAATGGGATATACCTAGATTTTGACTGTTTTCCATAACATGGAAAGGGAGGGGTCTGAGAGCAGGACAGTTACACTCCACAATGATCACTGGGGGCAGCGAGTGCAGGGGACTGTTATACTGCAGAGTGACCACAGGGGGGCAGTGGCACTAGGAAGAGAGTGGCCAGCTGGAGCCAGGGTTTGCCATATTGCTAGCCACTAGCCCAGGTAAGAAGCCCCTCTACCCCAAAGACTCAGTCCAACTCCTTCCTTTTGATTGCACCTGGGGGAGCTGGGTAGTGTAGACCTGGCTGCAAGGAGCCACTGTGGTGGCTAGGCAGCTTCCATTGGGAGGCCTCCCCAGGAGAAGCTACTGAGGTGCTGGGTAGCCCGTCCACACCTGTCCTCCAGCAAGGAGCTGCCATGGGGTAGCCCTGCCTCCTGGGAGGAACAACTGGGGGTGGCTGGGCTACCCAGCCCTGCCCCCCTATGAGGAATCACCAGTTAGGAGGGCCAGCCAGTCCTCCCACCCCACAAGAAGCTGCTGGCCAGGGGGACTAGGCAACTCCCCCAGGAAGGAGCCACGAAGGCAGCACGACTCTGGCCCCCAGGAGAAACCACTGTCAGAACAGCACTACCCTGGAGGCCATGGGAAGCCCCAGTGAGCCCCCCCACCCAACTCCCAGATCCCTGCCCTGGCCTGATCCCCCTGCTCTGACTCCTGCACCCCACCACACACATCTTTAGCCTTCTGCCCTGAGCCTCTTCTCCCACATCCCTAAGCTCCTGCCCTGACTCCTGCACCCCCCATACCCATAGCCCCCTGCCCAGAAGGACCTGGGCAATGCCAGGTAAATCTTCAATATACGTGTTACTATTAGTTGATATAAATAATTTACCTTATATTTTAGGTAAGATGCATCATTTACTCCAACCTTTAAAGCTCATATTTAATTTTATGATGACATGATTTTAAGACTTTAAATGTTGCTTCTGGGACCAGGAGAGATTACATTGTGTAGACAAGTGCTAATAATTTAAGCCTCTATAATAAATTATTAAATTAGGAGAGCAATATAATGAACATTTGGGGAAATAGATGCATGGATCTCAGAAGCTCAACACAGTAAAAACATTCATAAAAGAAGCATGTCTATTCATATTCATACTTTTGGAAAGCTAGTTATCTCACAGGAAGGACACTGATTTATCCCTTAGCAGCTGCGTTTTGGAACATTTCACTGTTCCTTCCAAACCTCAACTTCCTTTTTAAAACAGTGATTCAAAGCCTAGGTATTAATTACATGGGAATGGCACTGAGATCACCAACATAAGTAGTGCAATAATCGTCTCTTGTTTTAGCTACTTTACTAAAAGTATGTTGTTTGGCAGGATAGTATCATGGCCAGTGGGTGAACCTAGAGCTGGAGGAGGCAAGACCCAGGTCCCTCTCCTTCTGCCTGAGGCCTCACCTCATGGGAGCTATTCCCTCCTACCCGTGAGTCTCCCTGGCTCCAGAGCACAGGGAGGGCAGGTGTCTCCATTCTTCTGCCCTGGAGTATGGGCAAGGTGCATTGCCCCAGCATCCCCAGCCTAAGTATCCCCATACTGAGGCTGAAACCTGAGGACAACCCCAGAGCCACACAGAAGGAGGGAGTATTCTGGAGGGCAGAGTGGGGGTGGAGCCAGGCTGGAAGTTTGGGTTCAGGAGTCAGGGCAGGTCTCAGGGTTCAAGGGAGGGTTTGGGGCTGCAGTAGTCAGGATGGGGGTGGGGTGGGGGTTAAGGCAAAGGGTGGGTTGGGGGTATAGGGCTCAGGGCAGGGAGTTGAGATGGCCACCAGCTGTTCCATAGGGCCATCCAAAGGCAGCAGGAGCTGCTCTGCCTGGTCACTGACTGCTGCCCTGGGCTAGGCTGGGATGGCAGAGACCTCTCCCCAGGATTAGCTGGGTGCTGCCCATCTGGCAGCTGCTCTGCAGATCTCCAGAGCTGTCACTGACAAGGGGGCATGATTGCTTGCTGTCGCCCTGTGGTCATTCTTCATATAACAGTCCCTGCTATCACACCCCTCCCTTTCCGTTTGATGAGAAACAATAACATTCCACACATGCAATTGTCCTGGCACAGCCAAATCCTGACCTTGCTTTAAGTTATGGTCAGAGGAAGCTGCATACCATATTTGGTGGGCCCACTTTTCTGGTAAAATGTCTTTCATTATGGCCCCAATTCAAGTAAGCATGTAAGAATGTGCATAATTTTAAGCAAGAATAGTCCTCAGAAGTCAGTAGGAGTACTTATGTGCTTAAAGTTTAATACTGTATTGGTCAAATACTTTTCAACAAAATGAAAATTTTAATGAAAAATATTATCTGTTAATAAAAAATTAGTTTGTCAAAAATTGAAATCTCTAGTCTCCAATATTAGTCAATTTTCAGAAGTAAACCCCTTTTGTTTGTTTTATAAACTGAATTTCAAAGAAAAAAATATTCATTTTTATTGGAGATTTTCACTGGCCAGGTTTATGAAGTACATGCTGAAATACCTGGCTGAATTAGGGCATATGTAGAGCTAGATGGGATAATTTTACATTGAAAATTAATTAGTAGCTCAAGAAAAAAACAAATATAAATAGTTTTGTTTTGTTTTTTAAATTTCAAATTAATTTAAAAATATTCATACTCAGAAAATAATTTTCTTTAACATAAACATAAATTTCTCCTGCCTCTAATTCAATCTTGTTGGAGGGTCTTGAAAAGCAGAGAGTAAAACTTCTCTCTCTCTCTCTTTCTCTCCTCTCTGTCATACACACACACCACATACATACACACAGGCTGTGTCTAGAGTGGCAAGTTTTTCCGGAAAATCAGCTACTTTTC
>JANRFK010001605.1:23086714-23099163 GCA_030068395.1 Apalone spinifera
TTGTGGAAAATCGTGACAGTCTAGACGTAGCCACAGAGTTCAGACAATGGTCATGAATTGTTTTGTTATTTTAGAGGTGATTGATTAAAAAAAAATAAAAACTCCATCAAAAAATGCCTTTCATTTCAGTTAATACCAGTTAAATCTATCTGTGATGTTGTGCCCCCATATTTTTATTGACTATAATTTTGAATATTAATGTGCCTAATTCTAATATTCTTTTTGCAAAATGTGGCATGTAACCTGTCATTAGAGAACTTTTAATCCCCTGAATGTATCTATTATATGTGTCTGCATATAACACTCCTGTATTTGAAGTCAGAAATATAAAGTATAAACCTGTTTATATGTGTAGATGTGTAGTAATACTAAAAGAACTTAATAGCCCAGCACTAATGACAATGATCTGCGAAAAGTCTTGTTTTTCCTGTAAGCCTGGACTATCCTTGGTCCTGACAATACAAGTGGCCAGATCACCTGATGCTAGAACCCATTTTGGATGTGATAATTATCCATGAGGGTGTGAGAGGGATGAAACTGAACAAAAGGATTACCACCTTGTATAAAAACTATTTATAGGCAGGGAACCAAACAATAGGCATTGTTGGGAGTTGGCAGGTCATCTTATGATTTTGCTCTACATAACACTATTATGCATAATAGGGCATATTTGTCTGGGGTTCAAGTCACATTGGGGCTATGCACCTGGGTGCTGTGACTGAGCCTTCCGAAAGCTAAGCTGTTCTCAGTGTCTCTGTATTGCTCCACTGTGGACTGTGGCCCCAACTCTGTGCCTTTACTGGGAGAGATCAGAGGTTCTGGCTTAGCAGGACAGAATGGTGGGGCACCTCAGAGGACAATCTCAAGAGGATATTTGTGACTGAGCCCATCAGTAAATATTTTTATTTTCAGTAAATAATACAGGCATTACTAATTAAGGACCAGATTCTGTTCACATGGATGTAAATTCAGAGTAGCTCCTGAAATTAAGTACTCTAGATTTCCTCTGATACATCTGAGAAAAAAAATCTTGCCTGGTATAATTTTTATGGAAGATTGTTGTATTTCACATTGAAACATTTTCCACAGTTGCTAAGTTTGTTCGTAGATTTCTTTTATATTCTTAATTCTTTGCCACACATCAACACACACACTTTGGGCAAAGAACCCAAATAGTCATCAGAGTGGATATTATTATAGAATTAGAGTCTGTTTTTGGAGCCCTATATGGTTTAGGACAGTGGTTCTGAACTGCCGGCCCATGGCCCAGTGCTGGGCTATAAACTGCTGGCTGGCAGGCCATGGCAGCTCTGGGGTTTGGGGTTGGGGCTGGGGTACAGCACCTCCCCTGCAGTCGTGGCTATTGGGAGAGTTGTGTCCTGCCCCCCCTCTCTACCAACAAGCACTGGTAGGAACAGGGTTTCCTCCCGGATATGAAAGAGCGGTTTGCTGCACAATGGGAGGGCCACACAGAACATAGCACGGCAGCCTTAGAGCAGCCATAACCTGGGCAGCAGTGCTCAGCTGGTGGCTGGGAGGCAGTGCAGGCTTAGGTGAGGGAGGTGGGGCAGGCACTGAAGGTTCTGGGGGCAGGGCTAGTGCTGAGGGGCTCTGGTGGCAAAGCTAATACTGGGAGGCTCTGGGGGTGAGGCTAATATTGGGGCGTCTATAGGGGCTGGTCTGGCACTGGGAGGGCTCTGGGGATGGGGCTAATATTACAGACTGGTACTGACACTGAGGGAGTCGGGGGGGTTGGGTGCAGTAGGGCTCTAGAAACAGGAGGCTGGAACTGGGGTATCTGGTGGTGGGGGGCTCTAAGGGGTGGGAGTCTGATACTGAAGCATTTGAGATAGGGGGCTGGCACTGTGGGAAAAAGGCTGGCATGGGGGGGTTGGATGCAGGGGACTCTGGCATCAGTGGCTGGTGCTGGGGGGTAGTAGAGTGATGGGGAGCTGTAGGAGTTAGGACTGATATGGGGGGGCTCTGGGGCCAAGGTGTACCCCAATCCCAGCCTCCAGAGTGGCCACAAACAGCAAGCTTCAGCTGCAGCAGCTGCCCTCCCATGTCACAACCACTGGAGCTGAAGCAGGCTGTTTGCAGCAGCTCTGAAGGCTGGGGCTTTTGGTGGACTGGTATATTTTTATTTGCATAGCTGCATATTCATTACTTGAATAATGAATACACACATATGCAAATGAAATGTAACCAGTCCACTAAAAGTTTGTGAATGGGTTTGTTGGTCCGCAGTATATAAAAGTTTGGGAACCACTGGTTAGGTCATACATTAACTTTTTCACTGTCAGATCTGGCTTACAATGTTAAGTGGGTGAGGAGGACCAAGTAAAGTTATGGACATAGGGTTGCCAGATGGTTTCAACAAAAATACTAGACACATTAGACATTACATCACAATCTACATTACATCTTATTTAGAAAATACCAGCCATTTATATTTTCTCAATTAGTTTCCCAAACAGAAATCTCAAATACTGGACTGTCCGGTTCAAAACCGGACACCTGGCAACCCTATATGGACACAACCTCAACTATCACAGCTCCATTAACTTCCACAGAATTATGACAATTTATACTAGCTGAGGATCTGCGCCATTGTTTTAAAACAGCACTGAGTTTCTCATTAAGATCAACTAGATACCCCCCTTCCTGTAGCAGCTAACTTACATGTGAATGGTATCATAATTTCAAATATTTTTTATTAAATTCACATTTCTAATTTCCATTATCCCGAAGACATGTTCATCCCTACAGTTCTTCATTGATCAGGGTGGTAAATGCCGGGTCACTTTCAAGCACTTCTTAAGGTTAACAAATTCAAGTGTTCCAATTATATCTAGGTTGATTAACAGAATTTTTCTGGTGCCTGGTTTACTAGCCACCTGAGAAACTGAAAAGGTTGCAAACTCAAGCATCCTTATTAGAGAACAACTGGCTTTATTATACGCCAAGTTGCTTTGAAAATATAGCTTAATGAATACAATCAAACTACAGAGCTGGCTAGGGAGAGGTATTAGTCAGCACTCCTTGTTGATGATCTGGAAAATCCCTGAGGAACCCTATTTAAAAACTTTGATCAATTCCTTTTACTTAATGGCAGTACAGAGACACATTGTATTGTTTTTCCTGATTGGGGAATTTGCCTTGTCATGGATAAGACTGAAGTTCACTACTTCTCATTTCTCCAGTGGCAATTAAAGCCAATGGTTTATACACTACTTAGTTCTGTACCAACATTTTCAGAGTTTAATGTCATCTAGTAAATTGAGGTCAGGAAACTAGTTCAGAAATGTAAAAAGCCTCCCGTCTGTTCTCTTGATCCCTAAGCTTACTGATGCCCATTAGCAAACTTCTAATGAACGCTCTCCCAACTATATTAAATTGCTTCTACAGCTCCTAAAACAGCCCATTCGTAACCCCAATCCTTTCAAGAAAAGGAGAGAATTAGATCATGACGTACATTCCAATTATCAAGCAGTATTTAATTTACTCCTTCTTGCCAAAGTGCTCAAGTGGGTCACAACCAGGCAGTTGTCTCAATCCCTTGTTGTTAGCAATCTTTTAGAGTGTTAACAGGCAGGTTTGCAACCCATTTATTGTACACAGAGTGCATGGGTTAGGTAGAGAGAGTTCTGTTGCTCAATGCACATGATTATTCTATATGCCCATAACCAAGATTTGTATGACTCCATTTTCTGCTTGCACACTGAAATTATTCATCTTGTAATCAAGATGAAGGTAGATTTTTTCAGGAATGATACTAACGGGGCTTATTTATTCAGTCATATTTTTTTCTTACATATTCTCCTATGCTACATCTAGACTGCATCCCTCTGTCGACAAAGGGATGCAAATCAAGCACATTGAAATTGCTAATGAAGCAGGGATTTAAATATCCCACACTTCATTAGCATAAACATGGCCGCTGCTTTTTTTCGAAAACAAGCTTTTTCAAAAAAAGCACAGTCTAGGTGCAGATCTGTCGAAAATAACCCCTTTTTTGACAGATCCTGTATTCCTCAAAAATGTGGTTTGCAGGTTCTGTGAAAAAAGGGGTTATTTTCGACAGATCTGCATCTAGACTGCTGCTTTTTTTTGAAAAAGCTCCATTTAAAAAAAAAGCGGCGGCCATGTTTATGCTAATGAAGCATGGGATATTTAAATCCCTGCTTCATTAGCAATTTCGATGTGCCTAATCTACATCTCTCTGTCGACAGAGAGGTGTAGTCTAGACACACCCCCAGGGGTTCCTTTTTACTCCACTATTATTCGGTGTTTACTCATTCCCTTGAGGTTCAATGATCCAGCAGAATAGGTTAGTATTATATATAGTAGTAGTATTTGAAATTCAGTAGTGCTTGTCTAAATGTATGTTTTATCACCTGCTTTTAAACATTAAGACAGGATGTTTAATATTTTCTTAAATTAAATGTAATTGAGTGAAATTGTCATATACTTCGAGCCAATTACGCTACATCTTTTGATCTCTGCTAGTTTTAGGGTTCTTTCCACTCTAGGTGTTAAGTTTCTAATCAATATCTGTATGACCTCCTGCAGTGTTTGACTTTAGTATTTCAAATTGTTTGATTAATAATGTCCCATTAATATAGAATGCAGTAGTTAGAATTTTGACTGACGCGTGACATTCCTTGAGATCAAATTTTGTCCCACTTACTCTGATTACCATTTAAATTTTGCATTAATTTATAAAGATCTTGAATTGACTTCAAACGTCCTTCAAAAACAGGAACCAATTTGCATTACCTCAGAATTAGTACTCTTGGCTCCTCTTGTCATCAGTTGGACTGATTTATATCTATCAGCTTCAGTGCCAAAATGTGTCACCTGAAATGACAACATACAGTAAAATCAAAAGCATGCTCTTGCTTGGAGCTAACTGCTTGTGGAAACAGGAATGCCTCTATCTCATTTTTTAAGTGCAAATTTAAGACATATTCTATTAGTATTAACTTGTTTTTTAATTTATAATTAACTGGACTAACTGGATTATTTGTAACTTTTACTGTAATACTATCATATTATATAGTTAGACCCTTTGAGATGATTATCAGCTGTAGAACTGTTAGTGGTTGCAGTTAAAGTTGGATTCTTTCAAAAGGCATTTGCTGAAATGTGTCTAATGTATAAAGTTTTTACAGGACTCTAAATTATACCAATATGACTTTTTACACAACTCATGTGGTTCTGAATCTGTGGTGCACAGCTAGTCACATGTAACCTTAGCAGATAAGGACAAGAGTAGAGTTTGCAATATGGAACAACTTTCCTCATAGTACTTTTCCAGGGAAAAATTGCATGGATAGTCAAATGCATGGAGGCAGGGCAGCAACATGGAAGGGGCTGCAAACAAATAAATGACCCATGGCCTGACTCTCTCTATTAAGATATACTCCTCAGTATGAAAGTGATTGAAAACTTCTGCCTGAATCTGTTTAGCTAACTCAGTGTTTTCAACACAGACTCTTCTGAGGCCAGTGAAAATACTCAGATATTTGCCTCCCTTTACACCACCCCCCATCACCAATGCCAGATCAAACTATGGATTTCTTACTAACTTGATTCCCTACATAATTCCCGTTTAAATGAACAGAACTACTTAGTTTAAGGAAGGGGTACTTTATAAGTGCTCTTCTATACATAATATGGTAATTTTAAAATTGCACGGCCCTGTCAGACCATCTTCCATCTTGGATCTCTTCATGAAGAGAAAGCCTCTATTCCCAGTCAAGAAACATTTTACAATCAAAAAAGCAAAATTTACAAAATTCTATTGAGACTACAGGGATTCTCTTTTGGAGTGAATTCTCATTGACTGCATATGAGACTTTTCAAATGCTATAAGTCCAAGATACATTCCAAAACACTTGGACTTGTAGCAAAACAACTTAAAGTGGGGAATTTATTCCCAGGGCTGACTTCCATTTGCACAAATTGTTGGGGTTTTTTGTGTGTGTGTGTGTTTGTTTTTTTGTGTGACTTAAGAGCAGGGAATGGGAGGACTTATAATACCTCAGTTCCTACAAGAATCAGTGATTTTAGTGTGAAATGGATGTATAGCAGGGCAACTTATAGCAGAGACATCCTGTATATGGAATGGGCAAATGCGCCATTGCTATAAACTGTGCATCTTTGAATATTCTGCATCTTTGAATACTAAGCATTTCATCTTGGCATGAGTAAACTGTACTTTTTTCCTTCATGATCCTAAATGATTCTCTTTCTTCATCATCCTAATTGATTTTTTAAACTTCTGGTAGACTCCTTTGGGGATTTTACTCCTGTTTGATAATGCTCTCCCCCCTTTGAGAAGCATCTCCAGCTGGAAACTCAGCGATGGGCAAACTGTGCAGACGGGAACTACATGCTATTTCTTTGGTAAGCAGTAGCTTTCTCTCCCATGTCCCCTTTTCTGCCAATGAATAGACACTTAAGCAGTGATGGCCCATTTGTCCTTGTTTACATCTGGCAGAGGCATCAGCTTGCTCTTTCTCTTTGAGGAACTGGTTTAGCCAAAGCCCAGACTTGGACCATGTTTTAATAACACCAAACAGTGGAATTTGATAGCTTTATGTACAGTGTTACCGCACATATTTTATCAATAACGATCCGCAAACTGTCAGTTTTTGAACATAAATCATTATAACAGTGTGCAAGGAGTGAACATGGCATACATACTATCACAGGAATATCCCTAAATCAGAACTAGAAAGGAATGGCCTAAAGTCTGCATGTTACATTGCAAATCATGACATTCTGGAGCAGATAAAAGATTTGGAACAAGAGAAACAACTTCAACTTATGTTCAGCTGCATTTATTTGAATGTCATAACATTAAAATTTTACTAATTGTCCCTTATTCATAAAGATCTTCCAGAAAAGATATGGCACAAAAGCCATATGGGAGTGAAAAGCCAGTGGATAGTTAAAGCACTGTGCTTTAAATTCAAGCAGACCTTGGCTCTCATCACAGCTCTGCTACAAAATTTGTGTGACTTTGGCAAGTCACAATTTTTCTATGCTTCAGATCCCCATCTAGAAAATGAAATATTTTCCCTCCTCGCATGGTTATTTTGAGGATAAATTGGCTAACAGTTGTGCGATGTTCAGCTACAATGAAGCCAGAGGTTATATTAGTAAAAAGATCATATGGGAAAGACTCCATGTTACCAGGAGACAGACAATGGGATTCAAATCATGGGACGCCGCCTCAATTTATGGCACCTAATCATCTCCTCTTACTAACACAGCCCTAATGCTTTGAAACAAAAGCTTCTGTTTCCTTTTCATCAGAATAAAAAGCTGTTTGTTCACACATTATCAAAATGTACTCATCTGCCTGGGACACACAAAGACCATACTGATACCACTTTGTAATTTTGTTTCTATTTCAGCCTGATCATATTTGAATTAGACTTGGGTAAAATGTTTCTCACATAATGCAAATCCAGGAAATGTTGCTCTTGTGCTGATTGTTGTTCTCCCACCAACATTCTTGTATTATTGTCTCATGATAGTACATGCTGTAAGCAAGAAGCAGTTCTTAACATGAAACCCCACTGTACTTAGTAAGCATGGATAGTGATAGGACATTTGTTTTTACCACAGGCATATACCATGTGAGTGTGAAAGGTGTAATGATGTTTTCAGACATATATCCTAACCAGATAATCAATGGTGAAATGTTAAAGTCAGAAATGAAGGTGGGGTGGTGCAGGCCGGTATGGCACACCGGTATGGCACACCTGCCGACACTGTCAGCCCATACCTGGCCAATGTTAAAGCACTCTTCCCTTCCTCCCGGTAGGGACTGACTGCACTGTCACAGAAGTACTTCACTGTCCACTTAGCTTGCAGACACAAGGGGCAGAGATGTTATAGCGCTGCCATGGTAGCACTGCTGGACCTAACAGGGCTGCTGATAGGGAGGGAGAAAAAGGGGAAGCTGCCTTAGAGCCCAGTGATTTAAAATGGCTCGGGGCTCACGACCACTGCAGCATTGGCAGCCATGAAGACTGGCTGAGGGAGTCTCCCACTTCCACCTCAGGCCCCTCCCCTTCCAGGTTAAATTTATAAAAAATGCATTAGGACAATGCTCTCTCCTTTCCTAATGAACAATTCCTTTTACAGTAGAACTTCAGAGTTGCAAACAGCTCTGGAATGGAGATTGTTCCTAACTCTGAAATGTTCCTAGCTTTGGATAAAACATTGTGGTTATTCTTTCAGATGTTTACAACTGAGCATTGACTTAATTCAGCTTTGAAACATTAATGCAGCTTGTAGCAATTTTAATTTAAATGAAACAAGCACAGAAACTGTTTTTCTAGCTTTTCAAATTTTTTCCTTTAGTTTTTCAGTATTTATGCTTAACAAAGTACGGTACTTGTTTTTTTGGGGTGGGGATGGGGGTGGTCTTTGTTGCCTGAAGGGTCATCCTTAGGATTTATGGAGCCCTATGCATTATTATTAAACTGTTGCCCCTGTGCCAGACTTGCTCTAAGATTACAGTATTGGAAAACTTGCCACATGCACTTTATTAAAAACCAGTTTAATAAATTAAGCCCACAATAATGCTAATGGACGATGTCTTCCCCTGCTGCTGACACACCAAGCTTCATAAGGCAGATGCCCAATAGGCATTGTGCCCCCCCCCCCCCCACCTTGGCTTCCTACCCTCCTTTTGCCTCAAAGGCCTGCTACCATTCCTGCACCCTGATCCCTACACCCCTTCACTTCTAAAACCTGCATGCCACTCCTGCACTTACATAAGGAAGCTGACCTGGATGCACAAAGCAACTGTCATTGCTGCTTGCTCCCCAGAACTGCTGCTCCTCTGCCCTGTGTATCCCAAGGAGACTGAATGGAGAGCAACAACAGGGATGCCTGCACCAGGTTAACTTCTCCAGCTGGACTGCGTAAAGAGAGGGCATGAGAGCAGTAACTCCTGATGCCTCACAGCACAGCACAGGTAGGGAAAGTGACTTAGATGCAAGGAACCATTACACTATCTCATCTTTCAAGGCTCTCATATAAACTGTCAGGGCTAGAATAAATGTTTTGTATTAAATAGAGGCCAATAAAAATTGTAAAAATAAATATATGAAAAACTTTAATATATTTTATTTATGGTGAGTCTTGCTAGTCCCTCCCCACTACGCCCAGGCACAGAAACTAGGATTAGGACCCTAGTTCTCGCTAGGGTTGTTGATGGTGGGGATGGGGCAGGAAGAACTAGGGAAAGTCCAGTCTCCCCCAGAGGCACTAGTGGGGGATGGGGCAAAGGGACTCCAGTTGCTCTGTGAGGCCCAGGCCAAGGGAACATAACTGAAGCGACGAGCTCCCATTGGTCAGAGCGTCTGTCCACTGGGCACTGGTGCCACCACCTGCCCAGCATGACACAGAGGCATTCAAAATTTCCTTTTCTTCCTCCTGGAAGAAAAAAGGGATTTTATCTGCACTAAGTACAAGCTGGTCACCATTTTGGAGGAAAAAATTAAAAGACTGGCGGCCTAAGTGTAGACCCTATGCTCTATCCGAGAGGATGAAGACTTCCTCATAGAAGGCAGCGTTTAATCCTGCAAGCAAGGCAGGTGGAAGAGCCAGAGAGGACAGTACAGGATGAGGAAGAGAACTGGCAGCATGTAACTTCTAGAAGGAAAAAAAGCCAGCACGGGAATCCTCCATTCATACAGAGGTAAGTAATCGCTTTCAGGCTCTCTCCACAGACTCTGCGATGGAGAATGCTTTGGAAGGGACCTCACAGGGAAGATATCAGAAGGGAATCACTTCAACTGGAAGGCATGGGGTGCATAGTCCTAGGGATGGGGGTTCCACAATCACCACCCCCAAAAGAAGAAGACGGGTGGTGGTGGTCGGGGGCTCCCTCCTAATTGGGACTGAGCCATCCATGTGCCATCCAGACCTGGCATCTCGAGAGGTGTACTGCTTACCGGGAGCTCGAATTCAGGATGTGACTGAGAGGCTTACAAAACTGATCAAACCTTCAGATCGCTACCCCTTCCTGCTTCTCCATGTGGGAACTAATGATATGGCCAAGAATGACCTTGAGCGGGTTACTGCAGATTACGTAGAGTTGGGAAGAAGGATCAAAGAATTCGGAGTGCAAGTGCTGTTCTCATCCATCCTCCCTGTTGAAGGGAAAGGACTGGGTAGGGATCATCGAATTGAGGAAGTAAATGCATCATTGTACAGATGGGGCTTTTGTTTCTTCAACCCTGGGACTCTGTTCCGGGCACAAGGATTGTTAGGAAGAGATGGGATCCACCTAACCAAGAGAGGAAGGGGCATCTTAGTGGGCCGGCTTGCAAACCTAGTAAGGAGGGCTTTAAACTAGGTTCGTTGGGGGACGGTGACCAAAACCCTGAGAAGAGTGGGGAAGTTGGATACCGGGAAGAAATGCAAAGAGAAATGAACAACAAAGGTGGACCCCTGATTCGAATGCAGTGGGTAGGGCAATCAACTGGTTATCTAAGGTGTTTGTACACAAATGCGAGAAGCCTGGGTAACAAACAGGAAGAATTGGAGGCCCTGGCCCAGTCCAAGAACCACGATTTGATTGGAATAATGGAGACTTGATGGGATGACTTGCATGACTCGAGCGCTGTCATGGAAGGGTATAAACTGTTCAGGAAGAACAGGCACGGAAGAAAAGGAGGAGGAGTTGCACTGTATGTAAGAGAGCACTATGATTGCTCAGAACTCCAGTATATAGAGGGAGAAAAGCCTGTTGAGAGTCTATGGGTCAAGTTTAGAGGTGTAAGCAACGGCAGTAATGTTGTGGTTGGTGTCTGCTACAGGCTGATCAGGTGGATAAGGTAGATGATGCTTTCTTTGAACAACTGAGAGAAGCTTCCAGATCGCAGGCCCTGGTTCTCGTGGGGGACTTTAATCACCCTGACATCTGTTAGCAGACCAATAAGGCAGTACACATACAATCCAGGAAGTTTTTGGAGAATGTTGGGGATAACTTCTTGGTAAAAGTGCTGCAGGAACTGACAAGAGGCTGTGCGCAGCTTGACCTGCTGCTCACAAACAGGGAGGAGCTAATAGGAGAAGTGGAGGTAGGTGACAACATGGGAAGCAGTGATCATGAGATGGTAGATTACAGGATGCTGACCAAAGGAAGAAAAAAGAGTAGTAAAATACACACCTTGGACTTCAGAAAAGCAGACTTTGACTCCCTCAGAGACCTCATGGGCAGAATCCCCTGGGATGCTAATATGAAGGGGAATGGAGCCCAGGAGAGCTGGCAGTATTTTAAAGAAAAAGAAACCATGTCAATGCTTTGCAAGATAAGTAAATATGATAGGAGACCGGATTGGCTTACCGGAGAAATCCTTTGTGAACTTAACAGAAAAAGGGAGCTAACAAAAAGTGGAAACTTGGACAGATGACTAGGGAGGGGTTTAAATGTATAGCTCGAGAATGTAGGGGAGTTATCAGGAAGGCAAACGCAACTGGAATTGCGACTTGCAAGGGATGTGAAGGATAACAAGAAAGGTTTCTACAGGCATGTTAGCAAGAAGAAGGTGATCAGAGGGGGCGTAAGGCCCCTACTGGATGAGGGCGGTAACCTAGTGACAGATGATATGGGGAAAGTTGAAGTACTAAATGCTTTCTTTGCCTCTGTCTTCACGGATAAGGTCATCTCCCAGACTAATGCGCTAAGTGACACAATATGGGACGAAGGTGGAAAGCCCTGAGTGGGTAAAGAACAGGTTAGGAACTATTTAGAAAAGCTAAAAGTACATAAATCCATGGGTCCAGACTTAATACATCCGAGGGTACTGAGGGAGTTGGCAAATGTCATTGAGGAGCCTTTGGCCAGTATCTTTGAAAAGTTGTGGAGATTGAGAGAGATCCTGGGTGATTGGAAAAAGGCAAATGTAGTGCCCATCTTTAAGAAAGGGAAGAAGGACAACCCAGGGAACTATAGGCCTGTCAGTCTTACCTCAGTCCCTGGAAAAATCATGGAGGGGATCCTCAAGGAATCCATTTTAAAGCACTTGGAAGAGGGGAAGGTGATCAAGAATAGTCAGCATGGATTCAAGAAGAGCAAGTCGTGCCTCACCAATCTGATTAGCTTCTATGATGAAGTAACTGGCTCTGTGGACATGGGGAAGTCAGTGGATGTGATATATCTTGACTTTAGCAAGGCTTTTGATACGGTCTCCCACAATATTTTTACGAGCAAGTTAAGGGAATGTGGATTGGATAAATGGACTGTAAGATGGATAGAAAGCTGGCTGGATGGTCGGGCCCAGCGGGTAGTGATCAACGGCTCCATGTCAGGATGGCGGTGGGTTTCTAGCAGAGTGCCCCAAGGTTAGGTTCTGGGACCTGTTTTGTTCAACATCTTTATTAATGAGCTGGATGAGGGGATGGATTGCACCCTC
>JANRFK010001605.1:23099263-23114150 GCA_030068395.1 Apalone spinifera
AACCAAAATGATTAAGGGGCTGGAGCATATGACCTACGAGGAGAGGCTGAAGGAATTGGGTCTATTTATTATGCAGAAGTGAATAGTGAGGGGGGATTTGATAGCAGCCTTCAACTTTCTTAAGGGATGTTCCAAAGAGGCTGGAGAAAGACTGTTCACAGTAGTGATGGATGGCAGAACAAGGAACAGTGGTCTCAAGTTGTGGTGGGAGAGGTCCAGGTTGGATATTAGGAAAAACTATTTCATTAGGAGAGTGGTGAAGCACTGGGATGGGTTACCTAGGGAAGTAGTGGAGTCTCCAACCCTGGAGGTGTTTAAGTCTCAGCTTGAGAAAGCCCTGGCTGGATTGATTTAATTGGGATTGGTCCTACCTTGGGCAGGGGGCTGGACTTGGTGGCCTTCTAAGGTCTCTTCCAGCTCTATGATTCTATTATTTCAATTGTGGCATGGCTGGGGCAAGCGCACGTGATGGGTGAAGCTGCATATGCAGCCAGGGCCACGCCACGGGAGCCCAGCTGTCTGCAGCATCTGGCAGCTGGCTGAGAGGAGCAAGTGGGTGGATTGGGAGGGGACAGGAAGAGAGTAGCCCTGGGCTCACCAGCTGGGAGGAGCTGGGGAGTAGGGAGAGAAGGCAGGGAAAACAAAGCCTGGCTGTGGGCTGTGGGCTGAGAGCAGCCTCTTAGGCATACACAGCACATGATGCTGTACAGGGGCATCTGAAAATTTGGTGCCCCAAAGTTTTGATTGCTGTATGCACCTGCACATGCTGAGAATGTCTAAGAACAGCACTGGCTGCCTGATTGGGAAGTTCCAGTTCCAAATGAGGTGTGTGGATGACCAGTCAGTTCGTCACTCTCAAATTGTACAGTATTTTAGAATGGGGTAACTGAAATCTCAGTCACTTGATTTTTAACAGGGATCATAACGTGGTTAGAATTCATGCAAATTCCACACGAGAGATTTTCTATGACTCAAAGCTGTTCCCTTGATAATTCAATCACAGGCATGAGGCATGTAATCAATACTTATCATGCCTGCTTACATTCTTCTGTGAGTAAAATTGCCTTTTGTAAGTTTCTGACAACAAAAACAATTGCACTGAAAAGATATTTTCACTCTGCACAGGACAGAGCTCTAGAGCAGGCTCTTATAAAAGAAATACAAAGCATGAAGAGCTTTTATCTTTGCACTTAAAAGACTACATATAAAGGGAGTGCTTTTTTCCAACAATGCTGATGGTAAAAGAATACAATAGAAATTCTTTGTATCTAAGCTCTCTGAAATATGGATCAAGAGGATTCTTCAACATTTTTAAATGCTTCTTTTCATTACAACAAACACTTCACACAAGTACTATAACACTGTTACTAATGGGAAAAAGGCTTAGAAAAGGGAAGAAACACAGGAATTAAAAGAGCAAATGAGGTGTATTAAATCCAGCAATAAACTTGAATTCCTATTCCCCTTGGTGTCTGCCTTAATTATTCTTCCAGTTAGCAAAACTGATTTAAATCTACATGCCTATCTTAGATCATCACCGGTTGCGCAAAGAAAAGCAACCATAGAGAATTGAAAAATATATGGGCCCCTTGTGTGATGTTCATTTTTCAAGGCACCATGCTATAAAATGTATAATGACACATCAACAGGCAGTGTTAGTGAAGACAGAGAGGTAGCATAGGAATCCCCGATGATAGGGGGTGGCATATAGGGCAACTGCTCAGGACCCCATGACACAAGGGTCCCTGCCAAGTAGTTCAGCTTCAGCTTTAGCCCTGGGCAGTGGGTTTCAGACCACATCTAATGCTGGCCTTGGGCACAGAGTCATTAGAGAAGGCAAAATGGCCTTTACAATGGTGTTTTAATTCTTCAAAGAGTGTTGTTTAAATAAATGTGGCAATAGCGGTTCCTTGCTAGATCCTTTAATGATACAAAGACAGAGCAAGCATACTTAAAAAAAAAAGCCAAAGGGACAAATTCACCATTGACAAAAAAGGTGAAATAATTAAAGTTGTCCTGCATATGGAACAACATATTTGAATCAGTGGATCAAATTTTGCTCTCAGTTAAATTAGCATTTCTGAAGCTGATTTTCCACTCACACCAGTTCTACTGCCATGTAGATGTTATACATGGCATCCAGTTTTATATCAGTCATGGGTGGTCGGTGAAGGCATGGCTGGGGGAAGCAAGCCCCCAGCCCCACTTTCATCCCCGTCCCTTCTTCTGAGGCCCCGCCCTTTCCCTGTCCCCATGAGGAGGTGGGCAAGTTGCCGTGTGCGAGCTCCCCCTCCAAACCATGGGGAGAGAAGGGGAGCAGGCAGGTGTGCACTCACCCCAGCCTCCACAGCCCCAGACAGAGCAGAGGGCACGTGGCATGGCCCCAGCCTCCCCAGCCTCGGAGGAGGGTGTATTGCATAGCCTGGCCCTGCCCTGCCTCCTGTCCCCCCCAGCCCTGGAGCACAGGGAGGGCGGGCACTGGGGGTAGCAACACTACGCCTCAGAACACTTACTGCAAGAGTTCTGGGGGGCAGAGTGTGGGCAGGGCTATGCCTGACAGTTTGGGAAGGCAGAGCCTTCCACTGCCTTACATACAAGACACCCATGATATCAATATAAAAAGGAAATCATTTTGGCCCAATGGATTTAGTCTATCAAGTTGAAGTTAACTGGAAATCTCAAAGAATTCTATGGGACAGGAAAACTATTTCCTGTCCCATAGAATTCTTTGAGATTTCCAAATATTTTAGAGTAAAGGAATGAAAATACCCCAAATTTTCACAAGCCAAATATCTGGAACAAAAATGGTTCAAGTGAATTGAAACTTTTTGTTTTGGAAATTTTGAAACATTTAATTGTGATTTCAACCATTAAAAATTCAAATTCTACTCTAATTATCGTATTAAGTTTCAAAATGAAAAGTAATTTAAAACCAGATGGCTGCTATTTTTCAGATAACTTTGAAACTCTTCAGAAAATTTTTGACCTACATAATTCATTGAAATCGACCCTCTCCCAAGTTTTTATTCTGGCAAATCAGCATTTTTGGAAAAATTTAAGTTTTGAAGGCACCTGTGTACAGTATTTTTGTCTTCTTTGCTCTGCAAACCATTGTGATGCAGAATCAATATAAATAGAAATCTTTCTACTCATTTCTCTCTCTATTCTTTCATTTAAACTAGGTCTGTCAAATGATTTAAAAAAATTAATTGTGATGAATTACAGTTTTAACAGAATTGTTAAATTTTTATTTAAATATTTTGGGAAGGGTTCTACATGTTCAAATATATTGATTTCAATTAAGCTACAATATAATGTGTACAGTAATAATTTTATATTATTATTTTATTAAAATGTTGGCACTATTAAAAAGATAAAAATTAAGAAACATAAAAATATAAGAACATAAGAACGGCCGTACAGGGTCAGACCAAAGGTCCGTCTAGCCCAGTATCCTGTCTGCCGACAGTGGCCAATGCCAAGTGCCCCCAGAGGTAACCATCAAGTGATCCTTCCCCAGTCACCCATCTCCAGCTTCTGACAACCAGAGGCGAGAGAAAGGAAATAGCATCTCACTTCATACAAGTACTGTTGTGTAATTTCTTTACCATGAGAGTTGAAATCACAAACATAGAATTAATTTTTAAATAACTGCACTCAAAAATAAAACAGTTTAAAACTTCAATGTCTACACATCCACTTACTCCTATTTCTTATTCCTCTTTAGAGCACTTTTGGCTTATTGATAGGCTAAGATAGTTTACCTCAAAAAGTCAGTATCCTGAAGATGGGGTGGGGTGAGTTGTGCAGGAGATTTTGTGATGCTGCTCCTTTTGGGTTGGGTTGCTGAGCGTGCTAGGCTCCCCTCCAGTCCACAGAGGAAGAGTTTCATCTTACAAATCTGCATCCAGAGTGCAATGAGGACACAGGCATAGGCAGAGAAAGCAAGCAGCATAGGTGCAGGAATCAGGTTTTGGGCGTCCTGGCCATGTGCCCCTGCTGTCCAGGTTCCCATCCATCAACCCTGGACCCCTGGCTCCCCACTTCACCACTGATACCCAGAGGCTTTGCATCCAGCCCTGGTTTCTCCTCAGTTTCTGTCCTATTCAAAGGGGTTTAGTAGCCAACCCTAGATCCCACTGCCAGGCCCTTCCTGTTTAATCCCACCCAGCTGCAAGGCCTGAGGTCCTGCCCGCTGGCCCCTCATATGGTATTTTTGCCGCTGGCCCCAGCTGTAGGTGGCAGTGAGGAGAGCAGGCAGAGGTAAATTCTGGACCCCCACTGCAAAAATTGTTCCTGCGCCAGAGGCAAGCAGTGACTTGTGCAGGAGGAGCATGAGCGAAGTGTTTTGCTGCTGCTTGTGGAAGGGTG
Source organism: Apalone spinifera (assembly GCA_030068395.1). Taxonomy (NCBI): domain Eukaryota; kingdom Metazoa; phylum Chordata; order Testudines; family Trionychidae; genus Apalone; species Apalone spinifera. The sequence continues at coordinate 23,103,635 of JANRFK010001605.1, forward strand.
GTTTCTGGTATTTGCTCACCAGACCCATCTCCTTGTACTGAGCTAGGTGGGCTCCCTTGCACGGAGAGAGCCCGTGTGCTGATTTCCTGATGGAAACAAAACATGGATGGGGAGGAGAGGCTTGTGCAGGGAGACTGAGCCAGAGTGAGGTGACGGAGAATTTTAATCCGAGGGTTCGGATGAGGGCCCAAAACTACCAAATCAATTCCAGATACCCTTCTTAAGCAACCAGCTTTATTCAGGAATGCATTCCAGGGCAAAAATCTCCAGGATACTCTCAGGAAAAGTTTTTGCAACTTCTCAAACAAAAGGCAATGTCTTTTGTACTATCTTACATGGTAATCACCCCTTTCCCACTGACCACTTACAGTTGCATGCATACACAGGTCATGCCCCTTTGCACCAAATTCCCTCCAATCATTACCTACCCCCTCATAGTCCCTTTTCAGGCCTTACAACAGGTTCAAACCAGTTTCACCTATCCCCTCTTTGTTGTATACCTGTGTCCAAGCACGTACCTCTTTACAAAGACCAGACTTAACATCCAGGTCACACAGAGGTCATACTGACAACAGATTAAGTTTTATCCTTCAGAGGCCAGCTGGGGCAATGAGGCATGGTGCAGGGGAGAGGCTGGTCCCCCCAGCGAAGAGTCAGCTGGGGCAATGGGGCATGGAAAATCAAGATCCCTACCCCGTTGCTGGAGACAAGATGGAAGCTGTTTCCTTTTCTCTCATCTCATCTCCTCTCCCGCCTTCCAAAGATGGATTCATCTACTACAATGTGATTAACGCCATTAAATATTAATTCTGTTTTTAGTTAATTGGAGTAATTAAAATTTGAGTAATTAACTGCCCTAATTTAAACCATTCTGTCTAAAAATGTTATGAAACAAGTCCAACAGAACTATATTACTCTATTTTGCATAAAAGTAAAGAAAAATAGCAACATTCCTTGTGTTCATTTCCAGAAACAAGATGTATCAGAAGCCACCACATTTGTTTTTGGCATGTGGCTGTGAGACAGAGAAGAAGTCCAAGCTTCAAAACATCCTCAAAAAGATGCCTACACACTGTGTCCTTGCCAGAAACACATAACATCAGTATCACCTTTCTAAAAGACAGTGTTTTCCAAAATGATTCTAGGTTTTATCAAAATAGAATCCCTGGACAAAATATCTCCTTCCCCCCATTACATCTACTGTATATTTGGGAGAGTTTGTGCGTCTGTCTGTATGTTTGTCCATCCATCTGTCTGCATGTCTGGTTGTTTAAGAACTCCTACACAGTAAGAGCTAGGACCACCAAATTTGGTATGCAGCTTTCTCTTATTGTAACTTAAAGTGAGGACAGAGTTTGGTTGAGCGAGGACAATGGAGTATGTGTGCACAATGTGATTATTTCTCATCAAATGGAAAGACAGGGCTGTGATATCAGGGACAGTGGTAACACAGAATGGCCACAGGGGAGCAGCAAACACATGGGAGATTTATAGCCCAGAATGACCACAGTGTGGCAGCAAGTGTCCCTGGCCTGCCCCAGGGAGTAGCCCTGTGTGGGCCCCACATCTCCAGTCTGGCTCCAGGGAGCAGTCAGCAAGTGGGCTTCATGGACACTGCAACTCCAGGCTGGCGGTGGGGTGCCCCACTTCACCAGGCCAGCCCCAGGGAGCAGCTGTTTGCCATCCTCCCATCCTGAAGCACCCCTGCTCTGAGTCACCTCATATCTCAACCCCTGCCCTGACTTCTGCACCCCACACACTGCCCTGAGCCCTCTACCACCTGCGCTGACTCCTGCAGCCCCCACCTCCTGCCCTGAACCTCTCACCCCCAAACCCTGTCACCTACACCCATGCCCCTGGACTTGAGCAATGCCAAGTCTTCTAGTTGTTAAATAAATGAAGGAATGTGTATGACCATCACTGTCTGAGATTAGCATCTCTATATCTAATATCAACTCAGAATAATGAGTAAAGCAGTAAAGGACAAAGATGGAAATAATTCATTAAGCAGAACTCTTAGAAGAAACTCAGGCCTGCTTCTTGTTGTCCTTCAATTGTTGCACTAAACTTCCTGTTTTGTTCAGTCCTGCATTAAAACTACAAATACAAAAAAATGGTGGCCACAAAAGTATTTAAAAAGCACAGTATCTTCTCAAATCATTAAATTGTTAAATAAATTTCTTTTTGCTTCTTTTTTTTCTGGCAGGACTGCTGTGACAATATTGAATGGATTCCTGATCCTAGAAAACCTAGTTTCCTCATTTAATAAATTAATGATGTAACTAATTTAAATTAATGATTCACCCTTTAAAAAAAACTAGGAAACATTTTCCTGTCAATGGCTGATCTCTTGCCAATTAAGTAATAACACTTTGCTTTAAATTTAGGCCAGTTTCTCACTAATGTTCTTGATATCAACAGAAAGTCAATGGGAGGCTGTGATTGTTGCGGTGAAAACATAACTGTCTCAGACAATGTAGTGCAGTGTTTCATTAGTAACAGGAAGACATGCTGGTGAAACAAACATCACAAACATCAACTCTTCAAACTTAAATGTAACCTTGTTTAGTTAGCCTATAATGTATGATAATTAGTGCATTTCTTCTGAGCACCTATAACATTAGCACAAGAACATGGTGATTTTAATAATGCAAAGAATACTTTATATACTATATTTCCTTGCCCAGACTTTTATCAAATTAAGTGAGGGGTTTTTTTCATTGTTATTAAGCCAATGTGCTATATATAAACACTACATGGCATGGCTAAAAGAAATACTCTCTTCTCTTCTGCTCCATCCTGACATATAGGAAGTTCAGACTCTCAGGCTACGTCTACACTGGCAGCTTCTTGTGCAAGAACAGCTGTTCTTGTGTAAAAACTTGCCGGGTGTCTACACTGTACGCACGTTCTTGCTCAAGTAAATTTACAGTCTAGTGTCAGAAAACAGGGCTTCTTCCGGAAGAGTTATTCCTCTCCCCATGAGGAATAAGCCCTCTTGTGCAAGAGCTCTTGCGCAAGAGGGCAGTGTAGACAGGCAACATGAATTTCTTGTGCAAGGAACCCCTATGGCTAAAATGGCCATCAGAGCTTTCTTGTGCAAGAGAGAGCATCTACACTGCCATGGACCCCCTTGTGCAAAAGCACATCTCTTGCGCAAAAGCACATGCCAGTGTAGATGCACTCTTGTGGAAGACTTTTTGCACAAGAACTCTTCCGCAAAACAGTTCTTGTGCAAGAAGCTGCCAGTATAGACATAGCCTCAGACTCAGGCTATGTCTAGACTGCAGAATTTTTCCGTGATAAAAAAAGATTTTTAAAACTTTTTCTATAAAAAGATTTTCAAACAGTTTCTGAAAAAGTAGAAGTGTTTTTTCAGCATTCCTGTGTTTCTCTCAGTGAGAGGAATAAGGGATGATCCAAAAGAGGAGTTTTCTCCCAAAATTTGGCCCAGTGTAGATGGGCCAAATTTCAGAAATGCCTCTTCCAAAAAAAAGCGGAAAAAGATAAGCAAATTGTGGTTCATAATTTGGGTATTTTTTTCCAATAAAACTCTGCAGTCTAGATGTAGTCTCATGAGATGTAGTCTCATGCATATGTGGTGCTCGCATTTGCATTTCCTCTTCGGATACCTTTTGCACAAGAGGTTTTTGCACAAAAAAGAGCTGTGAAGATGGCTCTTTTTTGCTCAAATTCCCCTTTTGCGCAAGAGCCGTTCTTCCTCACTTTTTCAGGAAGAATGGCCCTTGCGCAAAAGGCAGTTTTTGCGCAGAAAGGAGCTATCTACACAGGAAGAATGGCCCTTGCGCAAAAGGCAGTTTTTGCGCAGAAAGGAGCCATCTACACAGGAAGAATGGCTCTTGTGCAAGAGGGAGGGTTTGAGCAAAAAGGAGCCATCTACATAGCTCTTTTTTGTGCAAAAACCTCTTGCACAAAAGGGATCCGAAGAGGAAATGCAAATGCGAGCACAGCATATGCAAATGAGCACTCCATTTCCATTTCCTCTTGTGGAAAAGCCTTGCAATATAGATGTAGCCATAGACTTTAAGACCGCAAGGGCTCATCATGATCATCGTCTGACCTCCTGCACATTGCAGGCCACAGAGCCTCACCTACCCATGCCTCTGGCTGAATTACTGAAGTCCTCAAATTATGATTTAAAGACTTCAAAGTTACACAGAATCCACTATTTACACTAGAGTAAACCAGAAAATGGCCCAGGCCCCATACTACAGAGGAAGCCAAAGCCCTTGCAGGATTTTCCCACTCTGACCCATGGGGAAATTTCTTCACAATTCCAAATTTGGTGATCAGTTAGACACAGGGTTAGGTGGGCTAGATTCACCAGCCCAGGCACCTGGGAAAATATACTCTGTAGTAACTCAGAGCCCTCCCCATCTAGTCCCATCACCAGCCATTACCGCTAACAGTCACAGATCGATTACATGCCATCATAGGCAATCTCATCATACCATCCCCTTCATAATCCAATCAAGCTCAGGCTTAGAAACCTTCATCTTAATTAAAGCCTAAAATAGTATATGGACAATTTATATCCATTTGTACTTGTGTCCACATTAGCACTTAAATAATTCCTCTGGTGTATATATAGAGAACAATCATATCTCCCATCAGCCTTTGCTTGGTTAGATTAAACAAGCCAAACTCTTTGAGTCGCCTTTCCTAAGGTAGATTTTCCATTTCTCTGATCATTTAGAAGCCCTTTTCTGCACCTGTTCAACTTTGAATGAATCTTTCTTAAACATGGGAAACCAGAGTTGCTCATTGTATTCCCAACGAGAATCGCCTTGTATAATGGCCTTGTATAATGGCAATAATATTTCCCTATCTCTGCTGAAAATGCCTCACCTGACACCTGTGACTGAATTCACCTTTTTTAATAGCCACATCACATTGGTGGTCCACTGTCATTCTGTGATCAACCAATACACCTGGTCTTTCTCTTCCTCTATCACTTCCAACTGATAGGTCACCATCTTATAGCAACAATTCTTCTTGTTATTCCCTTGCATGACCTTGCACTTTATACTATTACATTTTCATCCCATTGCTATTACTTCAGTTTTCAAGAGCATCCAGATCTTCTTGTATGATAATCCAGTCCTCCTTCATAATGGCAATACCGCCCAACTTTGTGTCATCTGCAGATTTTATTAGCACACTTCTACTTTTTATGACAAGACCATTAATAAGATTTGTCCCAAGTCCACTCCCTAAGGAATTCTATTAGTCCCTCCAGCCTGCCAATTCACCTTTCAATATGATCCATCATATTCTCTCCCAAAGTTCCCTCTATTTTTTCCAATCATGTGCAGAACGCATTTTATGTGCACCAAGACGTGCAGATGTGCACTACCTCTAGAAACACATGCTACTATCTGTGGACACTCTGCTAATCAGCTGGGCAGCACCTGAATCTCTCCTGGGTGACAGCCAAAGCTCTATTTACAAGGAACACTGGTCTCCCCTTTAACTAGTTCCTCACCCACTTTTCAAATTTCAGCTTAATCCCCACCTTCTTCAATTTAACTAATACTTCTCCATGTAGAACTGCTGTATGATCTTCTTGTAGATAATCCTTACTGTATCAAATGCCTTACTGAAATCTAGGTACATTACACCTACTGCATTTTCATTGTCAAAAAGTCAGGTATCTTCTCAAGAAAGGAGATCAGGCTGGTCAGACACAATCTACTTTTTGCAAAAGCATGTTGCATTTAATCTCAATTATTTTTTTACCTCTATGTTCTTAACTACTTTCTCTTTCCAAATTTTCCCCAGATTGTGAATGTAACTGAGGTCAGACTAAAAAGCCTGGAGTTTCCCTGATCCCTTTTTTCCCTTTCTTAAAAATAGGAACTATATTAGCCATTCTCCAGTCATGGGATGCAGCCCCCAAGTTAACAGATTAATTGAAAATACTTGCTTTTGGGTTTGCAATTTCATATGCCAATTCCTTTAATATTCTTGGATGGAGATTATCCAGGTCCCCTGATTTAATCCGATTAAGCTGTTTTAGTTAAGCTCTTGCTACTGGTGCTCAGATTAATTTTGGACTGCTGCAGAATAGATGAATTAAAGCCTGTTTGCAGTTATATAAGTACAATTTCAGAGTAATTCCACAGAAGTCAATGGTTACTCTAGTTTTATATCCATGTAACTGAGAACAGACTAAGAGTCCGGTCCGTGTTATCTCAATTGGATCCTCAGTTCTGAAACTTCCTTCCCCTTGTGGTACACAAGGACCCACATAGTTGATTTCCTGGTTATTGACTCATGGTCAAATTCTGTTCTCACAACAACGAATATCCAGCTTTACACATATGTGATGACAGTAACTAATTCTCAGATATTATAAAAATGAACATCACTACAAAAGTATAGGTAGGTTAGATACTTTAAGAGTGTGGGTCATCAGGTGGGGTTTGTTTGTTTTGGTGGTGACGTGCATAGTTTTTCTTGAATTGACTTGCTTTGTCCATTTGCATGTACATGTATCTAGAGGTTTTGATAAGCCCATTGTATAAAATGAAAGATAAAACCAGACATGTTTGGAAAGTAAACCTGGAATATTCAAACTGATTTTCAGTCAAATACCAAATGAAGGTAATTTCTGGATGGTATTTTCTGAAACACTCAGTATTGGTTTGTCTCTTTGCTGCAGTTTGAAGTCTTTGATGGAGTGCTGAGCACTTTTAAAAATACCACTCTATAAGCACACCTCCAAGCCCCAAACAGTGGTGAAACTCTAAAGGTGCATCTACACTACACCGTTATTTCGTGATAACTAGCATTATTTCGAAATAACAATGTGAGTGTCTACACAATAATTCTGTTATTTTGAAATACATTTAAAATAACGGATGACTTATTCCGACTTCTGTAAATCTCATTCCATGAGGAATAACACCTATTCCAAAATAGCTATTTTGAAATAAGGCACATGTAGATGCTCCACTGCTGCTATTTCAAAATAGCCCCTCACCAGGGCGGTTCAAAGTTATTCCTCTCCAGTGCTTCCTGGGGCTCTAAATTAAGATAGCATGTCTGCATTAGGGAAGCCTTCCTCAGACTAATTTTGAAGCTTCCCTTCAGTGTAGACGTGCTATTTTGAAATAAGCTATTTTGGAATAACTATTCTGGAAGAGTTTATTTTGAAATAGCTGTGCAGTGTAGATGTGCCCTAAGAAGATTCAGGCCTTTTTCAGTCTCAAGTAGTCAAAGGAAAATTGACAGTTCCATTATTAAAATAAAACAATTCCACATTCTATGTAAAACTATAGCACAGTAAATTCATACTGACATTTTGACATGAAATTCAGTACAATATATGACTGAGAAATAGAAACCGAAAAGATAGAAGACAAGGTAGATGGAGGTATAAAACAGGCAGAAAATGGGCGTGACAGAAGAAAGAGCCAGCAACTAACAAAAGTACTTAAGGTAAAGAACTCCCACTTGTCTCTATGGAAAGAGGTGGTAGGGCTCAGACCCAAGCTACTGTATGAGTCTAATGCCACCCATGCTTGGCAGACCCTCTAAAACCTGCTCACAGCCCCCCAGGGGGCCTGGATCTCTGGCTGAGAGCCACTGACATAAATAACTCTTACCTGGTACTCTCAACCAGAGCATTCAGTATTTTGTTGTGAAGCTATAGGTACCATAATTACTAAGTTTAAATTAAAAAGGTATCTATTTTTTTCTCTCTCTATTCCAGTGTCCCTGTAATTGTTTATGGGAACTGAATTATCACACTACATTAATACTTTGGCACTGATTTGCTAATATACAGTTTTGTTTTAAAAACCCCAACATTTTCATTAAAACTCTCCTCAGCCAGTGTAAGTTAGCACAGCTCCACTTACTTCAATGGCACTCTCCTTATAATGCACTGACTTCAACAGAGCTATGCTAATTTAAACCAGCAGACACTTTAGCCCTTCATTTGACATCTATGAATGTTAACATTTATTACAATTACCTATCAAGTAAACTATAAAAGTCTGTATTTTAAACTCATTGCCATCCAAGCATAAGAATTCCTATATTTTCTATTCATGGCTTTTGTTGGTTAACCATTTTTCAGTTGATTGGCCTCAGTATGCAATGAGAGTAAGAGCCTTTTAAAACATTTCTTAAAAACGAATAATATTTTACTAATGTCCACCGAGAAAAAATTAAGACAGAGTATAGCATAGTAATAAACTTGCATATGTAATGAAATCAGCCAGCAAGGTCATGCACAGAGAAAGTTAATAGTCAATCCTTTAAAAACACTTACTAGTGAACCTATTAGCAGCTGAAGCATGAAGCATTTCCTGGCAAGTGTGCTGTGCTCCTTTGTCTCAGGCACCAGAACAGTCTTACTGTTTTCACTCAATAATCAAAGATTAATGTAGTGCTTTCATGACAAAGGAATTTTATTACCACCCATTTTGCCCAATGTGTTTGCGGATACTTCAGGCACTCATTTCAATACAGTATGGACATGTTTATGCATGATGCTCATTTGCTTGCTCATTTGCTTTAAAGAGAATTCAATTTAACTATTATATGACAGAGAGACACTGAATAAAGGAAGGCTTTGTCTTATTAGGCAGAAAAAGACCCATATGCATCCCTAGAGTAACATAATTGAAATCAGAGAAGTCAATGGAATTACATGAGGGAAAGATTTAGTCCAAAGTGTTTTGGTTATGTATTTTTCATTCTTTTTTTTCCTTTTTGCAAAATAAAATTGATCTGCAAGACAAATTTCCACATTATCTCATCATAATTTTTTCTGAAAAGAACCATCTTTGAATAGACAAAGGACAAGAGCTATTCAATAAAATTAAAGAACAACTATAACCTGATACAGTGAAGACATCATGTGAGAATTACACAAAGCTCTTATGCAAAAGTGACTCAGTGGTGGATTCTCAACTTTGCACCCTCAGGCAAGAGCAGAGAACAAATTTTGTTGTTCTAAAGGAAAATCTGTCTCTCTTGCAGCAGGGCCACACCACAGGTTGTTTCAGGTTCACTCGCCAAAACTAGTGTTGTAGTTGATTAGGTTTACCAGAAAAACGTGGGCACCGCATTGTCTGGATGAGGCAAAGCACCTATTGTTTGTTACTCTCTCTCTAGTGGAAATCATAATGTAAAAAACCATAATGGGTTTAAAGCCTGCTGACGTCAATGGAAAGGCTTCCCATTAAATTCAGTGGGCTGGAGATCAGTTCCTCTGTGTTAAACATTTAATGCATAAAAATGGGGAGGGGGGGACAGAATATTTCCCCTTTCTGTGTGGGAACCACTTTTACAATTTAGCTTTTTTGAGATTACAGTTCACCTCCTTTATTTTGGGTGCTGCTACTTCTGCCTTTGTGTATTTCCCCAAACTTCACCCTGCCATGGAGGGCCCCAAAGCGTGCAGCTGGTACACCCAGTTAGGACTCCCTGTGGGGTCAGGCAATAAGGAGTACTCACAACCACTCACAGGGCTGAGCCAACAATCAGTCCACAGCCCCTGAGTGGGAGAGAGCTAAAGCAAGATGACTATGGCTCCAAAACCTCCTGGCTAGGGCAGGCAACAGTTCAAACCCTGTAGGTGGAACAAAACAAGCAGTCCATAACCCCCAGTCAGGGCACAGCAAACAGTCAATAGTCCCTGAGCCTCCTGGCTAAAGTGGACAACAGCAGCTGGGGGTTCTGATCCTCTGGGCAGGGCAGAACAATCAGTCCGCAGCTCCCCAAGCAGAAGAGAACAAGTCTCCAGTAGCCTCACCTAGTGAGAGTAGGAGAACCAAAGCCCATCCCCCTCAACTTGGTTCTGATCCAGGGGCCAAGGCCCTATGAAGCTGGGAAATTCTAAGTTAAGAATTTAAGTTTCAGCTCCTAGAACATTCCCTGGATCACTTCCTACCATCAAACTCATCTCAAGCAGGTTGCAGCAGCTTGGTGTCCCAGTCAGGCTCCCCTGTAAGCTGGGGATGCAGACTGAGCTGGTCTGCCTTCTTTATCTGTCCCTTCCATCTGAAGCATGCACAGCAGGGACAAGGAGATGTGATCTCCTGGGCCACAGTGATTGGTCAGGGCCCATTGGCCCAGTGTGAGGTTGGTATACCCTGTCACACACCTGTCAAAGGGATGGTGCATTAGTAATGCTTCCTTTAGTGGTGCTCAAAACATTCTAGGCTGGTACCCTCTCCTGCTACAGATGTAATAACAAATAAACTGTTGAACCAAAGTTATCAAGTTATAGCTATAAGGCATCATCAATCATTTAAGTAGTTAAGAGGTAGAAAACTGCAATAGATACTATTTTGCCTAGGTGTTAGCAGGCAGCAGTGTTGGTTTTCTTCATTTTATTATGTTGTGTGGTGGCAAATAATATGAGACTTTTGTGTTATGAGAATTTTTCTTCCTCTCTTCTCTTCAAATCTTAGGATGTGTCTAAACTACATGGCTCCATCGATGGAGCCATGTAGATTAGGGTTGTAGGCATAGGGAA
>JANRFK010001605.1:23122418-23155553 GCA_030068395.1 Apalone spinifera
CCTGGGCCCACCCCTTGGCTTCCTGTCAGGTGACAGGGCGGGGTTAGCCTCAGCACAACATGGCGTCCGGAGGGGTTCCTCCTCCGACCCACTACAAGCTCCTTTAGGCAGGACTAAGTATAAGCAATTCTATCCTAATTTGGCCAGTGCTCTAGAAATTTTCCCTTGATGTTACCAAGTTAAAAACTACCATAAATTTACCCTGATGCTATTTATGTCTGCCACAAAATAGAGTGTCTTGGACAATGTCAGCCATTTGCTTTCAATAAACTACAAATGCTTAGATGAGAGACAGAGCTGTTTAAGATTACCTCTAAATGTATAGATACAGATAACATGAAACAATATACCTACTGATGAATTTAAAAAGAAAATAAAAGTAACTTTGACCATTACATGAATACTTGGGATTCCTATGTAATATTTGTGTGAGTAGTCCTAGCTAGTCATTATTATTATGTGGGAAGGATATTTGGAATTGACTGGGCCTTTCAGTAATTAATTATTTGCAATTCTAATTTTAGAATTTGTTTTGGATAAATGGTTACTGACAGCTCCATAACTTTTGGCTACTATATACCTTGACTAAAAAGTAGGAAACTTGAAGATCTAGAGTTTACAGACAACTTAGCCCCACTTGCAGATAAACAAGAGCATATGCAACAGAAGGCAGATGCCCTACAAGAAACAGCTGAGCGAGTGGGCCTCAAGATTAGTCAAGAGAAGACCAAGTTGATGCGCATTAACAACAGACAGGAAGGTGAAATTACAATCAAAAGAAAAGCAGTGCAAGAGGTTGACCAGTTTGCATACTTGGGGAGTGTTATCAGCAAGAATGGGAGAACTGAAGATGACATCAGTGCGAGAATACGAAAGGCACAACAAGCTTTTGCCATACTATGACCAATCTGGGGTATGAGAGCATTTCAATAAGAACCAAACTATGTATTTTCACTTCTAATGTGAAATCAGTGCTGTTGTATGGCTAGGAGGTGTGGCACATTGTCCAGAGCAACACTAACAGAATTCAGACATTTGTCAATAAATTCCTTAGACACATTCTCCAGCTAAAGTGGTACGATAGAGCGCCAAACGAAATCTTGTGGACCAAAACAAATCAGAAACAGAGGTCCAGATTAAGAAGAGAAAATGGTGATGGGCAGGCCACATCTTAAGTAAGGACTGTGAGGAATGTATCATGAGACAAGTGTTAGAATGGAATCCAAAGGGAAAGAGGAAAAGGGGACATCTCAAACAAACATGGCAATGAAGCTTCCTGGACGAAGTAAAAGCAGCTGGCTTAAAGTGGGCTCAAATCAAGGCTATCGCTAAGGATCACAAGAGATGGAGGATGACTGTGGAGGCCCTATGCTCCATTAGGAGCCCAAAGGACAAATAGATAGACTACAAATTACTTCCTCTGTATAGTCTAGAACAAGCTTTCAATTTGGTGACAACCGATTTATTGCAACTTGATTTATTACTTCTTGATAAAGTTAAGATCCTATATTGAATTCATTCATTTAACTTTCAGAAACATCATTATATAACCAGGGTGTCCAACCAGTTCTGAAGCAAACTAGCCACATTATTCTGAAAATACTATAGCGAACTAGCCACATTATTCAAGCCAACTAGATATAGTCAACCGGACAAATAGCCATATGTGGCTAGTGATTAGTGTATTGGACACCACAGTTCTATAACCTTCTTTGTTACTTATCTATGATTTCTTATTTATCTTTTTGTTACATTTTCACTAATAATACAGATTTGTAGAAATTCTTAATGCCACTCATAGCTAAGCAGTCCAAATTAAACAATTCATGAGAAATATAGTATAAGATAACCAGATGACTAAAATTACTGAATCTATCATAGCACTCACACAAATTATTCCATGACATGTACAGTGTAGAGTGTATCACAGAATTGTAAGATCCGACTGTCAGAGATGCTGAACATCTGCAGTTCCAACCCATCTCAGCAAGTGCGTCCCCATTTGGTAGCCTGTAATGAAAATTCACAGCATACCAGCATTCAATAACAACATCAACAGTTCTGGTTCTGCTGAAGTTGTGGGATCTCAACACCTTTGAAGTTCAGCCTATAGCATGTACTGTAGATTACAAGGAGAAAGCAATTCCTGTATGATAACAGATAGTGAAGGTCATTTTGATATGTATTTCTTCTTTGTTATAGTCAGGTTAATAGTAAGTGAGACTTTAGTATGATGTAGAAAAAGTGAGAACTAATATATTTTTCTCTTTCCCTTTTTATAGACATAAAATCTCAGAGGAATAATACAGAGGAGCAATCATATTACTGCTCAAGAGACAGCATAATTCTTCTGGTGCCACCTTTTATTCCCCTCAAAATATGTAAATGGATTACCTTAACTATGGCAGCAATGCTATTGTAATTGATGCAATGTCAGCAACTCAGCACCTCTAGGATAATAATTTACTTTTAGAAGTTCATAGCTCATAGCATAATATAGTAGCCCAATGTCTGTGACTCTGTAACGCTGTAGCATTACATGTTGCCTCTGGGGGGCGCTGTTGCCTCCCGCCTTGGCTCTCGGCTGACTTCTGCACTACTCAGCCGGGCCACCGCAGGGGAGCAAGTGCACAAGCAGCCATTTGGGCACCGTGGTCCCCATGCAGCACTCCCATGCTGCATGGGGAGCTCGGGGCCCAAACGGCCGCTTGTGCCACCTGCTCCCCTGTGGCGGCCCAGCTGAGCAGCGCAGAAGTCAGCTAAATGCCACAGTGGGACAGGAAAGGGGGTGGGGCAGTGATGTACATGGCCAGGGGACGGGGCCTGGCTGTCTGCGTCACTGCCCCCACCCCCCTTCACCTACCGCCCCCTGGCCATGAATAGACCCTGGCTGGGGGGAGGGCGGGGGAACGAGGGGGAGGGGCAGATGGAGGACAACTGGGAGGCTACAGGATCAGTGCTGGGGTGAAGGGAAATGATGCAGGGGGGGAGCTGGAGCTCATAGGCAGCCGCTCAGCCGGGCAGCTGCGTGGGAGCAAGCAGCGCAAACAGTCATTTGGGCTCTGCGCTCCCCAGGTAGTAGGGGGAGGAGAAGAGAAAGAGAGTGAGAGGCAGGAGAGGGAGAAGAGAAAGAGAGATGGAGAGAGAGGCAGGAGACGAGGAGAGCTGGGGGGGGAGGCAGTAGGAGGAGGGGAAAGAGAGAGAGACAGAGCGAGAGACCGGAGGCTCAGGAGAGAAGACCGAGATAGACAGGGAATAGGACGTGGAGGAGAGACCTGAAAATTCTGTTTTATGACAGGCTAATTGGCTAGTAGCATATACTTATTGGCTGAAATTTGGCAGATTAGGGACTCAACCAGGGAGAAATTCTTTATGAATCTTCCCTCTTGCATTTAGTCACTTAAAAGAAAATTCTTTATTATTTTAGCTGTTGGGATTGTCATTCTGAACAGGTTTAATAAGATAATTTAGGGGTCAGGTATCCACTGGTTACCATTTAAAAGCTAGTTTCTGTGAAGAAGATTCATTATGGACCATCATATCATGCCACATAGCTATAGGTTTTACAGTAGCTACTCAAACTGTTTAAGCTTCATGGAACAGGCTTTGTTATTACAGGTTCAGTCAGATCTTTACAAGACAGATATAGCAAAAGCAGAATTGCCAGACATGGTGGGGGGAGGCGGGGAGAGAAGAGAAGGAGAATGATACCAAATCACTGTTTCATTTATCACCCTTAAGAATGATAGTGAGGAGGTTTGTACAGATCAGCACTTTTCTCCCCATCACATCAAGGAGAGAGATGAAAGACATCCTTCTCATAGCAACTAGTCACAAAGCAAGCAGCCTCACAGACACCACACCACTTCTCATCAAGTGTGCCCCCATTTGGTAGCCTGGAATGAAAATTCACAACATACCAGCATCCAATAACAACATCAGCAGTTCTGGTTCTCCTAAACTAATGCTGAAAACATTTAGTGCAATGACAAGGGCCCCATAAAATTCCTCCAGAATTCTCATCTTCATAAGACTATAAGAACGGCCGTACTGGGTCAGACCAAAGGTCCATCCAGCCCAGTACCCTGTCTGCCGACAGTGGCCAATGCCAGGTTTTCCAGAGGGAGTGAATAGAACAGGTAATGATCAATTGATCTCTCTCCTGCCATCCATCTCCACCCTCTGACAAGCAGAGGCTAGGGACACCATTCCTTACCCGTACTGGCTAATAGCCATTAATGGACTTAACCTCCATGAATTTATCTAGTTCTCTTTTAAACCGTGTTATAGTCCTAGCCTTCACAACCTCCTCAGCTGCAGTTATCTTATGCTTGATTCTAAGAGATTAGAAAAGACATCTCCAAATTCCCAGATGTTTGCAAAGGAAATTGCTCAATTCCCAGACATTGGAAAGCCTCTTTCTGAAATTTTCTGGATAATTAATGCTGAAGAGAAAGAATTGGAAGCTTCCCCTCTCCTCTTTTCTCCATGGAGCAATCATAGGTGAACAATTTTTTAATTATCTGTGCTCCTTTTCCGCCACTTATTGTTCCAAGGAGAAGACTGAGAAAGTGTCCGTGACAGTCTGTATCCCTATGTTCATTCTTTTTTGCAGGGCTATGATATATTTCATATAAAGTATGCCTTGTGAGGTATCATTTAAAAACACATAATTTGCTGATTATTATTTTCCTAGTAAAATATGTGTGGCAACATTGTATGTCAAGTTATAAAATTCTACTGAGACATGTTCCAAGTTGAGAAAAGCAGGCACAAACCAGTTCCTCAAAGACAGAAGGTAAACTGATGCCTCAGCAAGGCACCAGCAAAACCAAATGGCCTGCCATCTGGTTTAATGACCATTCTTCAACAGGAAAAATGATGTGAATGAAAAAATCTGCCTTTTGTCTACTGAATCTTAGCTTGAGGTGATTCTTAAAAATAGAGGAAAATGAATAAGGAATGTGAAACAGTTGTCCCAAATCAACTCTTTCTTCATCTCTACTCACAACGTTGACAACACCTGAGGCTATGTCTACATTGCACAATTATTTTGGAATAAGCAATTTCGGAAGAAATATTCCAAAGTAGCTTATTAAGAAATAGCACGTCTACTAAAAAAGCATTTGCGCAAGAGGGCTTTTGCCCAAGCGGGAGCGTCATTGTATTTGCACAAGACGCACTGATTTTGTACATTACAAAGTCAGTGCTCTTGCGCAAATTCTAGCGGCCAGTGTAGACAGCTGGCAAGTTTTTGCGCAAAAACTTGCCAGTCTAGACACAGCCACAATGTTTTTGAAACAATGTGCTGTTTTTATTTGGGTTCAAAGTAACTGGGGAGGGACTGAGGAAAGAACCTGGAAGAGCGGAGGAGAAAGGGGAAGGAGGAAGAGAGGGGAGGAGAGGCTCAGAGATGGGGCTGGAAGTGGCACCTGGCTCTGGGGATCCCACCACCATGGGTGTGGGGGCCTCGGCATCCACAAGGGGTGGAGTGGGGATGGGGAAGAAGTGGAAGGATCGGGGGCAGGGGCAGGGACAGGGGTAGATGCGGGAGCAGGTGTGGGAGTGGGAGCAGGCAGCATGCCGGCAACTAGGAATTACATGGTCACGGGGGCAGCCAGGTCCAGCATCTCCCACCAGGATTCTCACCATAGCTGGATGTCTTCCTGAAGCCTGCGGTCTATGGTCTGCTCCCTGGATCAGAGTGCCACAAGGTGCTCCCTCTGAAACTCATCCATGGGTCTCCAGCACTTGTGGGTCCCTCGGGTTCAAGAGACTGCCCTCTGTGGTGTCGGCGGTCCCTCTCCCCCCCTCCCAGCTGGTCGGCTGTGGAGAATAAAGAGAGATGGTCAGTCATCCCAGGAGACCTGTGCCTAAAGCCTAGCCCTCATCTCTGAGCCGAGAGTGACAGTTGTCAGCTCAGATGAAGACGATGTGCCTGGATCGATGCCTTGTGCACTCCAGCCAGTGGGTCCTTGCCTGCAGGGGCCCAGATGTCTTCAGGATGGGGGAGCCTCACCATCCCCACATCCCGAGAACAAGCAGGCATGGGAAAGTGCCAGCGAGACTGGGATACTGCAAATGGAAAGAGGGCCTCGGGATGGCTGGGCTTCCCTCTGTGCCATGCACATGCCGGGTCCGGCAGTGGCAGCTTCCCACAGGGAGAGGACTTATATCCCTGCCTGCTTGAGGAGAGGGGGACAGGTGTATGTGAGCGGCAGACTCTCCTGTGCCTTGCCATGCTGTCCTCACGATAGGATTCTGCCCCTAGAATGCAGGCATGCCCGTGTGCCACACTGCTGTGTGTGTGTCTTTCTATGTTCCCAACCTCCTTCTAGAGTGCTGCCCACTGCTTCCACCCCCTGTGTGAAGGGACTGTGATGGCACTCACCTGATATTCCTTCCTCAGCCTCGAATGATGTCTGGGACATGTCCACAGAGTGGGGTACTGGATCCAGGGTCAGAAGGATGATAGCATTGGCCTTGTCCTCCTCCTCCTCGCTGGCTCTATCCCCCAACAGGATCACAATGGGTGTGTCAAGCCCTGAGTCCACTACTGTGAGGGAAAAGAATGCCCTACCCCGCAGGATACGGTCCAGGTCCATCTAAATGGGGCAGGTGTGGGGTTTTGCCCTGGAGTGGGAGCTGCCTTCCCTGGCCCTAGCATACTTCTAGCAGAGCTCCTTCACTTTCATCCGCACCTGCTCCTGTGTGTGGATGTGCCCCTTGGTCTCCAGGCTGTTAGCCATGAGGCCATAGACATCGGCCTGTGACTGGTACGGGGATCCTGGAGGCTGGTCTTGTCACCCCAAACCTCAATAAGGTCCAGGATCTCTGCACCAGACCAGGAAGGTGCGTGTCTCTTTTGGCCTCAGGCAGGCACCTGGGAGCTGTCTGACTGCTCCCTGGGAGCAGTTGAGGGCTCGGTGGGAGCTGCAGACTGACTCATGTGGCCCAAAGGAAAGCTGTGGCAGCTTCAGGGTGGCTCAGGGCAGTCAGGGCCTCCGGTCTGCCACAAGCCCTTTCCTCTGAGGCTACAGCTTTATGGGCTCCAAGAGAAAGGGGGGGACCATAGAGTTTGGCTGAGTGTGGACAGAGCGGCTAGTAGGGCATTGTGAGAAGGGCTGGAGTCCCCTTATTTCAAAATAACTGCAGCTGCCCTGTCTACACAGCCCTTATTTCAAAATAGCTATTTTGGAAGAGGCATTATTCCTCGCAGAATGGGATTTATCAATGCCAAATAAGATACCTGTTATTTTGAAATAATTTCAAAATAACGCTATTGCTGTGCAGATGCTCTCATAGTTATTTTGGAATAACGATTGTTATTCCAAAATACCTTTGCTGTGTAGACACACCCTGAAGGAAAAAGGAAGTATAATTGGACAGGGGAGGGAGCTGAAAGAAAGGAATTCAGCCAGTAAGATTGCTATAATATATGAAGAGAGAGAGACCTTTGCTTTGAATTCCCTCTAAGTTGTTAAGTTGTGTGTAAGTAGGCTTTATTTTTTATTTCTTGGTAACCAATTCTGACTTTTATGCCTCATTTACTTGTAATCATTTAAAATCTATATTTCTGTAGCTAATAAACTTGTTTTATTGTTTTATCTAACCAGTGTGCTTAGACTGAAGAGTTTGGGAAACTCCATTTGAGATAACAAGACTTATGCATATCATTTTCTATTAATAAAATGACAGACTTTATTTGAGCGTATGTTGTCCCAGAGAGGGCTAGACATTGGAAGACACACATTTCTGGGGAAATGTCTGGGTCTGGGAATTTTCTGACATTGTTCTGCAGTGTAATTCAAAGGTGACTTTTTTTCTCATTAAGATATTTAAATTTTCAAGAATATTTTTTCCTATATTAGGAAAACAGTTTTCTTTTCCTTTCACTTATTCTCACCATGATACATATATTAAAGATTCATTTTCTTTTTCTCTGTCTCTGCAGAACAACACAGTCTTATAAATGCATCATAAATAATATATACTTCAGGGATACCTTATATTTGTTTTAATTTTATCTTTGTGACAAATATATTCTGATTTTAACTGTGATCCTTGCAAACACTAGCTAATCACTATCCTTGAAAAACAGCTACTTATAAAAAATATTAATATTTATGTTGGGAAATTTACTGCTAATGAGCTGACAAATCTTAGAGAGTGACATTCTCTATTGACTACTCAACTGGTATATGAACTGACAGTGATTATGCCAGCTTCCCTATGTTGCCCTGCCAGTGTGCCTCCATCCATCCTGAACTGGAAGGACCACTTTGAAAGGTAATGAAATGATTCACTCTCCACTAGCATTCAATCTTTAGCCTGTCTGCTGGGACTGCCAAATAGGGTACCAATACATGCCAGTTGCAGGTCTGATTTTTGTTGGCTAGGAACTGGATTTGACCATTAATCTACTTCACAGATAGTCTGTCAAAGCCTTTAGTAACTGCTGAAACTTGATTTTAGAAAGAAGAAACAAATATAGCAGATCTGCCCCTCCTCCATTTACTAACACAAATTTTCTGTAGCATTTAGCTATTATTGTACTTGGCATTATGTTCTGATGATTGTTCCACAAAAATTGAATAGATAAAAACAGAACTAAGGACAAAGTAATTTCCTTATTTAAAAGGTAAAAAAGAGTCAGACTTTGAATTTGAAAAGTGACAGAACAATTTGAATGTATTCTAAGGAAGAAGGTGTCCGAGGAAACAACGAGGTTAGAAGCCATCTTGCCTACAGAGAAGATGGCACTGCTGTGGCTACAAAAGACAAGAGTATCTATCATCAGTAATGTAAAAAAACCCTGTGTTCAGTGTTTTCCTTTCTGACAAATATGGCAGTTCTGCAAGGGAACGAAGAATGCTGGACACCACATCACTAATGCACCTTTCGCAGGTCAGCATCCTAAAGAAGAGATGAGAGACAGAAGGGAAAGAGCAGAATAACTGGAGGTTTTTTATTAATAGGCTGCGTCTAGACTGGCATGATTTTGCGCAAAAGCGGCCGTTTTTGTGCAAAATCTTGCCGCCTGTCTACACTGGCCGCTAGTATTTGTGCAAGAACATTGACTTTGTAATGTACAAAATCATTGGTTCTTGCGCAAATACTTTGACACTCACACTCAGGGATAAGCCCTCTTGCGCAAGTCTTCTTGCGCAAGAGGGCCAGTGTAGACAGCCACCTTAATTTCTTGCGCAAGAAAGCCTGATGGCTAAAATGGCCATCAGAGCTTTCTTGTACAAGAGAGCGTCTAAATCTTTTGCGCAAAGGCACATGCCAGTATAGATGCTTTCTTGCGCAAATACTTTTAACGGAAAAACTTTTCCGTTAAAGGTATTTGCGCAAAATCTTGCCAATCTAGATGCAGCCATACAGTATTGAATATTTGAAGATTTTTTTCCTATTCCCTCATGACCATCCAAATCTAAGGTTCAGGTGGATGTACCTTATTTTTACATTTTTTGTGAGCACTGTGTTAGTCAGCATGCTATGTTCTCCAAAAAGCAAACTTATCCTCCTAAATAAATTGTATTTATTTGTTATGATAAAATGTGAGGGGAACAGTATTTAAGGTAATAATTAAAAAGTTTCATGGTGACAAATCACGGCACTCCACTTATTAGTGTCCCTGAAAAGAAAGTGGAGAAATGACTCATGATAAAGCGATGGCAGTAGGAACATTACAAAAAAGGGACATGGGCCTAAACAAAAACATTCACAAGCTTTTATTTAAACTGAGACAGTGACCATCTCTACAATATGACAGCGACGTTGTGTGAAATCCTCATCTCTGCTCTGGCCTTTTCTGTACCATGTTAAAGGGCTAGAGCAATGTTAAAGGGACTTTAAAAAGTCCAGTTTTCTATGGCACAGGCACTGTAAAAGACACATAGGACTGTCTTTTAGCATCCACCCATGATGCAGTGGAAATCTGGGCCAGGCATCCGATGCAATACCCAGGTCTGTGGCAATGCCCAGAAACACTGAGGTACATTGGACAGCCCCAGAAGGACTCCCTCAAGGATGTCCATTTTATGGCAGGGACTCAGGAACAGGCTAGGATTGACTGGGCTCAGTTCTAGCCTATAGACACTTTAGTCCCCTCCTCTTTCTTTGAGCTCTAAGCTGTCCTTCTTAGAGATATAGCATAGTATCTCTCCCATTATCTAGAGCTTGTATTATCCACCTGCCTTTCTATTGCTGGAGAAGAGTATTTACAGAAAGAGAGGGAGCATATCTCTTCACTGAGATCTGCTTATTTTAATGGATTCAGTGCTGCACATGATATTATGGGTCACTGCCATAAAGTAGTTTCTTGTCACCTTAAAAACATCCCCAGATGAACAATAAAATAGTTTCAATAGAGCAAATGGTGAATCTGCAAAAGTTGCAAATCGATTATTTGCTACTGGGAATGCTTAGAAACATAGATAACTTCTGCTAAGTACCAGAGCTCTGTCGCATTCTTTTCCAATACATGCTACATTTTAGAGAGAAGGCTTCTGGAGACAAGCAACGATAAAGGGATAATTAAACCACTGAAAAGATTGGGACTTTTTAGTATCAAGAGGAGATGTATAAAGGGTTATAAAGAGTAAAACAGAGAGAGTCGGGTATGCCTGCTTATATTTATCCTTTCACAATACAACATGAGGGGACTTCTTCAATTAAAATGAAAATAAACAAGTAGACTCTGATGAAAGGAAGGTTTTTGTTTGTTTGCTACACAGTGCATAATTAACCTACAGGACTCCTTATTTCAAAATAAAATTGAGAGCAAAGATTTAGTAGGATTTTAAAGTATTTTTGTGAAGAACAAAAAAAAATTGAAGAACATAAACCCTCATTTTCAGGGCACAGGCCAATCACTAATGTTCATCTGAGGAAGTGGGTTTTGCCCATGAAAGCTTATAAGATAGATAGATAGATAGATAATTTCTGTACTACTCTACACAGTGCCAAAATTCAAAATAATGTGCTATTTTGAGGCATCCCATAACCTCATGCAATGAGGTTTACCATGATGGCAAAACAGCGCGCCCGTTATTTCGAAAAATATTTCAAAATAAAGGGCAGCTTGTGTAGACAGTGGGTGTAGATGTACCCTTAGAAAGGGCATTATTTCAAAATAACTGGTCCACACTACCAAGCCTTTTATTTCAAAATAATAACTCCTGCTTGTAAAGAGGAATGAGCTTATTTTGAAACAGTTATTTGGAAGTTATTGTTTTGAAATAACTCATTTTGAAATAACCTGGTAGTGTAGACATAGCCGAAGTCTCAGAGGGGTAGCCGTGCAACTCTGTAACTTTAAAAACAATGAGAAATCCCCGTGGCACCTTAGGCTATGTCTATACAGCAGCGTTATTTCGGAATAACTGACATTATTTGGAAATAACAAAGTCCGCGTCTACACTACAAGCAATTATTTCAACATAATGTCAAAATACTTTTGAGCTGGAGGACTTCTTACTCTGATTCCTGTAATCCTCATTGTATGAGGAGTAAGGGAAGTTGAAGGAAAAGTGACCTTTCTTGGACTTCCTGCTGCATAGAGAGCACCAAAAGCCAAAATAAGTTATTTCGACTTAAGGTACACAATAGACGTAGCTCAAGTTGCATAGTTTATCTCGGCTTTAGCCCTTCGGTGTAGACGTGCCCAGATTAATAAAAATATGATAAGTATCATGAGCTTTCATGGGCAAAACCACCTCTTATGAGTTGGAAGAAGAAATGAACTAGAGGAAGTAGGTTTTGCCAACAAAAGCTCATGATACTCTGTATATTTTTGTTAATCTCTAAGGTGCCAAAGGACTGCTCATTGTTTCTGGGGTTGTGATGGGTTGTACCAACCACACACTGGACCTGAAAGGTTATCCAGGGCTACCTGGCCAAGAGAGCCCCACGCCACAGCCCTGCTGGGCATGCTCCAGTTGGAGGACAGGTACAAAGGCCAGTGGAGCAGCTCAGTTTGGGCTGACTGCTGGTGTGGAAGGAGATGCTGCCAGAGTTCTGGAGGAAGAGTAGCAAACAGACCAAAGCATGGAGGCCAGTAAGTGGGGAAAGGCTAGAGAAGCCCCCAGTCCGGAGGAAAGTGGAGAAGAAGCCAAATGCTGTGAGTCTGGTAGGAAATAGCCCAGGGCAGGGAGTTAGATCCTCGAGAGCTCAGTGTGTTTTGGGTGGATTCCCTGCTGAGCTAATGGTAGGCCACCCCACCACTAACGGGGCCCTTGGCTGGGACCTGGTGGAAAGGGTGGGCCCTGGTCCCCCTTTCCCATCCCCATCTCCATTAACCCCCAAAGCGATGCTACAGCTGTGATTAGTGACAGCGGTTGCTAGGCCTCATTGCCCTGAGAGCAGGGATTGTTGCTACTGGCTCTGGCTGCTAGACTCAATGCCCTGAGGGGAGGGAGTGGGAATGGACTCTGGCTGCTGGGCCTCACTATCCTTCAAGAAGGGATGTTTTGTTGTTTGTGGTGGCTAGGCTGAACTCCCTTGTTGAAGACGGAGTGTAGTGATTGGCCCTGAGCCGAAGGTGGAACACGCTTTGGGAGGTCTTAGAGGCTTAGGGTCCCACCCCTGAGGGGGCTGAGTGTACCCACCCCGTGACAGGAGTTAGAAAGAAATTCCTCATATGGAAAGTTTATGACATAATTATATCTACTATGAGTGTGGGGTGGGGTATAATATTTTATTTTATTTTGCATCTCCTTCTACAGTATCTTTTATTGATCACTGTTAAAGACAGAATACTGGGCTAGACAGGACAGATGTGAGCAGGTATGGCAATTTCTATCTACTTGCATCCTAAAATCCATAGTAATTTGACCTTATTGATCCGCAGAGGTCACCTTGACAAAATAATTAAAACATATGTATAAACATTAGCACAACTAACCCAAGTAAGTCATCAGAGCAAAAAAACAAAAGCACAACATCCTCTTCCAAACACACCATAAAACGGCCCCACAAACCACAGAATGCAACTGAGAAAATCTTCATAGGAAGCTCCATTCATGGATCCTAAAAAGAAAACAGCCAAAGATTATGCTTTGGACCTGAGTTTAGTTATTGTCATAGTAGGACAAAAAGTGCTTTTAATAATCCTTACATTTTCTTAGTCTTGCCTACATATAATATTCCTCTCCATCTGTAATATTCAGTAAGCACAGCAGCTGTCTCCAATCCATCTAACCTGAAACCCCAGCCATTTCACTCTCAAACATTCAGTGCATGTGTTTTTAAAAATAAGTCATGTAATATTCTACATTATTTAAAACCTTTCATCCTTCTTTGAAGGCTACTGTAAACAGTAGCTGCAGGGGAGTTCATTTAAATATATTCCCTTTGAACTGCAAATTGTGTATGATAGAAAACAGAATGACATGTACAATTTTACCTTTTTTCCTGCTAACTGTTGTTTACAAATGTTATAAGCTCTGTTTTAGAATTCAAGGCTTTTTTGAGTCTCAGGCAGTTAATTATCATCAGTGCTGGAATGAGAAGTGAGTGGTATTGTAGGCACAGAGCATTCTGATGGGCTTTTTTGTTTTCTGGGGAAAATTAAGTACCATTCAGAACTGGCAAGGAAGACCAGTTAAGGAAGAGATTCCCAGCTTTGGAAGAGGGCAACTAGTGATATCTAGCTGCTCCCTGTGGAGAGAGAACTGGAGCCCACCACCCTATACATCCCAGGTAAAGGCCCTAATCCTTCAGCCACTCTAGAACCCACCTACCTTTCTACTTTCCACGTGTCCCTTATCCAGTTCCCAGTAGCCAACACCCTGAACGGGAGGTGAAAAGGCATGAAATATTCTCAATACTCAAGCACTCCAGACCTATTTCTATGAGGTCAAAAGGTGACTACAGAAGAGGCAAAGCAGGACATAAAAATGGGAAGAGAGTGGGACATGGCTCTGGGCTGAGAGTAGGTATGAAGGGTTCAGGGTGTATGAGGAAGCTGTAGGCTGTGGCAGGGGTTTGGATGTGGGGGGTGAGGGTGCTGGCTGGGGGTGAGCTTTGAGGTGAGACTCCAGGGATCTGGAGTGAAGGAGGGGACTCTGTGTTTAGGGAGGCTCAGGGCGGGGAGTGGGGCTTGGGTTTGGGTTTACGTTGGATGGCTCCCAGACAGTGAAGTCCTACCTGTACTTGACAGCTTTGTGCGGTGTCCTGGAATCTGCCAGCAGGTCTGGCTCCTAGGCATGGGGGGAGCAGGTGGCTCCACATGCTGCTCTCGCTTATAGGCACCCTCCAATCAGCTCCCATTGGCCAGCTAGTGCTTGTAGTAGGAACAGCTTGAGGAGATTCCTGGGCTCCTTTCCAGCCCCTCTCCTTCACAACCTAGGAGCCAAAGCTGGGGCTGCTTCTGGGTTGCAGCGCTGTGCCAGGACAAGTGGGAACTAGCAGCCTGCCTTAGCTCCACAATGCTGCCAACTGGACTTTCAAAGGCCTGGTCAGCAGTGCTGACTGACTGCCAGGTTCCCTCTTTGACAGGGAGTTCCAGTCAAAAACCAGACACTTGGTCCCACTAACAGCATATGTATTCCTTGAAGTTAACAGTTTTACCTCATGTGCCAATCTGGGCTCTCATTTTGAAAATACGTTTCTGAAAGACTATAATTAGATCCCCACTTAGTCATCTCTTTTCTTAGCCAGCCAGCTCCAAACTTTTTAATTTCTCCTCGTATGCCAGTTGTCCCGACTAAGAGGACCTGCACTGCATACTAGGGAAGGAGCAGTCCCTTCCCCTGCCCCGGTAGTGGATTAGGGGCTTGAGATGCCCGTTGTTGCCTTCCCAGGGGACAGAGACACACAGAAGGAAGAGGAAGAGGAGGAGCTGGATGAGGCCAGCACAATCACCCTCCTGACCCTGGAGTCAGTACCCCCCACTCTGGACATGTCCCAGGCATTGTCGGAGGCCAGGGAAGCCACATCAGGTGAGTACCATCATGTTCCCTACACACGAAGTAGAGGGGGCAGGAGGAAAAGGGCAGCTGCACACTCCTCGCTCTGCCTTTGCAATCTGGGCATCATGCAGCAGCCTGTGCACATAGGAGCACGTGGAGCGATAGTCCAAGGCATACAGCCCCCGCAGGCTGCAACAGAGGACCCTTGTGCTATTGGCCACAGGGTGTCTGGTGTCTGGAGAGACCTGCACTGCATCCTGGGAGGTGGTGCAGCCCCTTCTCCATCCTGGTAGTCGACTTGGCACTGGAGATGCCCATTGTCACCTTCCCAGGAAGTGGTGGTGAGGAGAAGGAGGAGGACAAAAGAGGAAGAGGAGGAGGACCCCAATGCAACCAGCACTGTCACCTCAGTAACACTGAAGTCGGTACCCCACAGCCTGAATGTGTCCCAGGCATCCTCTGAGGTCGGAGAGGGAACATCAAGTGAGTGACCATAGTTTTCTCATACAGACAGGGTGGAGGCAGCAGGCAGAGAGGAGCTGGGTTGCACTCCTTGCTTGGCCTTCTCAGACTGGGCAATCACGCTGCAGTTTGTGCACATGGATGCACGTGCAGTAACAGACTGGGCCACACAGCCCCAGGAGGCTGCATCTGAGCACCCCCAGGCTCCTGCTCACATAGTCTGAGGAGGCTGGCCATACTTCAGACACCCGGGTGAGACACCCTCCCACCACAACCACCATTAGAAGTAGGCTGGGGACAAGAATACACACACACACACACACACACACACATGCACACAGGGACTTTGGAGTACCAGACATGGCACATGGGCCTGTCTGCACGCTCAAGGCAGCACCTGCTCTCGGGGACAGGGCTGCCAGGTGTAGGTGTGTCTGCTGCTCACACCTCCCTCCCTCCCTCCACCTTCACTCCTCCCACAGTGGCCAGGGATACAAGTTCTTTCTCCTTGGGATATCACCACTGCTGGACCCAGCATGTGCGGGGCACCTATGGAAGCCCAGCCAGCCTGAGGCCCTCTCCCACTCATAGGATCCCAGTGTGGCCTGCAACTTCCCATGCCTGCTTGTCCCCATAACGTGGGGGGAGGAGGTGGGGGAGAGGGAGAGAAGCATGCTCCTCTGGGGATGTCTGGGCCTCTTTAAGAAATAGCCTTCTGTCCAGGCCACACATGGCCTTGCTCCCAGGACATCACCTTCATCTGAGAACTGTCGGTCTCAGCTCACAGATGAGGGCAAGGCTTCAGTGGCAGTGTCTCCAGGGATGACTGACCATCTCTCTTTATTCTCCCCCAGCCAGACCAGCTCAAGAGGCGGTGGGCAACATCACTCAAGGCAGCTGCCCCACACTGGGGGTGCCGCAGGCGCTGGAGAACGCAGTAAGAACTGATGCAGGAGCACATCTCCGTACTCCAGGACCTACACAAGAAGCTGGACCAGAGGCTACGGGAGGACATGTAGTGGCAGAGACAGACCTGGATGGAGTTGCTGCAGCAGGGACTCAACATGTGTGTGACTGTGCTGGCTCTCCTCGCCCACCTGGAGCCAGCTCCTCCCCCAGTTCCTGGTCCTGCCCCTCCTTCCATGCCTGACCCTGCTCCAGCCCCCACTCTTGCTACTCACCCTAGTATCCCTGTCCCCTCCCCTATGGTCTCTGATGTCCCCGCACATAACATGGAGGAACCATCCGAGCAACACGCCACTCCCAGCTCCAGCCTTGAGCCTCTCCTCACCCCTCCTCCCCTTTTCAGCTCCCTCCCCCATCCAAGGTCCTCATCCCCCCCCCTCATTTCCCTCCCCTCTTCCATGTTCTTTCCCTGGTCCTTCCCCAGTTACTTCTACCCCAAATAAATAAACAAAGAGTTGGGTTTTTTCTAAAGCAAATGGTTTGTTTTATTGTCTCTGCAGGGGAGGAGGGGGGAAGGAAGGTGGTGTTGGAAGAAAGGCAGAAGGATACAAACAAACAAAACAGAATCACAGGGTTTCCTGAACCCTTGGAAGGTCACCAAGCCCTCCTTGCCCCCCAACCACACCAGGAGGCAACCTCTATGTCAAGGGAGGGCAATAATTTTTGACCGGGAGCCACTTCAGAAATTTTTGAAGTGGCCCCAGAAGGGGCAGGGCCTCAGGCAGAAGGGGTGGGGCCAGGACACTTTTGTGCTTCCCTACCCACAGACCCTGATTGGCCTGTGGGAGTGTGCAAAGACTTTGCCCCCACACTCTAGAGAGAATCTCCTGCTGTTCTGAACAGCTGGCAGTTCCCTCTAGGTACCCATGCCCCTGGCAGTGGGAGAAGACTTCATGTGTTCCCCCCTGCTGTCTCCAGGTCAATCAGCTGGCAGTTGACTTAAGTGCTGAGCCTCTTGCAAGGCAGGAGACTACATGCGCTCCCTCCGCCCCCAAACCCTAATAGACTTGGGGGTGAGGGAAAGTGCTCCAAGTCTCATCCCACTCTGCACCTGCCCTGCAAGGAGTGTGTGGTGGATAGAAGTGCCACATGCTCCTGGCAGGGCTTCTAAGCACTGCACACTCCTTGCAGGGTTGGGGCAGGATGGGAAGAGATTTCATGCACTCCTCCATTCCCCCAGGGCCTGATTGGCCTGGGGGCAGGGGGAGTGTCAGGGCCTCTGCAGGCTGGATCAACTCACTTGGTGGGCCAGATTCAGCCCACAGTGGCCCTTTTGCCCACCCCTGTCCTATGTAGCTCCCCCTCCTCCCGGGCAGGACTGTGTGAGGGTGAGACTGGAGAGCCACCTGGGAAAGGGGGATTCCCCCACCCTCACTCCCCTTTTCCTTAGGGTTCCTCTTTCCTGTACTTCAACACCCCTCCCCCCACCCACCCCCAGGACTGCAGCTTGAGAGCACCACAACTGGCGAGGTCCCTGATGGTCGACTTCCCCACGCTGACCTGGTTCCCAATGGATCAGTAACTGTCCAGCGTGGTGAGCTTCCAGATTGCGATGGTGACCTGCTTCTCCAAGGGGGTGGCAGGTCTCATCTGGGTGTCCCATTGCATAAGGGCAGGGACGAGCTAGGCACACACCTCCAGGAATGTCTCCTTCCTCATTCCGAAATTCTGGAGCCACTTCTGGTCGTCCCACCACTCCATCATGAGCCAGTCCAACCAGCTGGAACTAGTGTCCAGCCATCAGTAGTGGTGGTGCACAGTGGGGTACACCTGGAAGAGCTGCTCTCCAAGACAGAGGTTGAGGGTCTCCTCAAGCAGATTGCGGTTGCATTCCTGCAGGGACAGGAGGGCAACCTGCAGAAACTGCTGCATATACTGCAGTACAACAGTCAAAGGACATCACGTGCCTAAAGGCAGCTCCATAGCTGGGAGTGCTGTGGTGTCCAATAACAGGGCAACCAAAGCATGCAGTGGAAATGCTTTGCTGCCCCTCAGAGAGGTATGCAAGCAGGAGAAGAACATGAGAAAAGGCTGGACAGGTCTCAGATAGCCTCAGGCAGCAGCTCCAGGAAGTAACTGCTGACCTGATGTCCTGCCTGAAGTTGTTCCTGGTGAACTTAAATGCGAGTTAGTGTCCAATCAGTGTGGATGGTCTATTTTGAAATAGCTAAGTGCTAGTCCAATGCACTTTTTGTGTGTAGACGCGCTATTTCAAAACAGGTTATTCTGGAAAATGAATTCTGGAATAGCTTATTTCAAAATTAGCGTTCAGTGTAGACGTACCCTCAGGGTGCTTAATCGTTTGAATAAATTGCTTAGGGAGGTTGTTGAATCTCCAGAATTGGAGATTGTAAAGAGTAGGTTAGACAAACTCCTATCAGGGATGGTGTGGACAGTGCTTGGTCCTGCCGTGTGGGCAGGGGACTGGACTGGACTTTTGGGGGTCCTTTCTAGTCCTACAATTCTGTGATTCTATGATTCTAAAATTGAGATTTTCAAAGATGCCTGATGCCAGCCAGCTTACATTGAATTTCAATGGGAGCTGGATTTTAATCCCATTAGGCATCTTTGAAAATCACAGACTATTTACAGACACAGAGCACATATGGCTATATATATCTGTGTTTGTTACACATACATGCTGCATCCAAATTTTAAGAATGTATGCATGCGTGGAAAACATGTTGTACTAAAAAAGAACACATTCGAGCATAATTGTATCCAAACTGATTTTAACAACTTGCATTTCAAAAGCTTCCTTGGATCCATATTCTGCCACAGATAATTGGCTTGCATGCGTCAATGATTACACCATTGTTACTTGATTGTTATTTATTTATTTATTTATTCCTCCAGGAATGTATTTCAATAATACTGCCGGAAGGGAAGTCAAAAACTATTGGTGCAATAAACTGTTTCATTCTAAATTTGACCTAAGGATTATCGCATCTGTTATAATGTATAATTCAGAGATTATTAATTTCTACACTGAGCAACATATTGAATGTCAAAATAACTATCTTGCTTTTGCTACGTTTTTCCAATATTTTCCAGGGTGAGCTGGTAGTGAGGTTTTTCTTTATCTTAAAATTGTTATTATGGATTTCCTAGCCCAGTTTCTTTCCTCTTTCCTTCCACATTTGTGTTACTCTTGCTATGCAAAGAACCAAAATAAGGCTAATGGGCAATTCCCCTAGCATATGGGCATCCTTAACTGTCATGGCAAGGGACATTGGCTACCTCTTGCCTTCCGTTTGCTATGGGGAAACTCCATGTCAGTCCAAAGATAAGTAACACATTGACGATAGATATTTCAGACTTGTATTGATTTCCAACTTCGAAATACAGCTTTTTTGGGGGGAGGGATGGATTTAATCTTAAGCATTTTAAATTAATTTAAAATCTCTTATTTGTTTAATAGTTATACAGCATCTTAAAGTACATGAGAATAATTATCAGAATTTGGATAATTGATATCCATGCTCAGAATGAGGAATGCCTCATAAAAATAGATGATTACTTTGCCCAGGTGTCAAACATGGCTGCTTGAAGAATAGACGCTGTGGCTGACAGGGCTATTTTAACTGTGCTGCTAATGTGGCTGATTAAAAAAAAAAAACAATACTGTTTGATGTGTTTTCATATCAGGCTGCTTCCAGGCTTGGGCAGAAGATCGAAACAGGTCTCTCCGTGGGTTTGTTTGTTCTTATTAAAACTTCCTTAGAAACTATGAGATTTGGCATAAGGATTTCTACACTTCATTTCAAAAGTTACATATTACCTACTCCTGCTTCCTAACCTAATTTGTTAATGGAAATTATATGCCACAACCATAAAATTTAATTTAAAGAAACTGCTTCCCTGTCTTCTCCACTTTGCTGCCAGCTCATAAGCTTCAAGCTGCCCAAGTATATATTTAATTAACCCTTTGACTGCTGCGCTATTCATAAAATCATAGTGTTGGCCTTCAAAAAATGTAATTCAATCTATATTAACAAAATATAAATATTCATAAAATAATATTTCCTGTTCTGAAGTGCTGCTGGACAAGATATACACTAGGTCCTGATGTTGCAGCAGAGAACATTACAAAAAACTTCCTTCCAGTAGGTTTGCTTTTTTCAAAATTTAATTTGATAAGATATGAAACAAACCCTGTTTCCATGCCGCCATGCAGGTGGTGTTTTTGTACATATATTTCAGGCCTGGAATGAGCAAATATGTGATGATGTGCTACAGCAGCATTGCCTTTTTGTTCTTTTTATTTTAAAATTTTAAGTTTCTAGCTATTTTGGTTGCTGAGGTAGCTTTGCAACTGTGAATTGAATGCATATGATGTAATGACACCTGCGTATATTTGCAGAACCTATTGTTAACTATTTCACTGTTCATTAAGCACATAAGAAAGGAGAGAGACATTCATATTATGAAGAACTGCACACTCTATGCCCTGTGTATTGCAGAAAAACAAGCTATGAAGACGGATCCATTTTGTGCAAAAAAACCCTTTTGCACAAGATCCTTATGCCTCAAAAAAGGAGGTACATTGTGCAAAAGGTTTTTTTTGTGCAGAACAGATCCATCTACACTGCTAGTTTTTGCACAAAAACTTCTTGTGCAAAAAGTATTGGGCAGAGGAAATGCAAATGAAGCACAAGAAGTTGCTAATAAGCGCTTCATTAGCATACTCTCTGCCCGCAAAAGAGGCAGTGTAGATGTATGGTATTTCTACTCAGGAATCCATCAAAAAATCCTGAAGCCAAGGAGCCAGATTCATCCTTGGCATAATGCAACTGAGTTCAAAACTTGCCCATATGCCCATAATCTAATTAATGATTTAATGAATTGCTACCATTACTAGCAATTTTCTAATAACTCTATATTCTTACAGGATACAAAAAATTGTCACAAAAACTGGGATCGAAATTAGAGCTGCTGCCAACTCATGTAGCAACTGAAGAGCAGTCATGATTAAGGCTCCAATTTTGTCATGGGAGTCACAAAAGTCATGGAATCCATGACCTACAGGGTCCCACTACTGCCCACCATGGCCAGGAGCTGTAGAGTATCCCTGCTTCATCCTCAGCTCCCAGACACCGGGTGTGACAGGGCCCCCTTGATCTCCAGGCCACTGCCAGTAGCAGGGGTACCCCAGAGCTCCCAGCTTTTGTGGGCAGTGGGCCGCCTGGAGCTCCAGGTCTTTGTGGGTGGCAGGAAGCATCCTGCAGCTTGAGGGCACCATGGGAACTCTGCAGATCCTGACCACCACAGGTTTAGGAGCCCCTAGAGCTGTAGCAGGCTTTCCCTCTTCTGCAACTGCCCAGCTGCCAAGGTGATTGTGGGGATGCAGCAACTTTCCTTGGATATTTTCAGTCTACGTCAGGGACAGTTTTCAGGCTTCCATGAATTTTTCTTTATTCCTATGAACTATCCATGACTTTTACTAAAAATATTCATGACAATCTTAGATTAATTTAACTTTCCCTAAAACCAAAGCCGTCAACTTCGTTGCAGATTTATCAAAATACCAACTTAGGGGCTGATTTAGTGCCCAATGAAGCCAGCAGAAAGATTCCCATTGAACAAAATCTGAATAAGGCTTTTATTGAAATCGCCTGTTGAAATCAGGGGCTTGCCATTGCTTCCAATAGAAATAGGATTTAGTCCTTAATGGGATCAGATTACTACAGGAATTTCCATTTATCTGTTTACGCATGAATCCTCCTTACAGAAGTTCTACTCACTGATTATTTGGCAGCACTGATTACCAGGTAACTGTTTGCAGCATCTGTAGTTACAGTTTCCAACAATATGTAATGACTAGGGCCCTGCAGCTGCACCTGCTCAGTCTCATGACAGCCTAATGAACTCAGGTGGGCCATCAGATGGAACACCCTGCCTGATTGGCTGAGCAAGCTAGCAGGCTTGCTTATACACCCAACAGCAAACCCTTGTTGGTGAGGAGGAACTGGCTTAATAAAAATGACAAAGAGGAACCATTTGATAGAATAATCTAAATGAATTATACACATGAGCAAATATGGAAGCTCTTTACTTCAATATTTGTAGGTGAACAGTACAGAGCATTGTGCTAGTGTCATGATTTTATTAATAACTTACAATTTTTCTCTGTACCAAAATAATTGGAAGAATTACCCTAAAGATGTACTACATATCCATCTTCTCCCTTGGTACATGGCTTACTTGTGTTTTACTTTCAAATAACATATTCTCCTGTCTTGTATTGCCTTGTCTTATTTAAAATAACAAACTGAACTGTCAGCTGTTGTCTTAGTAATAGTTACTTACTAATGCAATTGAGGTGAAGTAGCCAATATACTATTAACTGTACAGTTCATTGGGTTTAAAACTCACAAAATAGTGTTTGTGGAATAGTAAGTGAACTGAGGGGGGGCTGGAATGACTGAGTACTTACAAATTACTCCCTGTATTTCCAAATATATTTGTATTAATAAATGTCACAAGCAACATAATAATCCAATTACTCTGGATTATTCATAAATATCTGATGCTTATATTTGGCATTTGGTACACCTGTTTAAAAACATATTTACATAAGACACATCGTTTTCTTCCAGGTCTTAATTAGAAACTTTTTAAAGACAAGGATAATGAATGGCAATTAGCAAATAATACATTTCTAGTACAAATTCATGAAAAATTTAGTAATCACAAGAATTCTTATGAATAGATGATCATCATCCAAATATATATGCAAGCAACAACAGAAAAAGGTAAAGATCCCTTGCTGCTCTAATCTATCAGACACACAGAGATGCATTTAATGCTGAAGGTTGTCAACCAAAGCCTCTTAAACTTCTTTTTCTCTCCACCTACCAGCCTTTATTAGTTTTGTTTGTACATAGACAAAAACAGGTCAGCAACAGGATCAAAAGTAATGAACTGCTGACCTCACATATTGTGTGGGATTACCTAGAAGCTAGCTAGGTCCGTCTGCCTCGGTGCAGAGAATTTATATATTATAAGGGAGTTCTCAGGAATATGTTTCTATATATATTTTCTCCTTAGAAACCTACTTCAAAGAGTAAAGCATTTAGAATGCTTTATGAAGCATGAATGGGGCTACACATTTCTAACTTACACAGAGAGAATGGTAGCCTTTCCATTCAGGTAAAATTCCATTCCAACGGTCAGGTAAAATACTTTGTGAAAAGCTAGCTTATTTCTTTGTACTTTTAATATGGAAGAGGCTCCAGTCAACTAGGGCAGCTTTTTTCAGCCACAACCCCCATATTTTACTGTACTCGTGTCACGACCCCCAAGGTAATTTGAGCAGAGCAGTGTGGCGCTTAAATCCAGCCGGCCAGGGACTGGGCCCAGCCGTTGGTGGCCCCGCAGTATGGCGCAGCGCTTACATCTGGGTGGCTGGGGCTTATGTCCACCGCTATGGCAACCCCCCAGGAAGACATCCATAACCCATGGGTTGCACACCACTGAACTAGGGCCTATGGAAAGGAACAGCAAAACAACATCAGACAACCTGGCTTTTTGTGTGGTTTTACATTGAGGCAAAACATTTTTTGCTAATTTTACATCTTTTGCAACTTCTGCTTATACTGAAAATCTGCCTTTATAGACAAAAATTTTTATTCACATAATGGCACTGGAACAAGGGTGTCAGAGTCAGGAGAAGAAAGGATTGAACTTGCTGCACCACTCAGTTTCAAACTGACTCTGACTATTATGGTAGTTCTTCGGGACACATTTTGTTTTCCTTTTAGTCTACTACATATTTGAGAGACTTTGTGTGTCTGCCTGTCTGTCTGCCAAGCATGTTTGTTCAAAACCGTCTCCAAAACAGTAAGAGCTAGAGCCACCAAATTTGGTGTGAAGCTTCCTCTTATCATAATTTAAAGCAAGGTAAGAGTTGGGTGATTTGCCTTGAAAACGATTGTTTCTCAAAAGGAGGGGTCTGCTAGCAGGCACAGTTATACTGCATAATGACCACGGGGAGGGGGGGGAGGGAGGAGCGGTAAGACAATGGCCAGCTGGGGGCAAGGCTCTGGATGTTGCTAGCCACTGTCCACAGGTAAGATTCCTGTCTTGGTGAGCCATTGGCTGGGCAGTGAAGCAGCCCCCTTTGCACCAGCCAGCCCCTAGGATCCAGTGCATGGGCAGCATGGCCTCTGCCCCCCGGTC
The DNA here is from genome assembly GCA_030068395.1 of Apalone spinifera. NCBI lineage: Eukaryota > Metazoa > Chordata > Testudines > Trionychidae > Apalone > Apalone spinifera. Next base: position 23,146,946 of record JANRFK010001605.1, read on the forward strand.
AGCCCTGGGGAGCTGCCTCATAGGCAGCACAGCCCCTGCTGCTCCACCAGATCCAGTGAGCTGCTGCCTGAGCAGCACGGCACTGGGTAACTGCCACCCAGGCCGCAAGATCCGCACCACCCCAGCCAACCCTGGGGAATCAATGGCTAGGCAGCCCAGCCCCTGATGCCCCATCCAGCTCTAGGGAGCTAGCCTGCAAGCAGCATAGCTCCTGTTAGCCCAGCATCGCCAGGGATCAGCCAACCTCCTGCACACCACCAGCCCCTGCCCTGAGCACCCATACACCTCACAGCCTCCTGCCCTGACTGATATACCCCACATCCCCTGCCCTGAGTCTCTCACATCCCTAATCCCCTGCCTTGATTCCTGCACTCCCTCACCTCCAGCCCCCTGCCCGGAGGCCCTCCTTAATGACCCAAGCAATGCCAAGTAAATGTGCTAATGTCTTTTATATAACACTGAGCCCAGTGTCAGTATTTATTGCAGCCAACAGCGCTGATCAACTACCACTTTCAGTAAAGGGCGAGAGGAGCAAGTGGGAAGGAGAGGAAATCAAAAGAGACCTTTGACAAGTATTGAGAGACCATTTTTTTCTATTAGTCAGTTTGTGGTTCTCATCTGTAATTTTGCTTTCATATTGGCATTTACAGCAGCAAAGAAAGTTAGCTGAAATGATGCTTTATGCAGCTGAATGGGGCATGCTGAAAAGGAATTTAAATTTACCCATCAGATGATATTAGGCAATAAATCATAAGGACAAATGAAAAGTAAAGATGTAATAGATAAAGGAGAGGAAAGACAGTCTCCATCATAGAGAGGAAGTTAGGACTCAAAAAAGACCAAAAAATGCTAACACATCAGCAACCTATAAATTCATCTTATCATTCCCTTACCTAATAAGGAATTGAAACTTGTCTCAGTATGCCACTTCTAGGGAGTCTACTCATCATCCACTGTCCTAACCACTAAGTTAGACCCTGCTAAAGACTCTGCCAAACAACATTTTAAGAACATAACTATAATTCTCTTTACACCGCCTCAGACATACAATATGCAAGAACATTAATGACTATCAAGGCTTTAATTTTCCAAGGATATACTACATGCTACCTTTAGGGCATATATCATGGCAACAGTGTGGGTATGTCTAAACTACACCCCTCTGCCGAAAGAGGGATGTAGGTTAGGCACATCGCTATTGCAAATGAAGCAGGGATTTAAATATCCCGCGCTTCATTTGAATAAAAATGGCCACCGCTTTTTGCCGCTGCGGCACTTTGCCGGCAAAAAGCGGCAGTCTAGACGGGGATCAGTTGACAAGGAAAGCCTTTTCTGACTGATCCCTTATGCCTCATCAGAAGTGGGATGCTGAGGTTCAGCTGCCCTTGGTCCTCAGGGTGGGATTAAACCTCCTTCCCCTCCCCTTGCACTTACCAGTTGCTTAGGCACATCCTCCCTAGAGCTCCACTTTAGTGGGCAATCTCCTTTACAGTTCAAGCTTGTAGGGAGGCATGACAGTTGAAGCAGAGACACTGACTTTGCACGGGGATTTCTTAAACACTCTTTTCTTTAGATAGCACTAGATATATACAGATGTAGGCAAATAAAAATCCACCTGTATATCATTTCCTGCCTCTTTCTTCATCATCTGTCCAGCTTCCTTGAGCTTCAACCAATTCTCCCATGAAAAGTTCCCTCTCCCTCAGAAAGTTTTGTACCCCATTGTGCTTCTTCCTCTCTTTTAGCCTTTGAGTTTTTAAAAGCTAACATTAATTCCTGGTTCCTTTGTTTCCTCTTGTGAGATTTTCCATTTCTTTGAGCCCTACTCTTCCTGCAGACAAGTTGGGGGAGAACTGGTCTTACCCAAATTGTAGCTACTCCACTCTTCTATTATTTATTGTGACCATTATTGATGGTCTTTGACACCTGTTCCATTTCAAGACAGACAATAAGGTGCTTCTCCCTGTCTCTGGAACTCCAACTGTGTCTCTGGTAAGAAATTAATTCCTTGAGACCAAGCAGGTAGAGAGAGGGTAAACCGAGTCACAATTTTTATAAAAATACAGAATGCTCCATGTTTTCCACAGTGACTATCAGATATTTAACAATTAAACACTTTGTTTAGTTTTGCTCGTACATGAGTTGACAGAGCCTAGAGCACCAACAAGCAGTTCAGTGGCACTTATGCACTGATACCTTAATACATTTGTTAGTCTTTAAAGTGCTGCCAAACTTCTTGTTGTTTTTTGCAGAAACAAATTAACACAACTACCTTTGAGAAGTCTACTACACCAGTTGCTTTGCCTTCTCATTTGTTTTGCCCATGCATAGTTGGGGGAAGAGGAAAACAATCTTAATTAATTCCTGAATAAAACCAAAATACAATAAAGACTGCAGAAGCTTTGATTTGAAATTCAAAAAGTGTTGATGTCAAAAGGACTGGGACGTGCAGCTACAATTGTGTGGCCATTCTTCAGTGGAACATTCATTAAAAACTTGTAAGACAGTAGCAAGAAACCAGTAGGGTTTACACCAGGTCGCAAACTCTGTGTGAGCTGCTCTATTCTTGGAGCAGTATTGTTACAATTTGTTTTCAGTGCCTCTGGCCTTGCCTTAGCTTCTTTAATTTTGGTTTCTTGCTTTAAGGCTGCAGCTAGCAACAAGGAACAGTCTACTCTCCAGTCCCTTTTACCTCCTTGGAAAATGAGCTTTTGTGAGCACTGTACATCTTTTTGGTTCAGTTGCTTTCTTGCATTCCACTGAGGCTGTGTGGATATTTTTTTTCTGGCAACCAGACAAGGCAGAGAAGCATTTCAGTTCTATTTGCATAATATGGGCAATCACAAAAAAGTCACAACCTGTATGAAAGCTTTCACTATGTAGACTAATACAGCAGTCCCCTTTAGGAAAATGAGCGTGCAATACAGCCTAGATTGTCCAGATCTTATCCAAATCTTGTTATCCGAATCAAACTCACGTCCTTCAGAGGGATCCAGATAAGTTAGGTTTGGTTCCTTCCAAATACTTCATGCTGCTATCCTTACCAATGGACATAGTGATAGGATTTGTGTACATCCTGTCTACCAACTTTCCTCTCCAATACACCCAGTAAATCAAAAGTTTAAAATGTTATGCACCAAACCCCCTGTTACTATATCAAAGTTTGGGAAAGCTGAACACCTGTTTATAATCAGGGGAGTCAGCCACCAATATTTCCAAGAGCTCTGCTTAGTCCAAAGATCTGATAATATTTAGAGTACTGGCCCTTTAACATTTCTCAGTCTCTGCGTAAGATTTCCTGCCCTGTAAGGTAAGTCCAGGTAACACTGAGTTTATGTAAATGAACGTTTATATACATTTTCTGAATGGCAAGGGGAGTTTTTTAAGTCAGGATTGCCTGTTTGAGCACATGTACATCAGCTGTTTCTTAGGATGAGCACGTCATGATGTTCAGATGAGCACGTCATGATGTTCAGAGTTCTTTCTTCATCATCATCAACAACAACAAAAAAGCAATGTCTAGTGAAAGGGAAGTTTGTGGCATCAATAGGAACATTAACCTTCAGGGTGGTTAAAAACTGGAATAAATTGCTTAGGGCAATTTGTTGTAGAATCTCCATCACTGGAGATATTTAAGAGCAGGTTAGACAGACACCTCTCAGGGATGATCTAGACTAGACAGTGCATGGTCCTGGCATGAGGGCAGGGGACTGGACTTGGAGACCTCTTGATGTCCAGTTCTAGTGTTCCATGATTCTATGAAATACCCATCAGTGCCACCAGAAGCCTGCTTGGCACAAGCAAATACCTTGTATATGGGGTGTATAAAGCACATGTATGCATATTCATAGACACAACGTGTATATACAGGGCAAGATCCCTAGTTAGTGTAAATCAGCTCCACTGAATCAGCTAAGAGTCTGACTTACTGTATTTAATTTCCACTATATTTTTTCTCAGACTTCCTCTTTTCCCATTTCAGTATATTTATTATCCTCTCTGCTTGATCTCTTCTTCCATTCTCCACTTTACTCTAATTTTTCCCCTGCCTCTGCTCCCTTTCCACAATATTTCCTAAGAATGTGAAACCAGTAACATTAGAATTCAAGTAGGTTTTAAATTAGACAAAATTAACTAGACCCTCCCTATTAATTACTTTAAATGTACACTCCCTTTGTTATCTAGGAATCATAGTTACACTTTTACAAGAATGGAAAGATACTGTGTTAAATGAAGTCAGCACCAGCTAATGACAAATCAGCATAACCAGTCAAGACATACTATGAACCTCAGTCAAAAGTCCCAGAGATGCAACCAGCACACCTGAACAGTTTCCTTCATTCACTGACTCCACTAAAGAGTCAGTGCTTCTTTATGCAGCCTAACTTCAATCACTTTAACTCACAATTTTTTAAAAATCAGCCTTTGCCCTTTTAATTATTATATGACATAAAATAATATTGATTGAATTGCCACTGATTAATTCGAACTACCGGTATACCTCGTTCCACCGAGGAGTACTGGTAGTTCGAATTAGAGATCCTAATTCGAACTACCTACTCTGTGCCGCGTGTAGCCGCGGGCACAGAGTTCGGACTAAGGGGGATTTTAAAATGGCGGTGCCCAGGAAGATGCAAATGAAGCCCGGGATATTTAAATCCCGGGCTTCATTTGCAACTCTGGTTGCCCTCATTTGCCTACCTAGCTCGAATTACCGAGCTAGTGTAGACATACCCTTAGGAAGGACAGGACAGTTGATAGGAAGTGGGTAAGTGATGAATATTTTGAAGAAGATGCAATCTTGTCAAACAAAGGCTGGGGCTTGGAGTTCCCAACAAAATACAAAGCTTGGCAAGTTGTACGTGATTTTTGACTCACACAGTCCTAGTGACAGCCTCACAAAAACTTCACTGAACTATTGCCTTTCATGGAATTACCTTATAGTGACATGCTTTCGGAGAAACCTTCCTACTCAGCAGACAGCATGCATGCATCACATACATGGGTATTTGGGGCTATGCAGTTGAGTTTGTCAAAGATAACACATTGGTCTGATTCAGACCATTTATTAACTTGAGTTAGACCAGAAATGAAAATGGACCAACACTCAGCTTCTCTCTAGTAATCAGTTCGGCTGTTGATCTGTCTAAATGAATGTGTAAAGTAAAAATATCATTTGTTTTCTTCAGTGTGATTCTCAAGCTCACTCATGCATCAAAACACACTTCATTTCATTAATGTGTCCACTAGAATGTTTTCTTACTGAGTTCCTCAGAAACATGGCAGAAGGGGGATAATTCACTCACTGAACCTAATTAATACAGTAGGCAAGCAATGAAAAATCTATTCAAGTTGAAACCGTAAATGTAATTAAAATGCTCCCAATCCTATATCTAATGACTTGGAACAACAAACAATAACAAACCCATGAAAAAAGATCATTATTAAAATTGGAAAATCAAGTACCTGATAGTTAGGAGATGCCAGAATTAAGGTAGTTGGTGCAACCTTAATTCAGCCCATTTGAGCATGCGTATTATGATACACTATAAATGACACTGCTAATTTTTCCACAAGTCCCCTGCCTCATTCAATGCAAAAAATGAGCATTTTCTGTGGTGCTCATCATTGCAGTATCCAAGTACTTCCAGGGGCAGCCTTTCCATATAGGCGAACTAGGCAGTCGCCTAGGGCACCAAGTTAAATGGGGCACCAAATGGTGGTGCAATATCATTGAGAGGTTTGAAGGTGGGGGCGCCGATTGCCTGGTTTGCCTAGGGCACCAGTTGCTGGCAGCTAGTCTAGGGCCACCCCTGAGTACTTCACAAACATTAATGAATTTATTTTCAGAACATCTCTTTTGGATGAGAGGTTTTAGCCCCATTTACAGGGGCAAACTGAGGCACGGAGATGTCAAAAATACAAACCAATTTTTTATGTTTACTTTGGGACACCTTGGACCTGATTTTTTAGGGTATGTGGTATTATATTCCATCTTATATGTTCAAAGCACAGCACCATTGATTTCAGCTGCAGCAAGAGGTACTCGGCACTTCTGCAAGTCAGACTCCCTGATTATCAAGTGGGGCACCAAGAAAATGAAGAACATGACGTTACTGACCACCTGTTTAAAGATTTGTTTACATGACTTGCTGAGCATTGCTCAGGAACTTTGTGGGAGAAGGAAAGACAGAACCTAGTTCTTCAGGGTGGCTTTAATTTGACTGTCCTCTCTTCCTGTAATATCCTGTATTATTCAGAAAAACACCATATTTTTTCTGCAACAAATGTACTAGGGATTTTACACACAACAGCCTCATTCAGTACAAAACTCTGATTTATCCCCAGAGCAGGACAGAAAAAAATAGCAAATGATCATGTAATTAAAGACTGTCATAATTCATACACAGAAGGGGGCTGAATTAAAGTTGCACCTGCAACCTTAATTCTTGAATTATCCTAATTGTCAAGTGCTTGACTTTGCTATATTAATGTTCTTTTAACATAATTTCTTGTGTAATTTCATATTGCATCTGAAGAAGTGGATTGTGCCCACAAAAGCTCATGATACTATCTGCATGTTCTTTTTAGTCTCTAAAGTACTGCAAAACTATTTGTTGATTTTTAAGTTTTTGACACCCACATGGTTTGTCATTGGGGTGGAACATTTAAGTCCTCTGTAGGGACTTCTGCAAATCAAGTTACTGAAGTAATTCATACCAGCAATAGGTTGTTAGACCCTAAATTAATGTGTGCTAGAGGGAAATGAGGCACTTTGACAGTAGATTACACAGAAATTTAGTGAAAGGAGAAGAAAGGTGAGACTCATAGATCTTGAGTTCCAATCCAGGACTCAGTAGTAAGTGTTCTACCTAGTGAGCATAGACTCTTCTACCCCACCCCACCCCACCCCACCCCACCCCACCCCATCCCGATGCCTGACCCCAGCCAGTTTCTAGCCATACCCCAGCTGCATCCTCATCCCAGTCCTATTCTCCTCACCTCGTCAGTCCCAGTCTCCATTCCTCCAGCTTCTGATCTTAATCCTAGGCTCCTTGCCCAGTAAGCCCTAGTTTCATGCCTTAAAACTCCCCATCCCAGTCTACTTCATTCTCAGTCCTCACTCCCACATACTTCCAGCCTCCATCCTTAGTTGTTCCCAGCCCTCCCCATCTACTCCCAGCTTATTACCCCTCATCTGTATGCCCAGTGAGTTCTAATTCCCTCCTCCACTCCCCTATCTACCTTTCTCCCTACCACACAGCTTCCAGTCATCCCATCCTCACCCACTGGCTCCCAGTTCCAAGCTCTCCCCCCACCCCTTAGCTTCTCGCTCAATCTCAGCTTCCTACTTAGGCTCACTGTCCTGGTACTTCTGCACATTCAGTCTCTATTCTCTCCCTGAACCCCTGCTCCTTGTCATATCTGTCTCCCCTTCAGCTGCCTTCTTTCTTCCACCCCACTGGATATCAGTTCTAATCTCTTTTCTCTGCCAGTTCCAATATTCCCCCTCATAGCTTTTTCATCCCATCACAGTTCCTCCCCTACAGAGACACCCTTCCTTGTCCTAGCTGCCAGAGCTAGTCTCCTGGCCTACCCAGGCCTAGTGTCTGCCCCCTGTACTCCCAGTCTCAGTATCCATTCCACTGCCAGCCTCAAGGCCCTGTTTCCACCACCAGACTCCTTAACTCAACCTGCCTTCCTCATCATCCTCCCCCAAATGGCTAGGCCTGATTTTTATCATCTCTGCATTTGAATCAGATGGCTTCTTCCTCCACACTGCTATAGCATTAGAAAGGGGCTCACTGAGAGCACAGAAGAGACAATCTCCTTCTCTTAGTCTTAGGGTCTAACACTAACCTGACTCAGTGCAGACATTATAGGGAAACTCTGACTTTTCCCATGTAGTCTTGGTCTGGAGGGGACAGGCTCAATTGCCTTGTGTGGGTGGTGCATAGAATCATAGAATCATAGAATACTAGGACTGGAAAGGACCTCCAGAGGTCATTGAGTCCAGTCCCCTGCCCTCATGGCAGGACCAAATACTGTCTAGACCATCCCTGTTAAACATTTATCTAACCTATTCTTAAATATCTCCAGAGATGGAGATTCTACAACATCCCTGGGCAATTTATTCCAGTGTCTGACTACCCTGACAGTTAGGAACTTTTTCCTAATGTCCAACCTGAACCTCCCTAGCTCCAGTTTAAGCCCATTGCTTCTTGTTCTATCCCCAGAGGCCAAGATGAACAAGTTTTCTCCCTCCTCCTTATCACACCCTTTTAGATATCTAAAAACTACTATCATGTCCCCCCCTCATCTTCTCTTTTCTAAACTAAACAAACCCAATTCCTTCAGCCTTCCCTCATAGGTCATGTTCTCTAGACCTTTAATCATTCTCGTTGCTCTTCTCTGGACCCTCTCCAATTTCTCCACATATTTCTTGAAATGCGGTGCCCAGAACTGGACACAATACTCCAACTGAGGCCTAACCAGCGCAGAGTAGGGTGGAAGAATGACTTCTCGTCTCTTGTTCACAACACACCTGTTAATGCAGAATCATGTTTGCTTTCTTTGCAGCAGTATCACACTGCTGACTCATATTCAA
>JANRFK010001605.1:23155653-23175100 GCA_030068395.1 Apalone spinifera
ACAAATCCATGCTGGCTGTTCCCTATCACCTTGCCATATTCCAAGTGTTTACATGTTCAGTCCAGTCACACATAGGAGCTGTGAAAGGATGAACCATGCTCAGTTATTCTATGGAGAGGCTGCATATGTATATGGTCTGTATAAGAACCTGTTAGCGGATGACACATGCTCAGTGAGGATGGAATCTTCTAAGATTTTAGCCCTAGCATGTCTCCTGAGCATGTGTGAAAGGCAATTTTGCAAAGACTAACAGTTGGCTACATTTATGGGGATATTTTGGGGGATGGCAAAGCCACATCCCTGACAAAAGGCCATCCCGCTGCTACTTTTCAAGTTTGTGCTCCAAAGCATGGGGATGCCACAGCTTTAGAAAAAAAGGTCACCAGAACTATTTATTTTAATATTGAAAAAAAAATGATTTGTCCATAATCTCATACTCAGAAATGGCTGAACTGTTACCGTTGATATTTTCCAAAAATAAGTAGGCCTGCAGCTTATTCCAACACTCACGCTGGAATATTTTAACCAAATAAATAAATAAATAAATAAAGCTGGCAAAGTTCTAAGCAACTGAAAATAGTGTATTCTAATGGGAAATGATGGACAACCTCAATATAAGGCAGAGCTACCCAGGCCTACCGATAATATATGGCGATATGAACAAAAATCAAATAATGTAAAACTCATGGAAAGGAAAGACCCACACAAGTACAGTAAAAGGGAACAGATATTATTACAGGAAATAACTAACACAACACAACTGTTTAAAAGAAATTAATGGTAAAGAGCTATTCTCCTATATGTTTGGAATAGATAATCACATTTATTAAATTAGTTTGAGAAGCCTGACATCTCATAAATAAGACATCAAATAAGAACCTTATATGAAAGTAATGTAGCAAAAGTTAGACTAACATAGGAATAAATATAGCAAGCAGAAGACTGAAGGAAAAAAGGAACAAACTTGCAATGAGCCATGGCAAATGTTCTAAGTCAACTTGGAATCTGTAAAATAAGAGCTAGCTAGAGTGTTTGCAAAGGATTTTTCTGAGCCATTGCAATCCCTTTATACAGCTCCACTGCTGTTCCCAATTCTCTAGCAAGCTTCATTGCTTCTTTATCAGCTCTGATCACTTGGTCTGCTCTCAGCTTCCCTGAGTACTTTTCAGATACTCCCTACCACTCTAGTCCTCTTTCTGAGCTCTCAGGCCATTGCCCCATTTATGTTTCTTCCATTTCACTACCCTTTCTGAGATACTTTTTCAGTGACCCCATTTCTCTCTTTCATTTTCCTCATCTGTTCCTCGGGGTATCTCATCACCGCAGAACGAAAACAAAATCCCACAGCAGCAAGTCTCTGGGCCCAGGTTTAAATGACTTGATGCCCTGGGCTAAAAATAGCAGTTTAAATATTCCTGCTCCAGGTCTCATCATTCTCATCTCAGGCCTGTATGCAGAATTTCGGGGGGGGGGGGGTTGTTTGGTAAATGTGGGCTGCAAAGGTGGGAATGCATGTCCCATGGTCTTCCTAGTAAAAGGGAAAATCAGTCCCAGCCTTCCTCCAGCCTGCCAGAGCATGGGGGAGGGAGGCTTACACAGCACACCACTGCTTACTTGAGGGACCAAGTGCAGGGAGGGGGGGAAGGTTGGCACCTTTCACACCACTGTGCACAGGCCTGCATATGGGCTGGAACTCAGGCTCTCAACCATGATAAGGGAGTGTCTAAGTTGACTGACTCAAGGCTCTGAGACTTGCTCCTATTGGTTTTGTTTTTGGGGGGGGTTTTTTGTGTGTGTGTAGACATGCCCTTTAATTCCCCTCTCCTATTGTCAGCTATTCTCTCTTGGCTCTACTGGCTGCTTAAAATCCTTCTTCAACTCCTACTAGCCTCTCAGAGCTGCCCTCTTACAAACCCTGTTACCCTTATTTATTCACAGCTTTCCTCTCTGTAATATCTGCTTCTTCTTGCAAGACTTCAGTGAATTACAGCATCCCCTTTGGAGTCTGCACAAGCAATTTTAATAGATAATTATTTATCCTTTCTCTTTCCTCTCTCCTGTGGTCTTCCACTTCTCCTTTTACTGTTCCCACTGCTTAATGGTTTTTTCTTCTAAACATCTGCCATATTCGTGTGGATGGTTGCCAAAAAATGTGACCAGAAAACAGCCCAGGCAGGAGGATAAACAACTCAATAAGCTGAAAGGGAGAGTGGCAAGGAATTACAGAGGAGAGTGGCAAGGAGGACAGAGAATACCACTGGGGCTGTGGTATTCTGTCGACAGAGGGATGTAGATTAGCACATCGAAATTGCTAATGAAACAGGGATTTAAATATCCCACACTTCGTTAGCATAAACATGGCCACCGCTTTTTTTTTTAATGGAGCTTTTTCGGAAAAAAACCAAAACGGCAGTCTAGATGTGGGTCTGTCAAAAATAAACCCATTTTCGACAGATCCTGAGGGTTACAGGATCTGTCGAAAAGGGTTTATTTTCAACAGATCCGTGTCTAGATTGCCGGGGGGCAGAGAGAGGGAGGTTTCCGAAAAAGCTCCGTTTCGAAAAAAAAGTGGCGGCCATATTTATGCTAATGAAGCGCGGGATATTTAAATCCCTGCTTCATTAGCAATTTCGCTGTGCCTAATCTACATCTCTCTGTGGACAGAGAGGTATAGTTTAGACGTAGCCTGGTGGTTTAAAGAAGGTAACACATGATTAATTTTTCTCTTTTTCTTGAGGAAGAGTCAGAAGGAGGTATAAATTCTAGTTCTAAACTCATTTGGATTCTTCCTCTATTATGGCAGCTGCATTAGGACTCATCTATCCTGATAGCCAAGTACTCTGTCCTATCAGTGCATGTCCAAAAGTCATCTCAGAGTCTGGCACAATAAATCTTAATGAAATTCTGACAGAAATTTGGAGTTTCACAAACAATCAATAAAGTCTTAAGGACAGGAGTGAAGTGTATATGGATTTTAGTGCCCATCATTTCAGAGGAAGCGATACATTCTGAAAAGTGCTTTGAAGGAGTCAAATATAACAATGAAATCTGCAAAACATGAATTAAGGCACACTCCAAGCATCAGCATGTAAATGGTGATGTTTCACATGAACAGCATTTCTAAGAGAATGGAAGGCTGATTTGATAACATGGAGAAGAAACAGAGGGGAATTGATAATCATTTTGAGGCCTAACTTTACTAACAGAAGATGAATAATTCTGGTATTGACCTTCTCAGGCAGAGAGCTACTCATTTTACCCTGGCATTTAGCTAAAAGCATTTCAGTTTCAAATAACTGATGAACTTTCAGTTCTCAATCTCACTCACTGATACATGTCAGCCAAACCAAGAAAGATTAAATAAATAACCACCAAAAATGCTGGATATTGTCCATATAAAATCTAAAAGGACAACATTTATGGCTTTTCCCTGAGGGTTTTTTTTTAAAGTATTCATCATTATTAAAGATCCCATCATATTATTCACAATAGTAATCAGTATTAACTGTTGTGTCCTGCTCAAATTGAAACTCAAGTAATTACATTCTATTTATCTAAAATTAACTCTATGGTTACCATTGAGTCAAGTACTTTTCTCTTTCATCAGCTTTTGTGTAGTGTTAATATGAGCAGTTGCTAGATGTCAATGCAAAGAGGTGTGAAGCAATTCTTACTATATAACGTGTGAGTATATACTTTGGAATCCTTAGGATTGAAAGCCAGTCTATAAATGTAAGTCATAATAATCATTCTTCTCTTTTGGAGTAATAGAATTAACTTTCCCTTTCTTCTCTCTACACTAAATGTAACCAGACATTGCTTTATTACTTTGCTCCTAGTAATATTCTATTCCTAGTCCAACACCAAGAATAGATTTGTGCTAACTGCTACATTGTTCAAATTCTTAGTCCCAAACCAGTTATTTTTCACATTTATTTCTCTTATACCCTAAAAACTTTATTCAGTAAAATCCTTGATGGCAGCAGCAGTTGTGTGAGTGGATTGAATACACAGACCCTTATGATTTACTATAACACAATTTTGTATTTCATGCCTATCAGGGAATAAAGATAATCAATTTTGAATTATAGCTATTAATGAGATTGATGGCACTACCTATTGCTATGTTTGCTTGGTATATTTGTTAGCATTGTAAACTTATTCTTTATGGACCCAATCTTGAAGTCCTTGCCGAGTTCTTACTTAGAGTAACTGAAAAAACAATGACTAGCCCTGTGGCACTTTAAAGACTAACAATTATAGTGCACCATTAGCTTCCATGGATAAAACCCACTTCATCAGATGATCTGGAGTAGAAATTACAGAATCCAGAGTATATATAACAGCAAAAGCAGTTAATTTTCAATTGTAGTACAATTGTAGTGCTAATGATGCTAATTGAGTCAGGCTGGTTGTGTCCCATTCATACCTTTTGATGTGCAAATGTGAATATCAAAAGCAGGGGAAATTGCCTTTGTAATGCATTTAATTTTAATATTAAATGCAGTTAATATCTGTATTCAAGCCCAGGTTGACAGTGTCAAATTTATAAATAAATTTCAGTTCAGCAGTCTCCCTCAATAATTGGGTGATAAAATTCCTTTGTAGAAGAATGGCTACTTTTAAATACATTACTCAATGTCCAGGGAGGTTAAAAAAAAAGTGTTCCCCTACAGCATTATGTGTATTACAGTTCATGATGTCTGATGTGTATCCATTTATCCTTTGACATAGAGACTGTCCGGTTAGGCCAAATATACATGGCAGAGTGGCATTGCTGGTATTAGATAGCATATATCACACAGGAAGATGTACAGTTGTTGTACATAAGAAGGATGTACATGTACATAAGCCATGATTTTGTGGCTTATGAGTTTAGGTCCTGTGATGGTGTTGCTTGTATAGATGTGTGGACAGAGTTGGCAATAGGGTTTGTTGCACGGGTAAGTTCCTGGGTGAAGGTATCTGTGGTGTGGTTTGTGGCTGCTGGTAAGTATTTGTTTCAGGTTAGGGGGTTATCTATAGTTAAGAACTGGCCTGTCTCCCAAAGTCTGTGAGAGTGAGCAGTCATTTTCCAGGATAGGGTTGTAGTTTGTCAATGATGCTCTGGGGGGTTTAAGCTGGGGGCTAGAGATGATGATCAGTGGTGTTCTGTTATTTTCCTTGTTGGGCCTGTCTTAAAGTAGGTGATTTCCAGGTACTTGTTAATCTGTTTCCACATGGCTACCCCTCTGAGACTTCTTAGAGTAACTGAATTATTTTAATAAGAATGTTGTATTGAGAAAGAGATTTGGGCCAAAATTCTGTTAATATTTAAGGGATTATCTGCACAGAGACTTAGTGCATGGCAAGTCAGGTTATAAATCTATAGGATCATGTTTACACTAGGAAACTATTTCAAAATTAGTACATTCAACTTAAGAACTCCCGATTTAACAAATTCGAACTAGCATGTTCTCACTATGGGGAAGCCTCAAAATTAGTCCGAATTAGTCTGAAATAGCACATCCACATGGACTGGAGCATGCGTTGGACTTAGAGACCCCAGAAGCACTCTGGGGAGGGCATCAGGATTGCAGACACTTCCTGTGGCTACTTGGTCTGGCAAGCTGTGACACGTGCTTACAGGGGCTCCTCTCTATAGCTGCATCTCACAAGCTGCTCCTCCACTGCCTCCCCACTCACAGGACAGAAAAGAGCACATGCCAATTTGTGTTCTGGTTGCCTGAACTCACGTGTAGATAGGGAATGTAGGGAACTCTCCAGAAGTGCCCACCCCAAGATCATCAGAAGCGTGGGAAATGTCCTGGGGGGTGGGGGGAGGAGACCAGCTCCAAGGTGAGGAGGAGCTTCTGGCTTGCGGGCATGGTTGCCTGGCTGACCTCCTCCTCATCCATCCCACCCTAATGCAGTCCAGCCAAGTGTGTCTTTGCTGGACTCGACGACAATGGTGGGAAAGGTGACTGCTCCCCTTCCCAGGATGGCATCCAGCTACTCAAAATAGCAGCATGGGTGCGGTGTCACTCCAGACCATCCGCTCTGCTCCCTGGCCTTGTGGTAGGCCTGGTGCAGCTCTTTTATTTTCAGCTGACATAGCTCTAGGGTCCTGCTGTGCTCTTTTCCAGCCAGGCTGGTGGCGACCCTGCCATAGATGTCAACATTGCACTTCTTGGTGCAGAGATCCTGGAGGTTGGACTCCTCCCCCTCAAACCCGAATGAGGTCCAGGATCTCCACACCAGTCCAGGCCAGAGCTCTTCTGTGTCCCTGGGCAGTGGAGGCTGTGGGAGCAGCAAAAGTGCTGGCAGCCATCAGAGGCTCCAAGGGAACATTGGGGTTGCTCATCAGTCTTTTGGGTCCTGTCACTCACATGGTGCTCGTGCAGCTGGCCATGTGCAAGAAGCCCTGCTTCTTTTCCCAGGACTTTTAGAGCTCCACAGGAGGAGAGCAGTGGAGATGCCTGGTGTGACCAGAGAGGTCAGAGCTGCAGCTGCCGGAGGCCTTCAGAGGCCAATCAGTTTGAATTAGTGGGACCAGAATGTCCACACTAATGTAATTTCAAAATTACTATTTTGGAATTAGCATTACTCCTTGTGAAAAGCAGGAGTACATAGATCGAATTTTGTGGCCCATTACTTTGAAATAACAGCCTTGGTAGTGTGGACACACTGCTTATAAATTCGGCCTTGGGGGGGTTATTTTGAAATAAGGTCCTAGTGTAGACCAAGCTGGGATCCTATCCTTCTGTGCACTATGTGCTCTGTAGAGCCTAATTCCACCCTATGCATTCCAATTCAAAACAAATGTCAAATAGTAGGAATTCCCCACACAGCGGAAATTCTGGTTTCCAACCAGATTGAAGAGACACCCAGAGACAGAAAGTCAAGATGAACATAAATGGATGATTAGTTGTTTAGAATATTCAAATAAGGTAGCATCAATTGTATGTGGCTAGGAAGAGAAATTATAATGAATTGATACAATATTTTATATGTAGTTTAAAAACAGAGACTGAAATGATTTCAGAGATATAAAAAAAGTTACAGCAGGAAGACTGAATGTGTCAGATGCTATATAAAAATGACTGTCAAATAAAGCTTAAAAAAGACATGCAGGAGAAAGACTGTCAACTTTTGACACACATATCAAATTACACTTATAAGTCTTTTATGATTCTAAATGTGCTCTGTTTCTAAAAGTTCATCAATAGAGTAATAAAATATTATTTTAAAATAACCTCTAAAAATGTTTTGAAAACTGTGATGAAAGGCATTCTTAGAATACATGTAGTATTCATTGTTTTCATAAACATTAACTTCATCGTATGAATTCTAGTTTGGGTGAACACTTTCACAAATATTTAGTTAATTTTCCCCTTTTGTTAAAATTGGGATGGAAATTTTCATTAAAAAAAATCAAAATTCAAACCATTTCGATAAGCTCTTATAAATGTCACACATTACAAATCACGAGCTACAGACTGCATCGTGCAAGCAGTGCTAGAGAAGTAGCTGGTGCCATTCTAAGCTTAGCATCCTAGTTTACCAAATCTTTAAAAAAGCAGTTGTCAGCTGTACTCTTGTTCCTTTTACTGTAGCCAAGGTAAAAGATTACAGCAAACATTTTGCTCCTAACTTCTCCTTGCTTGACTACGTTAGAAAAAAGCTTAGCTCTCAAGCCGCATTTTTGGTTCAAATAAAACTCTCACTGGATCAAATCCTTCAGTTTTACTTATTTAGGCAGAATGTTCATAGGATTTTTTTGAGTGAAAGGAATTACTTAGGCTCTATGTTTTTAGTTTTTCCTAAGCAAAGCATACAGAATTGTGCCTACAGGTATGGAGTGAACAGTGACATCATAGAAAAATGCCCAGCACAGGCTAAAATAGGAGTGAATAAAATGGCTCTTTTGAAATATGCTCCCATTTTATTCCTTAAAATAATGAAGTTAGATAATTTGAGAATTAGAGCTGATTCTTCTAAATAGTTTTGGAAAATGTTGTTTTGACGAAAGCAGAAAATGTCATGAAATCCGAGTTAAATAGATGCCCTGTTTTTAAAGGGACAGTCCCATTTTTAACCCCTCCTAGGTTCATCCCTACTTTTTTTTTAATGGGAAAATTGTCCTATATTTTCTATCTTTCTCTTCCCATTAGTACTGTGGGTTCTAGTGCTGGCAACATCCTTGCTTGCCAGGCACCCACCTACCAGCGGTGAGTGGGAGGTGTCTAGTGGCTCACATGGAGGTATGCAAGACTAGTTTGCTCTGAAGGCTTGGCCATGGTGTCTAGTTACTTGTCACTTCTGCTGCACACCCATTAGCTCTTTACATGCTTCCTCTCTCATTGTCCTCTCCCTGCTGTACCGGTTAACCTCCCCTCCTCACATCAGCCCTGCTGCTCCTCTGTATCCCCTCACACCAGGGCTGGATTACCCAATAGGCAGACTAAACACGTGCTTAGGGCACCAGCAAAGCAGGGGCACCAAAAAAATGAGATTTTACGGTATAGTATTATTTTTATTTTGAATTACATATGGGGGGGCACCATAATCTTTTCAGTGCTTAGGGCTTCTAAAGGTCTTAATCCAGCCCTGCGGCTTGCACAGTAGGGTAGTATGCAGGGAGAAGCTGCTTCTAGCCATAGCGGTTTGGGGGGAGGGAAGAGATGACCTAGGAAAAATGCAGGCCAAGTCATCCTTACAGCCACACCCACACCTTTCAGCTGGAAGGCGCTACCATCCCTTCCGTCCTGCGCAGTACCAAAAGCTGCTGCTTGTCATGCTCTGGTGTGATCTCTGACAAATGTCTGGGGAGTGAGGTCCATCACCCTGTGTGCCCCGCCTCCCCCCCATACATATTGCTTTGAGAAGATGCAGTGGCAAGTAACAGGAGATGGGGGGGTCCATCCTGAGGGCCCAGCCAGGCATGGAGGGAGGAGGGTTGGTTTAGGTTGCACAGTCACCCCTATCCCTGTGAGAGAGGTGTATGGGAATATCTGCGTGTGTCACCTATGCAAATTTGAAAGAAAGTAAGGAAAAAGACTCCAGCTATGCAGTATTTCCTTTCAAAAGGGACTCAGTCATCTTGAAGCTAATTTGAACATTTATGCTGTGTATTGATTGCCATTGAACTTGCTCGAATATGCATAATTTTATTAGATATCCTGTATGAGAGAAATAACTAGAATTAAATTCAGTTTCCCATGGATTTTTAATGTTTTTTTTAATCTGTTTTAATTTTTTTCATTTTTATATTATTTCTGCATTATCTTACCATATACCAGTAATCCGGCACAGAGTGAGCTGTCACATCCAGAAAAGTTTGTTGTTCCTTATGCACTAGTTAGGTATGTGATGTGTCATGTTGTTATAAACAATGTGGGTGAGGTAGAACTCTTTTTTGGACCAATTTCTGCTGACGAAAGAAACAAGGTTTTCAGTCATGCAGAGCTCTTCTTCAGGTCTGGCAAAGTACCCAGTGTAACAGCTAAATACAAGGTGAAACTGATTTGTAAGCACAGATATGTAACACATACTGTAAGAGACCAGTCAAGGTGAAATGTCCAGTTAACACTCCTGTACCCACCCCCACCAGCAGGTGCAACCTCCTTCCAGCTTTGTGCTGAGAACCAGCCCCTCATCAGAGCACTCAGCTCACTAGCGGCATTGTCTGGCAGGCTCCTCCCTGCTCTCAGCTGGGCCAGCACTCCAGAAAAGACTAAGATCTCCCAGCCTGGGGCACTGGCCAAGAAGAGTTGAGCCCTGCATGTGCCAAGCCCTGCACACTGCTGTCACAGGGAAGCGTCTCAGCTAAGCTCTGGAGTGGCAGTGGGGAAGGTGATTTCCAGTTTGTTCACCCCCCATACCTGCAAGTTCCACAGCAGCTCCTGGGCAAGGGCCTACCACCCTCTTCACTTCCACCCACCCCTTGCCAGGGACTTGCCCCCAGGGAGCGCAGAGCTGCTCCATCCCAGATGCACCTCCCCTGCTGAGCCACCTATCCAGCAAGGCTCACTGCAGTCAGGCTCCCTGGGCTCTGGTGCACAACACAGCGTTAGGTCTTAACCCCTTCCTGCCTGCACGGTAGCTGAAGGACCAAAGGCAGCTGGGCTATTTTGGTGGCCAGCAGCAGACTGGAGGTGTTAGCTGTCTTTGGACACTGTGCAGGCATGAAGGGAGAAGCTGCTTAGAGCCACAAGGGCAGCGGGCAGGAGGGAGAGAAAAAGTGAGGTTTGCAAGGTCATGGACCATCACCCCTTCTCTCTCTCTATCTCTCACCCCCTGCCTGTCTCCTCACACACATCTGGAAGCAACTTACATCCCTTCCTTCCCACACAATGCCAAAAAGGCTGCCACTAGCCACATTCTGGTGTGAACCATAACATAAATCTGAGAGGGGGGGATGTGATCCTGGGCACCTCCCACAGTCATGATGTTGTGATGCCAGATAATAGTAGATGTAGGTTCATTCTTGGAAACCAGCCAGGCATGGAGGGTGGACATACCAGGTAGAGAGGGTTGGATTGGTTAGTCACATCCCTCTTGAGTAAAAGAGGTGTGTGTGTGTCTTTCCCCTCTCCCCACGTGTGTGGGAGGGGAAGAAGTGTTTGTCACCTCCCCTTGTGTGAATAGCAAAGCCTTAAGGATAAGAAGGCTTTGGAAAGAGCCTTCCAAGAATCCAATGGAAAGAATCCAATTACGCAGTATTTCTTTTTAATGGGCTCAGTCAACGTGATGTTAATTTGAATGTTTGTTCTGCATAGTGCTGATTGATTGCCATTGAATGCACTCTACTAAGAGTAATTATACCAGGTGTCCTGTATTCAGCAGAGGGAAATATAGTCACCCTAGTTACAGAATGCTGTAATAAGCCATAAATCCAGTGACTTCATTATGTCCATGGTTTTTAGTGTCTACAAAGCTATGAATTTAAGCTCCCAGGCTTGTCTTTTGAAAGTACTGTGCAGGTTTGTTTTGAGGACAAGGACTGAGAGGTCAGCTATGGAGTGACTGTTCTGTGAAAAGTGCTTGCCGATGGGTGATTTGGAACATTTACCTATGTGAGTTCATTCCAGACTGTTGTGATTGTCTTGCTTCACCAACATAGTCATTATTGGGGGATTTAGTGAAGTGGAGGGGGTATACCACTTATTGTGATAGGTGTGTGTTATAGGAGGTATTAATCATCATAGCAGTGGAGACATGTCTGCAAGTTTTACATTAGTTGTTCTGCCAGGTTGTGGTGTTGCTTTTAGTTACTGTGTCCTGGTCTCTGGGGAGATTTCATGTCATTTTATGACTAAACAGGGTTGAAAATTTAAACAATTTTTTTCAGCAAATTATGTCATCAGGGTGATTTTTGGACAGATCCTGTACTCTTCAAAAAAATGAGGAGTACAGGATCTGTCCAAAAATCACCCGGCTATTGGCAGAACTGCGTCCAAGCCATGGTTTCAGTTTCAAAATGGCGCTTGTTCGAAACAGCACCCAAACATGATTATGCAAATGAAGCACAGGATATTTAAATCCCCACTTCATTTGCACTTCTGATGTGCTTTATTTACATCCCTCTGCTGACAGAGGTGTGTAGTGTAGACCTAGCTTAGGGTGTGTCTGGACTACAGGGTTTTTTAAAAAAAAGTGGCCTTTTTTTGAAAAAAACGTCCCCTGCTTCTAGACTGCTGCTGTGTTCTTTCGAAAGTAAATCGAAAGAATGCGTCAGTTTTTTTGAGCACGGAAAAACTCATTTTACGAGGAATAATGCCTTTTTTCGAAAGTGCTCTTTCGAATTATGTAATGCAAACTGTGCTTTTTCGAAGGAGAGCATCCAGACTCTCTTTCGAAAAAGCGGCTTACTTTTTCGAAAGTACTGGCTGTAGTCTAGATGCTCTCTTTTGAAAGAGGCTTTTTCGAAAGTCTCTTTCAAAAAAGCCTCTTTCGAAAGAAGCTTGTAGTTTAGATGTACTCAGTCTTGACCCTGTGGTCTTTCATATATATACTGACTTTGTCTGGCTATTGAAAGATTTGGTGCTGTTTATGTTTGAAATAAATGATGTGCAGAGTGTGTGTACTGTTGGCATTTCATCCCATGTTATTTCATCAGTTCTCCCAACACTTTCATATAAATGTTGAATAATATGCCTGCTAATCTTGATCTGTGAACTTATAGCTAAACCATTACATAAGCTAAGTAGAGTTAAACCTAGTCTGAACTGGGATGGAAGACATGAGAGGAAAATGTAGGACTCTAACAAGTTGGTGAATCTGTATGTGACTCTTTCCTTTCACTGTTACCCTGTGGCGTAAAATTAGGGGCATAGTACTATTGCAGTGGGGAATGGAACACTCATATTAGAGAGTCACCCCTCTGATCAGTTAGGGTGTGTCTAAATTACATGGCTCCAGCGACGGAGCCATTTAGATTAGTCAGGACGGCAAAGGGAAATGAAGCCGCAATTTAAATAATCGCGGCTTCATTTAAATCAAAATGGCCGCCACAATGTGCCGATCAGCTGATTGTCGTGAAACGAGGCTTACAGGATCTGCCGACAAAGGGTCCTGGGGTCAGCAGATCCCTGTCTAGACTGCCGCGCTGTGCCGACAATCAGCTGATCGGCACAGCGTGGCAGCCATTTTGATTTAAATGAAGCCGCGATTATTTAAATTGTGGCTCATTTCCCTTTGCCGAGTAAACTAATCTACATGGCTCCGTCGACGGAGCCATGTAGTTTAGACGTACCCTTAGGGAGTGAGTCTGACTGTAGCAAGCTCTAAAATAGGGATGCTCAAACTTCATTGCATCGCAAACCCCTTCTGACAACAAAAAACTACTACATGACCCCAGAAGGCAGGACTGAACCTAGGTTCACCCAAACCCTGTGGCCTAAGATGGGGTAGAGGGAAAGCCCAGTTCCAAGCCACAACACCTCATGGGGTTGAGGGCAAAACTGAAGCCCAGACCAGGTTCTCAGTCCCAGACAAGGGCCTCGTAACCCTAATCCCGCAACTCAGGCCACCCTCAGGCTTTGGCCCCAGCTGTTGAGATTCGGGCTTCAACCCACTACTGCAGCAACTTTAAGCCAAATCTGGTGACTTCACTAAAAGAGGGTGTGCCGGGATGACGCGGTCCCACACTGAAGCCCCCATGGTGCCGATCCTGTTCGGGGGGCCCAGAATGGGGCACCGGCTCTGTGTCGGCTGCTCCAGAACCGCAGCACCAGGGTGGGGCTCTGGAGGAGGAGAAGGAAGAGGACAATGACGAGGGGGAGGACAAGGAGACCAGCCTGGACCCCATTCCCATCAGTCAGGAGGTGGTCATCAGCCTGGAGCCGGTACCCACATCCCACAATGTCTCCCAGGGCTTGGAAAAGGCTAGGGAAGACACTTGAGGTGAGTTCCATAACGTTCCCTACACACACATGGGGCCAGGCGGTGGGCTGTGAGGGACTGCATGCTCCTCACCCGGCCTTCTTGGCCTGGGGATTGCACAGAAGCATGAGCCTGGAGCACTGAACTCCATGAGGCTCTCACATAGGAACCTTTCACTCCTTCTCACGAGGTTCCTGTGAAGGCCTGCCTTACACCCGACCCTGTGGTTGGATACCTTACCACCACAAGCCACCACTAAGAAGGATGGGGTCATGGACACACACAGCAGTGCTGCACATGGCACAGGCTCATGCCCACACCCTCAGGCAGCATCTGTTCCTGGGCAAGTGCAACAAGGCAGAGGACACCAAGCCCCAGCATGGGAACCTGCTGGGGGGATGAAGAGGAGGAGACCCCAGTAACACCTTCCCTGGCAAGCAGTGTCTGCTGTTCATCCACACCTCCCTCAACACACAACCTATCTCCTCTCCAGAGACCAGGAATAGAAGTCCTCTCCCTGTGGGACACTGCCACTGCCAGACCCAGCATATGTGGGACATGGAAGGAAGCCAAGCCAGACCATCCCCCCTCCCACCTGCAGGCTCCTGGCTCTCTTCCCATGGCTGCCTGTCCCCGGGAAGTGGGGGTGGGGTAGTGAAGCCTCTGCAGGACAGTGCTCACTGTCAAGGTAACAGATGTCCTTTCTCAAAGCACTTTGCCATTGTGTGAACCCTTGGTGTAGGATCACAGATTAGGGCTAGGCTTAATTCACACTGTCTCCCTTCTCACTTTTCTTCACAGCTGGACCAGCTGCAAGGATGATGTGTCCACCACCTCGAATGCCATCAACACAACCTCACAAGACACGCAGACGGAGGCAACCCCAGGACGACCTGGCAAGGAAACACCTCAAGTGCTCCTGCATGCCCTCAGATGGAGTTTTGAGCAGGAGGACTGGGGCGGCTTGCTGACCTGCAGGATCGCCATGCTGACTGGGAACTGTGCTGTACTGTCTAGGAGCAGCTGTCCCAGCAGCAGGAGATGCTGTGTGCTGCGTTCCACAGCACCGTAGAGCACTTGCTTGTCGCCATTGAGCTCTCCAGTCACCACCCTCCAGCACCTGCTTCCCTCCAAGTCCCTGCAGCACCTTCCTCTGCCCTGGCACCAGTCCCCACCATCCAGGTCTAGGAGCCTGACTCTGCTGTGCAGCAGGTCTGGCTCCATGGTAGGAGTGCTGTGGAATCCGCAAGGGCAACCAGAGCATGTGTTATGGTGTCTGCGGTCCCTCAGGGAGATAGGCAAAGGTGAAGAGTCTGAGACATGGCTGAAGATGGGGAGCCCCTTTAAGCACAAGCTTCAAACGGCCTCAGGCAGCAGCTCCAGGAAGCGACTGCTGTCCTGATGCCCTGCCTGGAGTGCTTCTAGGTGACCTTAAATGTGATTCCGGCTCTAATGAGTGTGGACGCATTATTTCGATGTAGATCGTGCTATTTCGATGGGGATTCTGAGTGTGGACGTGATATTTCAAAATAATTATTTCAGGAGTTATTATTTCAAAATAACCTTGTAGTGTAGACATAGCCTTGGAGTCCTGCCAATTCCTCCTCTGAGAGACAAAGGGAGAATGCCCAGAAAATCAAAACAATGATCAGCATGATTATAATCTTAACAAGGTCAGATCAAATACCAAGCTGTCCAATAACAATTCCTGAACTTGCAAAGACACATGGAAGATAAAACATTGAAAAGCATTTAAGACAGTTGATGTACAAGTTGTAGCTCCCTTAATCGGGACTCTCTAGTCTGGCAACATCCGTAATCCAGCAGGACCACAGATGTTCTTGGACCACAGAGTCCAGGTATAAGGAGGTCGGCCACAGGGCAGGAGTGGGGGCGCAGGAGGGTGCAACTCAGCCAGAAGCCACGTGTTGAGGGAGGGGGGTGCAGCAGTGAGTTCTGGCCCCAGCTGCTGGGCAGTAGCAGGGGGCCAGCAGTGGCTGCATAGTCTTGGCAGCTGCAGAGCCGTGGTTGCCGCAGCCCCAGAAGCCCCAGCCGCCACAGAGCCTCGGCAGCCACAGAGCTCCATCCAGGGGAGCCATGGCCAGGCAGGCAGCAGTGGGGTTCATCTGGAGTCCTAGCTAGGGGTAGCATGGGCCATGTAGGGAGGGACCTCCCCTCATTCAGCAAATCCCCTAGTTCGGGACTAGTCAGGTCATGAGGATACCAGACAAGGGAGGTCCAACCTGTACTTTATAATGACAAACAAGGTTTCAAATAAAAATTGAACTACTGAACATTTTTAATCTGTACATATGAGGCCTGTAATTTTTTCTAGCTGGTTAACAACTCAGACGAGCATCTACAGCAGGATTAATATAATTAGAACATTGCAGATAATGTTTTTCATTAGAAATCATACATCATCTGTCTTATATTGTCTAGCTACCGTGCATAATTTCTGCATGCATGCATCACAAATGAAGGCTTGATGTTCAATAACAGTGCTAAAGTTTTAATAAGCTACCTTGCTTTCCCTTTACAATACATGTGCATTTGGACTTTGACCAATTATTACTGAATTTGGTGTAGAAATCTGATTTCAAAGAAGAACAAATAATGCTGCCTTGTGCACACTTAGGTAAATCTATAAACTTTATGTATTTTTTTCATTTACCTGTCTTATAAATTTAGACCTTCTTCACTTGAAGAAATTTAGAGGAATCTGCAGCCAAATTCACGATGCCTCTGGGACTTCCAGAAAAAGCAAGTTAACAGGTACCATTGGAAAACTGGCCTTTTGGGCACAAATCAAATGTAATATCCAAGTGAAGAATACAACTGTCTACAACACTTTCAAAAGAATTACAACGGATGTAGACACACTAATCAGTATTTTATTATATTTGTTTTATGTCTCATTGTTTCCTTGTGTTCCCTCTTGTGTGTTTCTTGAAACCTTCAGTTGTATTTTGGTCTTTAATTAGAGTATAACACCTCTGGGGCAAGAGATGTCTTTTTGTTATATGTTTGCTCAGTACAGAGCATAATGGGGTCTCTGACCACATTAATAGAACTACTACTAATATAATCCTTAACTTTAAGCATGTCAATGGGACATCAACACATGTTTAAGTGCTTTCCCAAACTGCAGCCTGTATCCACTCAGTGGTTAGTTTTTCTCTCTGCAAGAAAAAAAAAACAGCTTGGGAAGTTTGGTTAATATGGATTATCTTTTATTTCTGCAAAACCTTCTAATATAAAAAAGTAACAAAAAAGAGGAATTACATTTGGCAAATAGGTTGGCGATGGAAGGGCAGTTCTTGGCAGCTAGATGATAATTTCAATATGAATATATGGCAGTTTTCTGATCTGAGAATTCATGCCCCTACTCTGGATTGGGACCTCAATAAATATCATCAGGCTTTACATTTTCCCCAAAAGATTTGAATCCAAATACTTATCTATAGCTGCCAAAACCTCTCAACATACATGCATTCATTTCTATAATGACTCTTTGCAATCACTTGAGAAAACAGGCCTGATGCTTCTTTCTCACTCCTACTAGCTATAGAATCAGAATCAGGCATGAACGCGTGAATGCATTTGTGAACACATTTTTTTCTCAAAGAGGGCTGTCTACAGAAGTTGTACAATATATCCGAAACAAATCTAAAATGTGTCTGTTTTATAAAATGATGAAAATTATATTTATCCACAAAAATGGATTTTCAGTACTAATACACTTGTTTACATTTAGTTCCAAGCAAGCAGAAGTATAAATAAAGGGCTAATAATCAGTACTAATCCTGGATTTCCACCCAGTTCTGTCTTATTTGGGCATAGATACTATGCATGTGACTTTGGTCCTTTCATCTGTGCAGAAATGAAAATAATCAAATAGTTTCTCCAACACAATTCTTCATCACATCTGATGTTTACTTCAGGCCAACTCTTTCTTCAATCTGAGTCTTAAAGCCTTATACACATTGACAGTGATAATGAAAGATGTCAAAACAAGATGAGAAAAATAAACTTTTTGGGGGAGCTGACACTTTACACACAGAAAAATAAACTGCCAACAATAAAAAAGTCTTCAACAATTTGCCTGCAAAATCTCACAAAATACTGTGGCTCACATCCCTATCACCAACAAACTCCAGCTCATCTTTAAGGATGAGTACATCTCGAAAGGTTCAAAGATCAGGATAAGTTTATAAAACTCAAAAATGTCATAGATTAATTAAATTTTACATGAACTTCTCAACTCTGAAAAGCTATCCTGAAAATGACCAAAGAACAGTCTTTTTCTGAAGAGTCCTAACAATGTGTTTCTAGTCTAAAGTGCATATCCTTCAAGAACAGCCTCACACAACATCCCTGAACTTTCAGTGTCATAAACCAGAAGGGGAAAATGGCTTCTCAATCCACAGCAGGCTCCTCTCCTTCAGGGTGTATTCCAGCAGAGATGCAGCAAAGAAGGCCACAGTAGAAAGGTGCAATTATCAACTCTCTGTGCCAGCAAATGCAAATCAGGATCCACATCAGAAGTGGCTAGAATAGTAGTGTCCAGCTGGTAGCAGTTCAGCGATCTCAGCCCTGTTCTTAGTAGATAGGTGTCCACATAACAAACCAGCCTTCTCTTTGCCAACAAAGAAGCTAGTTATTGTAATCTCAGACAAGAGGACAATGATTGACTGGGCCTGGTGAACTAACTTCTTACATGGCAGGGCATGAGGATAATCACTAATTGGCATTTCTTAGGATTTGTGTTGATGCTGCCCTGTTTTGGTTTTTCTGTAGAGAGGAGACATCACTCGTCAAAGTGGTTTTCACAGACATTAAATTCACTTTTTAAAAAAAATTTACATGATAGAATTGCTGCTAGTGATAACAACAAAATAACCGGAGCCATTTATCATATCCAGTTTTCATTTAACACTTATTAACAGGTTTACTACCACCTCAGAGGGGCTGTGTGCTGCATCATGAACAACAGTTTACAATGAATTCCACAGTATGGCAACCAAAAGGCATTTGAACATTCTATTGAGCATTTAAAGTAACGTAGTAACATCAACCTCCCTTTATTATTCTGGGGAAACCTGTCAGAAGAAATGAACAGGGGCACTGATGACATTATGGAGTATAGCATCTATTATTGCTATAAAACACATACTTCAAAGAAATAAAGTCCTAAACTTTATCTTCAAGCAAGGAGTATTACAGTCTCTCAGGGTGAACATTTTCAATTAAAAATCAAAGGATTCAATATTTGATGGCAACACTGAAACTTTAGAATGAGCATTACTCAGAGATATACCTGAAGACATGACTTTATAGTTCAATATGTCTGAAGTGTATGCCAGAATTATTCGTGAATATTTAAAGTTTTACCATAGCTGAATTTGCTATGCTCGCCTATAGATAGTTGAGTTTTATTTATTTATTTTTACTCATTTGCTGAATAACTCAGAGCAGCTGCTGTGGTTTTCTTCTTATACTATAAAGCACAAAATAGCTGAAGACTAACAACACAGAAGGGCCAATGAAACAAGCATTTGGCTGTTAAACCTCTGTTCCTCACTGTCTGTGAAACTTCTCCATGGAGTCAGTGCCTAGCAATAAACATATTTAATTGTTCAATGTCAGTGTATCACTCCACACACACCTAACTTCAAGTCAGGTAGGTGGGAAATGATCCAATTCCCAATACCCCCGTTCACCGAGTCATGATTCTATGAAAAAATCCATTTCTAAAGCAGATCTAAGATATAAAAGAGCACTTCACAAAGGCAGCAGAATCCAGATGTCACAAACAGCATATTCACCCCCAAATTCTCATTTATTTTTTACTAACACTGATAAGCTACTTATCTTATTCATAAAATAAAACCTTTATCAGGATAATAGCAAGATCCCATTAGAGACAATGGATGGTCTTAATCTCTCTGTGCTTCAGGGTGTGTCTAAACTACACCCCTCTGCCAACAAAGGGATGTAGATTAGGTACATCACTATTGCAAATGAAGCAGGGATTTAAATATCCCACTTTTCATTTGAATAAAAATGGCCGCCACTTTTT
>JANRFK010001605.1:23182015-23199115 GCA_030068395.1 Apalone spinifera
ACACACACACACACACACACACACACACACACACACACAAGCAAGCAAGC
Source organism: Apalone spinifera (assembly GCA_030068395.1). NCBI lineage: Eukaryota > Metazoa > Chordata > Testudines > Trionychidae > Apalone > Apalone spinifera. The sequence goes on from JANRFK010001605.1 coordinate 23,182,066, forward strand.
ACACGCCCCTCCATTCATTCACTCATTCCTGCCCTCAGGCATTCACAGACATATGGGTTGCAGAAGGAGTCAAGGCATGTGGCTCCTGGAGGGTCTGTCTGCTCATCAAGGGAAGCTGGTCAGGAGGAAAGACACTGCAGAGGAGCTTCTCAAGAGCAGGGGAAGGAAAAAGAGGGAGTCTCACATGTACTCCTTCTCTTTATATAGTGTCTGAATTGTTCCTGTGACTCATTCACCTTGTCATATGGGAGCATGCCCAGACTTCCCTTTATCCAGCAGAGAGCATGCCCATACTGTGATGACTCATTGAAATGTGCTCCATTGTTCCAAGCCTTCTTCAAACACACTCACACTCTTTCTCCATTTACTCAGGGGAGAACGCAGCTTAGGGAAAGTTACAAGCAAGGTGGCTGAGAGTTACAAAGATTACAAAATTGCAGTTTACAGTAAATTTGAGAGTTACACAGATTACAAAATTTGACACAGATTACAAAGTGGTATAGTTTAAAATCTTAGACCTTACAGTTTGGTGTAGCTTTAGAAAATCCATGTATCAAGTAAGCTCAGGTGGAGGCTTTTTTATGCAACATGGACGTGCTATTTCGAAATAGCCATATGCTATTTCAAAATGTATTTTGTGTGTAGACGCGTTATTTCGAAATAACGCTGTAGTGTAGACATACCCTGAGAAACTATGCTCTTGGAGAGTAACCTTCAGAGACTGAGGTTATGTCTACACTGCAAATTTTTTTTTATTTTTTTATTTTTTTATTTTTTTTAAGAATAAGCTTTTCCAGCTTATTTCAAAATAGGGCATTCACATGCAAAAAGCTCAATGAAATAGCAATGTGCTATTTTGAAAGATAGCATCCAATCAGTGTGGACGCTATCTTGCATTTAAGGACACACAGAACTAGTTCAGGTAGGGCATTAGGTCAGCAGTTGCTTCTGGGTGCTGCTGCATAAGGCTATCTGAGATGTGTACTTAAAGGGACCTCCCTGTACAGCTGTTTCTCAGGTTCTTCTGATTGCTTGCCTACCTCTCTGAGGCTTTGTCTACACTGCAGGGTTTTTGCACAAGAAGCTTTTTGCAGAAGAGATCTTCTGCAAAAACTTCTTGTGCAAAAGCACGTCCACACCTCAAAAGCGCATCGCAAAAGTGATGTGCTTTTGCGCAAGAGAGCGTCCACACTGTATGGACGCTCTTGCGCAAGAAAGTTTTTTTTCTGTGCTTTTTCTGATAGGCTCTTTTTGCGCAAGAAACCCCTGTTAGCATCCACACAGCCCTTTTTGCGCAAGGACTCTTGAGGAAAAAAGGAGTTATTCCTCATAGAAAGAGGAATACCTACACTGCAAAAAGCCCTCTGTTCTGCCATTTTACTATACATTTTCTTGCGCAAAAATGCGCTTGAGGTGTGGATGCTCCATGTGTAGTGTAGACACAACCTGAGGGACAACAAAGCATTTCAACTGCGTGCTTTGGTTGCCCTGCTTTTGGACACCACAGCACTCCCTACTGCAGAGCCAAAGGAGCTTCTGGGCATGCAATGGCCCCACACTGCCATGCTACAGTTTCTGCAGGCTGCCTTCATGGCCCTGCATGAGCTGGACCCCAAGCTCATCTTTGAGAACCTCTGCCTGTGTGTGGGAGCAATGCCCTTGCAACCACACCCCCTGGTGGAGCAACACTTCTGGACGCTGGACTCCAGTTCTAACTTGTGGGACTGGATGGTGATGGAGTGGTGGGATGACCCCTAGTGGCTCCAAAACTTCCGCATGAGGAAGGAGACGTTCCTGGAGCTGTCTGCGTGGCTCGCCCCTGCCCTCCAACAATGCAACACCCAGATGCGAGCTGCTCGCCCCCTGGACAAGCTGGTGCCATTGCCATTTGGAAGCTCACCATGCCTAACAGTTACTTGTCCACGGGCAACCAGTTCGGCATGGGAAAGTCAACTGTCAGGGCCCTCCTCATGCAGGTATGGTGCTCTCAGGCTGCAGTTCCTGGGGTGGAGTCCTGGAAAGGGGGACCCTAGGGAAAGGGGGGTTGGAAGTGCAGGAGGTGTGGGAGGGGAAGCCCCGTCCTCAGGGGTTCTGCAGTCCCGCCCTCACACAGCCATGCAAGGAGGAGGGGGTGGCCTCATAGAGGTTCAGGGAACTCCCAAGGGCTCAGGCAGCCTCTTTGATTCTGTTTTGTGTCCTTGTCGTCTTCTGCAGGTGGTGAGGTCCATAAATACTGTCCTGACGTGCAAGGTCATCTGCCTGAGTGACTTGGACCCCATTGTCATTGGATTTGCAGCCCTAGGCTTTCCCAACTGTGGGGGTGCTATTGATGGAACCCACATTCTCATGCAGGCCCCCGACCACCAGGCAGCACAGTACATTAATCACAAGGAATGTTTTCGATGGTCCTGAGGCCCTGGTCAACCACCATGGACAATTCACAGACATTTTCGTCAGATGGTCGGGAAAGGTGCACGACACCCACGTCTTCTTCAACTCCAGCCTGTACCAGAAGCACAGCATCTCCCCCGAGCACAGCATCAGGGTTGGGGATGTTAAGATTCCACCATGCATCATGGGGGACGAGGCTTACCCCCTAATGCCATTACTGATGAAGCCTATCATGGGAGGATAGGGAGATAGGCAGGAGGGGGGCCTAGAGCAGGGTCAGGCATGGGAGGGGGAGTGGGGATTGGAGCAGGAACTGGCTAGGTCATCATTTCCCGGACAGTTGCACACATGTTACAGCCCTGCCACAGCAGCTTAGACCACATCTGGGCCTGCCACTGTGTGCCATTCCAGACCTTCTGGGCCAGTGTCTGCTGCATGACACGTACTCCCTCATAAGGTCCTCCTGGGACCCTCCAGTCCCTCAGGCTCTCCCAGTCAGGCAGCCGGCTTTGCTGGTGATGATCGCCCCACAGTCACGGATGGTCCAGCTGTGGAGAATAAAGAAAGGTGCTTAGTCATGCGTGGAGACACTGTCCCTGAGGCCTTGCCCTCATCAGTGAGCTGAGAGTGATGTCCCAGGAGCAAGGCCATATGTGGCCTGGACAGCCAGCCCTGTCTTACAGGGGCCCAGAGCTCCCCAAGGGACCATGCCTCCCACCCCCACCCCCATGTCCCACAGCCACGCAAGCAAGGGAAATGGCCAGCCATGCTGGGATCCAATGGCAGGAGAGGAGCCTTGAGGTGCCTGAGCTTCCATCGGGGCTGCATACACACCTGCACTGTCCCCAGGAAGGTCTGCTGCCTCTAGCATGTAGGCATGCCCATGTACACTGTGCAGCACACCAGAGTCTGTGTGCTTGCATGCATGTGCCCTTGTCCCCAGCCTCCTTCCAGCTGTGGCTGATGCTGGGAGGGCATCCCCCTAGGGGGTCAGAAGTGTGGGCAGCCTCCCCAGAGCATGTAAGCAGGAGCCCAGAGGTGCTCCGGTGCTTCCTCCTGGGGCTGTGGTGCAGACTGGTGCTGCACGTCATCCACTTGCACTGACTGCTATGCAATGACCAGGCCCAGAAAGCTGAGCGATGATCACACCACAGTCCCTCAGTGCCCACCACCCCCACCCTGTGTGTGTGAAAAACTAAGAGCACTCACTTTATGATCCCTCCCCGGCCTTGGAGGATGCCTAGGAGACATCCAGGCCATGGGGTATTGGCTCCAATGTGAGTGTGGTCACAGTGCTAGTCATTTCCTCCTCCTCCTCCTCCTTTTCCTCTTCCTCCCCAGAGTACTGGGACCCCCGGGCAGGTGATGACGTGTGTTTCCAGACCCGAGTTTACCACCAAGGGTGGGGAAGGGGATGCGGTGGAGTTTGTCATAATAGGGGCAGGAGTAGGGTCCTGCCCTAGAGGATGAGCTGCACTCCCTCACCCTGGCGTAGGCCTGCCGGAGCTCTTTAACCTTGCTCCAAACCTGCTCCACACTCCTGGTGTGGCCCTTCATGGCCAAGCATTGTGCTGTCTGAAGTGCAGATCCTGGACATTCTCCTCGTTGCCCCATACCTCCAGGAAGGCCAGGATCTCCACCCCAGACCAGGGTGGCACATGCCTTTTGCAGCCCCTGACAGGGTCCTGGGAGTCCTGTGCATGATCCCTGGGATGGACAGGGGCCTCTTGGGGGACTTGTGGCTAAGACATGGTGCCCAGATGTGTGGCACTGTGAGCTATGCTGAGGCTGCCACAAGCCCTGTCCCCTGTGTCTGCAGCTTTCAGAGCTGCCAGGAAACAGGAACTACAGAGTTGTGATAAGTGTGGATAGAGTGGCCAGCAGGGCACCTGTGCTATTTCTTGGAGGCCTTTTTTTTTTCAAAATAACTCCCTCTTCTGCGTCCACACACAGCCTTTTCTGACAATGCTTTTTTGGAAAAAGGCTTATTCCTCATGAAATGAGGTTTACCGCTATCAGAAAAAGCCACCCGTTTATTTTGACTTTCTGTTGTAATTGCAATGTGGACACTAGGGTTGTTTTTCCAGAATAACGGATTTTATTAACATAAATGACATTGGCAGAATTGAACCTTACACTTAGGGCTGTAGAATAGGTTTGATTGGTCTTCTTTCATTTAAATTAGGACATTTAATGATGGGCAATTTTTGCAGTTTCCAAGAAATATGAATACTAACATACTCTGGACAAAATCCCAGTTAGTCCAGTAGATAATTGATTGACTCATGCCCATTGACCAAATGTGAAATGAGTTTTTCTCACAAACTGAACAATATATCAGACATGCTCTGCACTGTAACAGAGATAGATGGACGATTTTCTCTGTTCTGACAGAGGATAAGTGAAAGAATCAGAGAGAACACTAGTTTGAGGTACCCTTTCTCCCATTTGCATGACTGACAGTAGAGTTTTTAAGCTCATAACTACAGCAATGCAGGTAAAATTAGTTGAATAATTTCATGCATTTCGAGATAAGATACATCATTTCGCTAATATTTTAATTATTTGCTCAGGTAATAGAGTTAGTGTAATTATTCACTAACCTTTATAAATTTCCTCAAGATTTTTTTTAGAAAATTGAGAATAACCCAATTCTTCTTGAAAAAGTAGCCACAATTGGAGAAAATTATATTTTAATGATAGATGATGTTAACTTAGGATGTTCTGTCAAACTGACAATTTTGCGGTCTGGGGTATTTTTGGTCTTAACATTTCATTTGCCTTGCACCTCTGCACAACTGAAGTCTTTTGTGCTAAAGCCACAATCATCTATATCGTGGATGGCAAATTTTTGGCCTGAGAGCAATGTCTTGGAAATTGTGTAGAGAGCCATGAATGCTCACAAAATTGGGGATGTGGGATGCAAGAGGGGGTATGAGCTTTGGGGTGGGTCCACAAATGAGGAGTTCAGGGTGTGTGAGGTGATAGGATTGAGAAGTTTGGAGGGCAGATGTGGGCTCTTGGCCAGGGCATGGAATTGAGGCATATGGGTGTGGGTACAGGCTCTAGGGTCAGGCTGGGGATGAGGAGTTTGGGGTGCAGAAGGATGCTCTGGACTGAGATGATGGAGTTTGGGGTGGAAGGGGAATAAGGTCTCAAGCAAGAATTCGGGTGTGGGGATGAGGCTTTGGCTGGGGGTGCAGACTCTGGGGTAGGGGATAAGGGGTTTGGGTTGCCAGAGGGTGCTCTCTGCTGGGATGGAAGGGTTTGGAGGCTGGGAGGGGAGTCAGAGCTGGGGCAAAGGGAAACTCAGGGGTGCAGGATTCAGGTGGTACTTACCTGAAGTGGCTCCAGAAGCAGTGGCTCTCCACCCTCCAGCTACTACATGGAGGTGGGGTAAGTGGCTTTGCACACTGCCCCACCCACAGGCACTGTCCCCACAACTCCCATTGGCTATGGTTCCCAGCCAATGGGAGAGAGCCAACATTTGGAGAGGTAGCAGTATGCAGAGCGCTCTCACTGCCCTTGCTTCCAGGAACCATGTTTTAAGCCCTGACCCTGCTCCCCAGCAGGAGCACTGGAGTGGAGCAAGCTCCCCACTCTGCTCCCTGGAGTTAAACTTGAGGGGTGGGTTAACTTGGTGATCCAGATGAGACTTTTGGATCATAGATTGTCCACCTATGATCTATATCATTTAACTCAGTAAAGTGCAAGGATAACAACTTCCACCAAAATCCAATAATTGAGATTGTCAATTTAAAAGAGAAAGAAGAAGGAAAGATGAGAAAACATAATGATCATTAGGACAGTACAGGCAAGATTTCAGAAAATTCCTGATCAGTGACAAGCATATGTCAGTATTTGAGCCATTTCCCTGTTTTTTCCTATTGCCACAAGGTTCTGTTTCTGAAATATTCATTAAGCCATGTTTTGAAACCAAATAAAAACAGGTAAAATAGATCACAACACTCATTCCTAATGGTGCAAAATCTTCTAATTTACTTCACCTATATTCCCTGTCGTTCCTTGTCTCTGAAATGTATTAGGTGGAAGGGAATGGCAGACATTTATCACAAGAATGTTGGTCTGGATGTGACCTTCAGAGGAAAACAACTCAACCACCTGAGTTTAGGTAGGACCAATTAAACCTAGACTATCACTGAAAGAAGTTTGTTAAAAACCTCCCTTGGGAGTCTATTCCAGTAGTTAACTCTCCTTACAATTAGCCAGGATTTCTCATACATAACCTAACTCTCCCTTGCTGCAGACTAAGCCCATTATTTCTTGTCCTCTCTTCATTAGAAAAAGAGGACAGTTGAACACTGTTCTCTTTGTATCAGTCATACCATATATAAAAACTATTATCAAGGCAACCCCCCTCCTTCCCCTTCCCACCCCCCGCACACACACACACACACACACACACACACACACACACACACACACACAGGCTTCTTTTCTCAAAACTAAACTTGTTATTATTTTTGTTGCTCATCTCTGGATTCTCTCTGATTTGGCTGCATCTTTCTTACAGTGTGGCATCCAAAACTAGCCACAGTACTTCCGATGAGTACACCAGTGCTAAAGGGAGTAGGACAATTGCCTCCTGTCTCCCATGCAGCACCCCAGTTAATGCACTCCAGAGCAATATTAGTCTTTTTACCACTGCATCACTTTATGATCCACCAGCAGATCCTGTTCAGCAGTATTACCAACTCCCTAGTTATCTCCATTTTACATTGGCGTATTTGATTATTCTTTGCTTAGTGTAGTACTTTGCATTTGTCTATTGAATTTCATCTTATTGATTTCAGACCAATTCTTCAATTTCTTAAGGTCATGGTGAATTCTAAACCTGTCCTCCAAGGTGCTAGCAACCCCTTCCTGCTTGGTATCATCTGCCAGTTTTATAGGCATACTCTCTGCTCCATCATCAAAGCTATTAATGAAAAGATTAAAGATGGAATAGCAAAAGACTGAGGACAGAACCCTGTGGAACCCCGTAAGAGTCATCCTCCCATTTTTTACAGCAAACCATTGAGTATGGTCCTTCAACCAGTTATACACTCACCTGACAGTAACTGCAGCTTGAGTACATTTCCCTAGTTTGTTAATTATATATGTTAATTATTCCATTTTGTTTTAATCAATCAAGAGCCTAATCTTTCCAGTGGATTAGGTTCCAGAACAACAGAAAATGCCTGCATGCTGCTGTTTGTTAGTCCTTATTTTAGTAACCATAGAATTGTTTGTTATTGTTTCTTACCTCTTTAGGGGATGCTAACATGCAGGTTTTTTATTGCATCACCTGTTCAATGCTTAAATCAATGAGACATTCACCGCTTCAACATTAAACAGTTTCAGTTCCAACTGAATCTTCAGGGACTTTATTCTCATTCACTACACAGAGGCACATACATTCTTGGCTCTTCACTGTTCAGATTAGTAGACACATTACAATGGTGTTGATGTGTTTCTCATACCCAAAAGGGAAATAGATTAGGTCTGCAATTTGCAGGAATTAGAGCTATCTTTTACACATATAACTTACTATTGCTATATACTTCAGTGACTTCCTAGGAAAATTTATGCCTCAGGATTTTAGTTTAACAAGATCATTAAAATATTTTTGGGGGGGGGAGGGGACATTGTGTTTAAAGTTCACTTACAACTTTGTGTATTGAATTCACTTCTCAGTTTCCACTTATAAACTACATATGTCCTTTTCAATACACTGCAAATATTCCAAATCCTGACTGTTTTGTATGACTCTTGTTACTAAATCAAAAACATATGTTGTACAAACACTTTTGTTCTACACTTTCAACTGACTCAGAAAACCAAATCCACATCTAGGAGAGGATTTTGATTACTTCTTGTGTAAAACTACAGGGCTACGTCTAGACTGGCATGATTTTGTGGAAAAACTTGCCAGTCTAGACGCAGCCCTGCAGGAGTGTATTAAACCTTAAATGAGCTCATCTGAGGTCCCTTTATGGAACCACAAGAGCTGACCAGGGACTTCCTTTTCCAAGGAGAAAAAACTCCCCACAAACCCTTCTCTCCCTTGATACGTGTTGTTAAAAAAATATGGCCCAGGCACTGGGAAGGAAAAGAGAAGCAACAGAACCTATGGATTTCAGAGTCCCAGAAATCTGATGTAAGAACCTACATTCCGTATAGGGTAGATTCTAGATCCTGGCCCCAGCTGGTTTTCCACTGCTTCAGGCTACATCTACACTACAGCCCAAATTGGAATTCGGAGACTGATTCGTCGACAGTTGATTTAGCGGGTCAGCCAAATCAGTCGCAGATTTCTCTTCCATTAACCCTGTTACTATACCACTCATGGGAAGAATAGGGGAAGTCAACATGATAGTTTCTTCTGTCAATACCCTGTGGTGTAGGGCCAGCACTTACTTGTTTCAGGGTACATCATCTCCAGCTCTGTTATTCACATAGCTGGAGTTCTGTAGCTAAAGTCGACTTTCTGCTGTAGTGTAGATGTAGCTTCATCAGTGAAATTTAGCTGATCTGATTAACTATGCAGTGTCCCTGCTTTGGTTACTTCTGCAGACTGAAGCCAGGAGGAGCCCAGACTTAGAAGACATCCCCCAACATACACACTAACATTACTGGGGCTCTAAAACTCTGGGAGGGTGCTGCTACCACCTCCTTCCCTATGGCAATGAGGAAAAATTGCAGAGAAGAACCAACTAGAAGAGCAGGAGTAGGTAAAGCAGGGACATTCAGGAAATAACTGCGCTTTTGAATGAACATTCTCTGCCCTGTGCTGATAGCTGTTTGCTCCAACCCTCTCCCTTCCTCAGAGTCTCTTCACCTCAGCTTCACTCCATCCCTGCCTCTCAGACCATCCTAAATAACCCCACCAAAAAACTCTGTGGAATGAGCATGATGTTTCCTGCCAGCACATTGTTCACTCTGATTCCCCATTCTGCCTCTCTCTTGTCTGCTTAGATTGCAAGCTCTTAGGAACAGAGACTGTCCAAACTCTGTTACCTTAGCACAATGGGGCACATTCTTGGTGGGTCCATAGGCATTACTGTAATAAATACAATTAATACAAAAGTAAATGGAAATTCCCCTTTCATAAGCGGAAACTTTGGGTGGTGCAGATGAGTCTAGTGGCTTAATATCACAACCCAACTTAAAGCTATCCGAGTCTAAGGCTGAATAGATAGGGTTCTGGTCAGCATGACTGCACTCCTAACACTCCTGACTTCCAAAACAACGTTAGAGCCACGGGAAACCAGGTTTGAGTTAGAACAGCTTTGGGACTGCTCTGCAGAGTATCAGGGATGAGTCTGGTCCCTGGTTACTGATAGAATCAGGGGGCCACAAAGGTGGCTGTGACGGGGCGGGTCGCCTCCACCCCCCCGCACCAACCCCGCGGTGGCCCTCACATTGCTGGGAGCAACCCGGCGATCTGCGGTCCCTGCACCTACGGAGGTAGGCTGGGGGAGGCAGCAGGCGTGCGTGACGGCTGACGTCACGATGCCGGGACGCCGGCGCGGGAATTATAAGGTAGCCAGGCAGAGGAGAAGAGGGGGAGTCGGAGGGGAGGCTAGGAGCGGAGGGGAGAGCTAGCGGAAACGAGGAGTTGGGAGCAGGAGGAGGCAGCCAGGGGCTGCAGAACCGAGGCTCCAGGAACAGCAGGGGCCGGAGCAAGGAAGGGAAAGGAGGCCACAGCAACAGAGGCGGCAGGGTGGCCACAACACGTGGGGTAGGAAGTAGCCCAAGGTGGGGCATGGAGCCAGTGAGCCGGTGAGCTGCGGATGTTGTCCCCACTGGCTGGGTAGGTCGCCGCCGACCTATCCTTAGGGCCCTGGGCTGGGGTCCGGGAGAGAGGGAGGGGCCAGACCCCCCTATCCCCGCGGGGCGAGGAGCGTTGGAATATAAAATCCCACGCCTGACCATGGGCAAGGACCAGACATGTAAACCAGACTTTATCCTGAGAGGGGAACGCGAGGGGAAAGGGGTCGAGCCCCTCGTACAGTGGCGTAGAATGACCTTCATCCCACATACACACACGCCCTGCACACATGCCTAAACTCTGCCACAAGCAACTCAGATATAATTCAGAATTGGGATCATGTGGTCTAGGGAAGAGAGCCTTGTCTTAAAACATACCTAAGTACACTGATGTTTTCAGACCTAACCCACAGTGCCAATGCCACTAATGACTCTCATTCTGGAACATGAACATACCAAGAACTGTACCAACTGAACTGCCAAGAACAGGTAATTTGGCAGGGTATTGTAGGCACCAACCATTATTTGCATACCTTTTGCTCTGCTTGAACCTTCTTTGATGCTTATTGGTAGCCATGTATCTTCAGCATTGCACTCTTGACAACTTTATATTCCTTTGGGTGATGTAAATGGCTCACAGGTTTTTAATTCAGAAAAATGGAATCATAAACTCTTTGTCTGAACACTCTGATGCAAAATGGCAGCATTACATTCTCTCTAGATCCGATATGCAACATACTGACCCACTGCATGTTACATCTTCCCTTCAAAGGCTACTGGATATGACTCTACTGCAGCAACCATCTAAAGAAATTATTACTTTAGCTCAAAAGGTAAAGGACCATGCTTCCATCAGTGCAGTTCCCTGGCAGCCTTTCACAGTAGCTGTTACACACCTCCCATTACATTAAATGGAACTGGTTCACGAAGACAAGGAATTTATAAACCAAAACATAAAACCTGCTGATGCACATAATTTGCATTAAATATATACAGAAACACAAATGAAGACTGAAAATATATAATAAAACTCTTCATATCCTGGATGTCATTTACTGGATGTGGCTTTAACAAAGAAAAACTTCTCTTTTACAAATATGTGAGGAATTTATTTTTTTTCCTTCTGAAGATATTGATATTCTGGAAAATGTTGTGAGAGTTGCAGTAGAACTCCTTTTCTGGATTACGTAAAACAGGAAAGGAGAACCTAATGCCTGGGGACTGGATGTGGCCCACAACTTGCCAGTCCCCAAGGCTCACGGATCCTCTCCCAGCTGGTGCATGAGGGAAATGTGAAGTGTCTTTTTGCTTCTCAGATGGGGGCCACATCAGTGCAAGTTTTATTTATTTGTTTGTTTGTTTTGCTTCTCGCTTGTGCTCCCGACTGATTTTTCTGAGAGTCAGCAGCTGTTGGCCCCGAAAAGATTCCCCATCCCGATGTAAAAGGTGAAAATGTGGAACCATATTAAAAAGGATTATACCTGTTGTATAATGACAATCCTTAGGAATAAAGGCAAGTAACAGAGGAACTCATCATGTAAAAGGACACATTGTATGATGATTGATGCGTTACATGTACCATGGTTACAAACAGTTATCATAAATCCTAATTAGATTATTCAGCTTTCCTTTATATTAGCATTTTCCTGTGACCTTGCCCCCGCTGCGGTCATTCTACAGTATAACTGCCAGAGCCCTCCCTTTCCATTTTATGAGAAACAATCAAATTCTGAGCACATCCCATTGTCCTGGCACAACCAAATCCTTACCTTGCTTTGTAAGAATATGAGGAAGCTGCATATTAAATTTGGTAGTCCTATCTCTTACCGTTTAGGAGTTCTTGAACAAACAGACTCACAGACAGACAGATACACGCACACGCACACACACACATTTTAAATATATATAGTAAGAAGAAGACCACACTGAAATCTAAAGATAATATTCATTACTAGTGGAACTCCCAAGTATGTGGCCTCATGATAGCCACTCTTTTCTTATTTAAAAACTAAAAGCATTTCCCCTTTTTAATCTGATCTATTCAATACCCTTCTGTATGTTATAGCAACTTGAGAAATGGCAGTTGCTTCAGAGATATCAACCAGTATTAGTTATGCTTATCCAACAATGAATTAAAATATTGTTATTTTATGTAGATTTTATTTCTAAAACTGGTGGCTGCTAGATGATAATTATTTGGGGAAGGTAAAACGACAAAAATTTTTGTAAAGTTTCAAAGTTGGCCTGATCACCAAATAAAGTCAGATATCACATCACCTGAAAAGTGAGCAATGGGGCTTTATTTCATAGCGTTCCCACTTCCAATTACAAAACTATCCTTTGGTAAACCACAGGACAGATCAGCTGAAAACCCTAAATCAAAATAATCTTTCAGAGAATCTTCAGCTAAGAAAGTGGTATGACTTTCTGTTCTTCTGGTTCTGAAATATCAGCTTAACTCACTTAAATGGATATAAAGTCACCACCTTGGGACCCAGCTTGCTCTTACTGAGGCCAACCAGAAGTTTTCCATTACTTAAATGGGAACAAGAACCAGGCTTTTATTTTCTGCTGATTTTCTCTCCAGGTCACCAGAGTATTGCCTACTTCTAAGATAATCTCATGGTTTCTATCCTTAGAAAACTAAAGATTTACTTTTTTAACAAGAGAATGGAGTGAACAGGAAATCTCAGAAAACCAAAAGCACATCCACACTGATTAGAGCCTGAATTGCATTTAAAGCCTCCCTGGAAGCACTCTGGGCAGGGCATCAGGATAACTGTCACTTCCTATAGCTGCTTCATGATGATAGCTGAAGCTTGTGTTTAAAGGGGCTCCTCTCTACAGCCGCATCCCCCACTCCTCTTCTCCATTGTCTTCCCCCTTCAGGGACAGCAAACCCTTGCGGATGCCACAGGACATTCAACATGGAGCTGGAGTTGCTGCAAAGCAGTGCTAGGCTCTTTGACCTTCGGCTGCACTTCATGGTGACTGCCCACATGGTGTTGTAGGATCACGATGACCAGTCCAGAATAGGGGACCTCCTCACCCAGGCTTGGGTGCTCCTCATGTACCACATTCCCTTCCCTCCTCCCTACACACTGTGCAAACCTGCTTCTAGCAGTGGGAGACCAGTTCTGACTGGTGGGACTGCATTGTCCTGCAGCGGTGGGACAACCAGCAATGACTCCAGAACTTCCACATGCAGAAGGCCACCTTCCTGGAGTTCTGCAAGTCGCTTGTGCCTGATCTCTGGCAACAAGACACCCACATGAGACCCACCATTCCCCTGAAGAAGTGCGTCACCATAGCACTGTGGAAGCTTGCCATGCCAGACAGCTACCACTCCTTTGGGAAATAAGAACAGCCATACTGGGTTAGACCAAAGGTCTATCTAGCCCAGTGTTCTTTGTACTGACAGTGGCCAATGACAGATGCCCCAGAGGGAGTGAACACAACAGGTAATCATCACATGATCCCCATCCTGTCATCCATTTCCAGACAAACAGAGTCTAAGAACACCATTCCTACCCATCCTAGCTAATAGCCATTGATGGACCTAACTTCCACAAATTTATCTGGCTCTTTTTTGAACTCTGTTAAAGTCCTAATCTTCACAACATCCAAGGAATTCCACAGGTTGACTGTGTGCTGTCTGAAGAAAAACTTCCTTTTGTTTTGCTACCAATCCTGTAGCACTTTAAAGACTAACAAGATGGTTTATTAAATGATGAGCTTTCGTAGGGCAGACCCACTTCCTCAGATCACATGGTTAGTTCATGTTTCTCCTGCTTTGGGAGGGGGTTGGACTTGGTGACCTCCTGAGGGCTCGTGCAACCCTGTGATTCTATGTTCCTATGATTCTATAGCTTGTGAAGTCCATTTAGACCATCCTGTTGCAGAGGGTCATCACCCGGGACAACATCGACTCCATCATCACTGGCTCTGCTGCCATCAGCTTTCCCAACTGTGGGGGGTAGGGGGAAGAGGCCATTGAGGGCACCCACATCCCCATTCCGGCCCCCGACTACTGGGTCTCCAACTATATCAATAGGAATGGGTACTTTTCAATCATGCTGCAATCATTCAGGCCCTCATGGACCACACGGGCTGGTTAACCAACATTAACTTTGGGTGATTGGGGAAAGGTGCACAAGACCCACGTCTTCAGGAACTCCATCCACAGTATGCATGCCAGGTCTATTTTCCCTGACTGCACCATCAGGGTCAGGAAGGCAGACATACTCATGGGCATCATGGGAGATGCAGCTTGCCCCTTGCTTCGCTGGCTTGTTAAGCCCTACACAGGACACCTTCAACAACAGGCTCAGCAGGTGCCACATAACCATGGAAAATGCCTTTGGCCACTTCAAGGGGAGGCTCCAACCTGGATCTCAGTAACCAGAACATCCCCTGGGTAGCAGTGGCCTGCTGCGTGCTCCACAACATATGCGAGAACAAGGGGGAGAGTGGGTGGGGGGCAGAGTCTGAGTGGCTGGCCAGGGCTTTTGAGCAGCCGGGAACCACTGCCATTCCATGAGCCCCCCCACCTGTGGTTTGCTAAATGAGGGGCCTTGAGGGAGAGTTTTAGCCAAGGCCAGCTGTAAGACCCTCCCCTGGACACCCCACAAGGAGCCTCTGTGTTGCCCTTGTGTGCCACTCCTACCTTCTCTGCCTTCCCTTTCCACTTTCCCCTATCCCCTGCACACCAAATAAAGAAGGCTTGTTTATTTGAAAACAAAAATATGTTATTTTTATTTGGGAAATATACAACAGGGGAAGAACTGGGGAAAGAGCCTGGGAGTGGGGAGGAGGGGGAAGGAGGGCCTCAGGGCTGTGGCTGGGACTGATGCCTGCCTCGGGTACCTCGGGACACTTTGGCTGCCTGGGAGTTTCCACCACCAAGTGTTCACGGGCCCCGGTGGCCCCTGCGGGGGGTGGGAGGAAGGCTAGAAAAAGAAGCAAGGGGTGGGGGTGGGTGCTGGGAGTTGGGGGGGTGGGTGCAATGGGGTAGATGGTGGCCTGCTCAATAGCTGTGGCTAGGCACTCCATGGCAGTGGTGATTGAGAAGCACATGATCTCATCCTGGCATGTCAGCTACTCCCAGATTGTCTGCCTCAGCTCCTGGTAAGCCCAGCACCCCTGGCACTTCTCCTTGAAGTTCCTGTTCAGGGTCTTGCGGGGTTGGGAGGATGGTGCGGAAGGTGGTAGACAAGCCATGCTCACAGCTGGCCCAGCTATGAAGAAAAGTGACTAGAGCAGTCATCTCAGGAGACACTGTGCATGGAGCCTACCCTTAATCTCTGCGCCAACCCCAATGGTCTCAGTTCAGATGATGGCACTGTGCTTCAAGCACAATGCCATCTGTTGCCTACATAGCAGGCACTGTCCTGCAGGGGCCCGGGCATCCCAGGGGAGCATCAATAACCCAACATCCCAGGGACAAGCAGGCATGCAAATGTGCCGGCCAGTCCAGGAGCCTGTGGGTGGGAGGGAGCACAGTACAGGGTGGCTCAGCTTTCTTCTATGTCCCTCACACGCTGGTCTG
Source organism: Apalone spinifera (assembly GCA_030068395.1). Lineage (NCBI taxonomy): Eukaryota > Metazoa > Chordata > Testudines > Trionychidae > Apalone > Apalone spinifera. The sequence continues at coordinate 23,197,778 of JANRFK010001605.1, forward strand.
GCAGTGGCAGCATCCAGCAGAGAGAGAACATCTGTCCCTGCCTGCTGGAAGAGGGTAGGGGGGAGACGTGTGTGAGTGGTACAGGCTGCTTTCCAGAGACAGTTCTACTGTGGTCGCTTCCTCTTCCTCCCCCAGCAGGTTCCCACGCAGGGGATAAATTTCCTCCACTTGACTGGGAGCAGATGCTGCCCAAGTACAGGCATGAACCTGTGTCATGTGTGGCACTGCTGCATGTGTTTATGACCCCATCCTCCTTAGTGGCGGGTTGTGGTAGGAATATATCCCACCATGGAGTCCGGAGCAAGGCAGGTCTGTGCAGGAACCTTATGAAAAGGAACAAGGTGTTTCTGTGTGAGAGCGTCATGGGACTGAGTGCTCCATGTGCACCTCTTTGTATAAGGATTAACAGTTATTTCGAGAGAAGGCTTTTCTCTCGAAATAACGCTGCTACACAGGGCGTTTTATTTCACAATAATGCGATTTCAAAATTGCGGCCGGACGCGATTATGCTAATTAAGTGTGGGATATTTAAATCCGCGCTTCATTAACAATTTCGGGACACTACATTTGCATCCCTATCTCGAGATAAGAAGGCAGTGTAGACATACCCAAGGGTAGTGTGGGAGGCCTTTAGAGGCCAATCAGTCCACACTGATACTATTTCAAAATAACAATTTTGAAATAGGTGAGGAGTCCTGTGGCACCTTATAGACTAACCGAAGTGTTGGAGCATAAGCTTTCGTGGGCAAAGACCCACTTCATCAGATGCAATTTTGAAATAGGTGTTATTCCTCATCAAAAGCTTGGGTTATTATTTTGAAATAGCAAGCCCACTGTTTCAAAATAATTTCAAACTAATGGGCTTGCTGTGTGGACGCTCACCTTGTTATTTTGAACTAAGGGGATAACTCCCCAGTGTAGATATGCCCCACGTTAGTTGTGAATGGACACCCTAATATTGACTCAGAAATAAGGAGGACAGGGTATGTCTACACTACAGCGCTATTTTGAATTAACTTATTTCAAATTAGTTAATTCGAAATAAGCTAAATCAAAATAACGCATCTAGCCACAAAAACTAATTCGAAATAGCGTTTTTCTAATTCGAAATAGCACGTCCATATTGAGTGGACCCTGAATTGAAAGTAAGGCTGCTCGGAACCAGTGCCAAAAGGGCATCAGGGTCAGACTTAGTCTGTGGGGCTGCTGCCTCAGGCTAGCCGAGGTCTGTGATTAAAGGGACCCGACCCTCCATCCCGTACAGACAGTTTTCAGGTTTCTTTTCTTGCTGGTCCACCTCGCTGAGGGACAGCAAAGCATTTGTGTCTCGGAGTGCTC
>JANRFK010001605.1:23199215-23211939 GCA_030068395.1 Apalone spinifera
TTACCTGGTATGGCCTCCCTGGACGACCCTGCCGACTCCAGTGCCGGGACAGCTACTGGTGGCCCCTCTGGTGCGCCCGGGTCAGGGCCCTCTGGTCCCGGCTCTCTGCCTCCTGGGCTGGTGCAGACCGCCCCGCCACCCAGGAGTCGGTCGAAGGTGGGGAAGTAGGAGCAGGTGTCAGCCCCTGCTGCAGCACTGCCCCTGGTGGCCCTGGCGTACACCTACCGCAGCTCCTTCACCTTCAGGCACACCTGCTCTTCCCTGTGGCCGCAGCTCCTTCACCTTCAGGCGCACCTACCTGTGGCCTTTCCTGGCGATGGTGGCTGCTATGCGGCCATAGACGGCTGCGTTCCTCCATCTAGTGCAGAGATCATGGACATTGGGGGCCTCTCCCCAAACCTCAATGAGGTCCAGCATCTCTGCACTAGTCCCTGAGGGTGCACGCTGTCTACGGCCCCTGGCTGGCCCCTGGGTGCTGGGGGACTGGGTGGGGGACAGCTGGCTGCCACTGGCTGCCATCATGTGGCCACTGGCTGAGGGTCTGCAGCTGCTGGAAGGCCTGGCTCTTGCATGTGCCCACTGGCCAGAGTCTGCCCCTTTAAGGGCTCCGGGGCTGGAGGGGGAGCAGGCAAGTTTTCCTGGTTGTGCCAAGACTGGCCACCAGGGGGAACTGGGAAGGGCTGGAGGTCCCCTAATTCGAAACAAAGCCACAGCACTTATTTCGAATTAGCTATTTCAAATTTGGTGTTATTCCTCGTAGAATGAGGTTTACCAAATTCGAAATAAGGGCTCCACTATTTCGAATTTATTTCGAAATAACGGTTTGTATGTGTAGACACTATTAAAGTTAATTTGAAATAATGGTTATTTTGAATTAACTTTGTAGTGTAGACATACCCACAGAGAATAAGAAGAGTGATTTGGCTAGAGTCCATGGAAGAAAATCAATGTCTCTTTCTCCAAAACTGGTCGACCCGTTCCCTTCCCTCAAAAAATGTATTTCCTGCTGACTAACTGGGAAATACAAAAATGAAACACTCTCCTGTCCAATCTGTACTAGAATATATGCCGAAAACACCAGGGAGGATCCACCTACTGTAAGTGTCACTTTTCAATGGCAACAGTCAGCATGACTAGTGAAGAAGATCCATTTGAGAGTGACTCCATGACACAGTTACAATCTTGCTTATTTTCACTTCTTATCTTGTTCTTTATTTTCTTCTACATGTTTTTGTTTGCTTTCCCTTTTTTTACTGCCACACTAAAATTGTACAGAATGCTCCCAAGACCAAAAACAAAATGGTCCACTGCTCAAAGCTGTGTTTATTGGGTAATTAATTTGGCTGCTGAATAATCAATCCAAATTGTTTTTAAGTTATTCAGAGTCAAAATCATTTTCCATGTAAGCACAAAGCAAAGGGAGACAAGCTGCTGAGCATTAATGGTGACTGGAGTTCCTTAGTGATGGACTAACTCTAGGTTCATTCAGGGCAATAATCAATTCCTTATAGGTTCTTCACTGAAGGTTCTATCCATCAAATGTAGCTTCGCCAAGCATGACAAAACTGCTTGTGCCATAATGATTTTCCTTCATGTTTACACCAAGAAGATAATCCATCACTTGGTAAGTACTTGTTTGCTGTTATTCTATCTTGTTTGCTGTTATTCTACCTTCAGGTCTTTTACGTGTCAATAGCTGTCTGTGTTGACCAGCATGACCTTTATCGTGCAGGCTTATGCTTAGTGCTGTAACATCTTTGTGAAATTATCTGGTGTTATGTGAAACAAAAAAATAATATTTCAGACATTTGTACTTGTTGGATTTTGGAAGCTGTACTGCTGCTGCTACTACAATTCAAACTTCTCCTGAAGTTAAACAATAACATTAATTCTGGCAGGTTTCCCAATTTGTATTCTACATGCAAAGTTGTGGGGAAAAAATCATAATGTTTTGCCAACTGAACCCATGTATATTCCTTTTACATGGAAATCTCTATTATGAATAGCCGTTTCTCTATTTTATCAGTAAAATGTAATGAAATATTTAAATCAACTCCATTTGTCCCCAAATTGATATTGTAAAAATATATTTATATGAGCATAGAAAGATGAACCAGCATAAATATATCACTTCAGCTACAGTTCAAGTGTTCAGTGATAGGCTATTATTATGCATGGGAAAGTCTGGTCCTGTGGTTATGGCAATAGAATGTGACTCAGGAGACCTGGATTCAGTTCCCAACTGTGCTATTGATTCTGTGTGTGACCTGGGGCAAGTCACTTAATCCCTCTGTACTTCAGGTCCTTATATGAAAAAAGGAAGCACAATATTAACTTGATCCTTTGGCTGTCTATTTATATTTATGCTCTATAGGGCATTGACAGTCCTACAAAGATTATAATGTGGAAAGAGCTTAAAAGTAGTCTGGAACAAAAAAGAGCAACTCTCCCCACCTATCCAAGAAGAAAGAACATCTGTGAAGGGGCATTTCTCATGCAAAGGAGGGGGAGCTCCCATTACTATAAATCCTGCAAGGGAGCCAGGAATTGACAAAAACCCATCTTTCAGTTGAACAACTGGCAGAAGCTGTATCTCTACTCTGCTACTCAGGAGAACAATTTTTTTAGGGTACCTCTACATAGCAGGGCTATAGTCGGAATAAGCTGCGCAACTTGAACAACATTGATTGTGTAACTTAAGTTGAAATAGCTTAACTCAGCTTTTGGCGCTGTCTACACAGCAGGAATTCAAAGGAAGGGCACTCTTCCTTCGCCTTCCCTTACTCCTTGTGAAATGAGGGTTACAGGACTCAGAGAAAGAAGTCCTCTAGATTGCCATTTTTTAAAAATAATGGCTTGCAGTGTAGACACACTTGCTGTGTCTACACTGGCCACTTATTCCAGAAAATCAGCCGCTTTTCTGGAATAACTTGCCAGCTGTCTACACTGGCCCCTTGAATTTCCAGAAAAGCACTGATGATCTACTGTAAGAAATCAGCCACTTTTCCAGAAATACTATGCTGCTCCCGCTCAGGCAAAAGTCCTTTTTCCGGAAAACTGTTCCAGAGAAGGGCCAGTGTAGACAGCACAGTAGTGTTTTCCGCAAAAAAGCCCCGATCACGAAAATGACGATTGGGGCTTTTTTGCGGAAAAGCGCGTCTACATTGGCACGGATGCTTTTCCAGAAAAAGTGCTTTTCCGGAAAAGCATCCTGCCAATGTAGATGCGCTTTTTCGGGAAATACTTATAACGGAAAACTGTTCCGTTTTAAGCATTTCCGGAAAATCATGCCAGTGTAGGCATAGCCACTCTTTGTTCTTTCAAAATAACGTCAGTTATTCCAAAATAATGTTGCTGTGTAAATTTACCTTTATAGTCTAGGTAATTCTATACACACACATTTTCTCATTTGGTGGGTGAAAATTTTACCCACCAAATGAAATTAATGGGTAGCAGGTTTAAAACTAATAAAAGAAAGTTCTTCACACAGCGTGTAGTCAACCTGTGGAACTCCTTGCCAGAGGAGGCTGTGAAGGCTAGGATATAATAGAGTTTAAAGAGAAGCTAGATAATTTCATGGAGGTTAGGTCCATAAAAGGCTATTAGCCAGGGGATGAAATGGTGTCCTTGGCCTCTGTTTGTCAGAGGCTGGAGAGGGATGGCAGGAGACAGATCACTTGATCATTGTCTTCGGTCCACCCCCTCTGGGGCACCTGGTGCTGGCCACTGTCGGCAGACAGGATACTTGGCTAGATGGACCTTTGGTCTGACCTGGTACGGCCTTTCTTATGTTCTTATGTTCTCTCAGAAGAATGGGTAAGCACTCCATATTATTATGGTTGCCTAACTTCTTCTGTTATAAGATTGTATGTTGATTTTAATTTTACATTAATTGTTTGGGCTGACTTTTACCATAGTGGATGTCTACTTTGTTGTTGTTGTTATTGTTTTTGGGAAGTGTCAGTCAAAATGTTTCAGCCATTTCTGAGAATAAGGTTGGGAAAAATGAAGTGGTTTTTAGTATTAAAATAATTCTGATGACCAGAAAATTTGAATCCAATTAAGCATCATTTCTGGTAAAATGCAAGTTAGTAACAAAGTAAAACAAACAGCACCTAGTGTAGCATCCATTCAGCTTTCCTCAGGGGGATATACAAGGTTAATGAGCATGATCAGTCTTAGTCAAGATTCATTGATCACAACTAGGATTAAAGCCCTGATCAGTTCCCACCTACTCATCATTATGAGCAAGGCCAGATTAAGACATGCTGAGGCTCTAAAATATGTCAAGTTAAGGGGCCCCATAGCATTACCAAAAAATGTGTATCATTCTAATAGAAAGGACAATGAAAATAGAAATATAAAAGTTTTATATTTGCATATAAACTAGTACATGGGCAAAGATGCAGTTAAAAACTAGTAATTTATTTTTAATTTAGAGGCCTCTCATAATCTGAGGCCCTAAACTGTAGTTCACTTACCTTGTGCACAAATCTGGCACTGCAGTGAACCTCAGTAAGGGTATGTCTAGACTACATGGCTCCATCGACATGCATAGGCAAAGAAGCGGGGATTTAAATAATCCCCGCTTCATTAAAATAAACATGGCTGCCATGCTGTGCAGACGATCAGCTGATCCGGCACAGCGCGGCAGTCTAGATGTGGATCTGTTGGCTGGGGAAGCCTTTGCCGACCGATCTTGTAAACCTCGTTTCACGAGGCATAAGGGATTGGTTGGCAAAGGCTTCCCCAGCCGACAGATCCACATCTAGACTGCTGTGCTGTGCCGGATCAGCTGATCATCGGCACAGCACAGCGGCCATGTTTATTTTAATGAAGTGGGGATTATTTAAATCCCCGCTTCTTTGCCTATGCTGGGTAAACTAGTTTACATGGCTCCGTCGACGAAGCCATGTAGTCTAGGCATACCCTAAGGGTAATCTTCACGCTTTAAGAACTGACTGAAATCCCTATTATAATGGCAATTAGAGCTAGTATCATACTGAGAATATATTGCTTTTGTAGTACCAGGACAAGTATAATGGATTACTCTTGCATGCAAGTTACCTATGCTGTATTAGGGCAGAGTCAATACAATAACAGATCCGTTATATGCCCGAAGTGGCAGAAAGCCTCACTTGGTTCTAAAGAATAACCATAATCATTGTTAGCCGTGAAGAGAAATGAGCTTAACTGTCAAAGCACAGGATGAGCACGTGGGTTTTACCACTGGGAAGAACAAAAACAAAATCACAACTCATCCGTTTATCTGTTTATAGGGCAAATCTGACATGTGAACCCACAAAGCTCAGTGAATGTGAAACCCAGCAAATCCATCCATGTGAAAAAGCCACTCTTGAAGGTAAAAGTACACTGATGCCACATCTTCACTAGCCATGCTGGAGATCAATTTTCTGACATTCAATTTAGGGGGTCTAGCTAAGACCCACTAAATCAAATGCTGAAAGCGGCTCCAGTCAATGCCAGTATTCCTCCCAATCCTGAGGAATAAGGAAATCTGACAGAAGTGTTTGCTCCCATTGGCCTCCCTCTGTGAAGATGGCACCAAGCTCAGTTTAAGGTAAGCTGACTCCAGCTACTTATTTTTTATGTAGCTGGAGTTGTGTACCTTAACCTGACCTCCAGGTTGAGTGTAGACCTGCCCTGAAAGGCCAACGCCTTCCCTTGCAGACAAGATGACATATACGAGTACCAGTAAGCAATCTTTCACATTCTAAAGGAAACTCTCCTGTATTACTAATACAATATAATACTCTATAATTATAAGAAGTGAATGAAAATACAGTGTGACTGTTTAAAAACATTTTAAAGGGTCAGCATTTTATCTTAAATTTTGTAAAAGGAGAGAAAATTTTGCTCATAGAAATGGAAATGTTTTTTATGCGATAGCTATACCAGTCTGCCACTGACACTCTGTGTGCTGTCAGCAAAAACACCTAAGCCACTGATTCAGTTTCCATGAGTAAAATAGAGAACAGAATATTGTTTATACAACAGTTTGAGAAACGTGTATGAAAGAAGCTATTGTGACAAAACTCCTCCTCTGCCTTGGAGGATCCTGTGCTTTTCAGGCAGACTGCTCACCCCAGAGGCTCCTGGTGGCCCTTGCTTTACATACTTTCCCCAACGCCACAAACGCCATCCTCATTGTGGGCCAGCATGGGGAAAAAGAGACACATATCCCCCCCTCGGCCCCAACACACACACACACACACTCAACATCACGCGGTTGCGTAGGGTGACCATATTTACCTATGTCATATACGGGACACCTGGTAAAATTACTCATATTCAAGCGAGTTCAATGGCAATCAATCAGAACTATGCAGTGCAAACATTCAAAATAACATTAAGTTCACTGAGCATCCATTAAAGACATATTGCATTATTATAACTAAAATAGGTAAACAATTCAAATATATGTTTACAGTTAAGTGGTTACTGCTCTTTAGCAGTGTCCGCTTTGTCCTCATCTTCCTGTGCTCCACAGTGTGGGCTAGTAATATGAGGGCTGGTAGTGGTGACGGGGAGCTGCAGGAGTCAGGGCACGGGGCTGGGTGTGTGTGTGGGCAAGCTGCAGGAGTCAGGGCTGGGGGTATGTGCAGAAGGGCAGGAGGCTGGGGTGGGGGTGCAGGAGTTAGGGCAGGGAGATAGCGGGGTTTGGGGGCAGGCAGGATTTAGGAATCAGGGCTGCAGGTGGAAGGGGGAAAGTGGGGGAGCCCCGGGACTTGGTTACCTACCTTACCTGCTGCCACCAGGGAACTGTGGGCCATCTCTGTGGGGGCGCACTGCGGTTAGGAAACTGGCAACACTGTAAGAGAACCTCTGGCTTTTTCCCAGGGCTGCTGGCAACAATGCATGCCAGGGACAGCATGTATGCTGCCCAGCACACAGGCTCTGTTTAAAGAGCCTGCCCGAGCTGTCCCAACCTGCTCGTTAAACAGCCAATCCCTGCTGTGCAACATAGGGGACAATTTGCTCTTTTGTTTGCATTTTTTCAAAGGAGGGTTGCTTTCCAGAGAGTTTAAGTAAGGGACTGTCCCGTTAAAAACAGGACGGACGGTCACCTAGGCCTGGGTAATTTGGGTTGTCAGGCAATGTATCCATGACAGGCCATCTGCATTGCTGGGGCAGCTTCCAGCCCAGTATGGTATGGTGAATTGAAAGGTTGTAGGGACAGGAACCATCTAGTCACCTCTCTTTGTTTCACTGCATCTACTGGAGAGATGCATGGTCAGTCACCAGGGTAAACTCTTGGCCCAGTAGGTAGGAACACAGTGTTTCCCTGGCCCACTTTATGGTGTGGCTCTCCCTCTTGACCACTGCATATTTCTGCTCTCACAGGTGGAGTTTCCTGCTGAGATCAGGTGTTCTTCATCTCTGACATCTGTGCTAGGACAGCTCCCAATCCTACTTCAGATAGGTCTGTTCACAGAATTCATTTTTCATTAAACACTAGGGCTACGTCTAGATTGGCATGATTTTCCACAAATGCATTTAACGGAAAAGTTTTTCCATTAAAAGCATTTGCGGAAAAGAGCGTCTAGATTGGCACGGAAGCTTTTGCACTTTTTGTGGAAAAGTGTCCGTGCCAATCTAGATGCGGTTTTGCACAAGAAAGCCCCGATCGCCATTTTCGCCATCGGGGCTTTTTTGCGCAAAACAGTCCTGAGCTGTCTACACTGGCCCTCTTGCACAAATACATTTGCGCAAGAGGGCTTTTTCCCAAACGGGAGCAGCATAGTATTTGCGCAAGAACACCGACAATCTTACATTAGATCGTCAGTGTTCTTGCGCAAATTCAAGCGGCCAGTGTAGACAGCTGGCAAGTTTTTCCACAAAAGCAGCTGCTTTTGTGGAAAAACTTGCCAGTATAGACGCAGCCCAGAGCTATAAGCGTGGGGTTACTGCAGAGGCTGTCTGCAGATCTGCCTTCCCTGCTGCGTTGGTCCACTGCGTTGGTTCACCATGTCAGGACCCCAGAGCTTTTGTCAGGACTATCTGTAAATGTTCGTGTTTCACACGCTTCATTTCCCTACACTTGTGTCCCACCTGGACACGAGGTGGCTGGTCCTTTTACCAGTGGTGGAAGGTGGGGAACCCTGGTGGGCCATTTTGTACCTTAGTCCCGCAGCCCATTGGGATATCAGTTGGCAACTCCTACATGGAGCCATGAGCATGGACATGTACCTAGAACAATTCACCAAACCTCTCCTTTCTGTGATATGGGAGACACTGGTACATTCAGTGCAGCAGGCTTTAATCCCTCTTCTGGCTCCTCCAGAACCTCTCACTGAGGTTCTGGCTGTACTTTCCCCCACACTTATTTAGTAATGCACACCCTAAAGAGCAGGGGGCCTGTGACTGTGAGGCCTGCTTTTGTTCTTTTATCCCTTGGTGCCTTTGAAGAGCAGTGGGCCCTGTCCAGGGTTCTCTACTTGTGTCCCTTGTTTTGACCCTTGTTTTCTTTATAGTTAATCCAAGTAATTGAGTTCTAAGGCCAAGTGGATCCTCCCCAAAGGTTGAGGGAGGGTCCTGTAGCTTCCCAGAACCCATAAGAACCACTCTCCTGTAGCCATCTGGCCTGACCCCATCCCGGTACAGAGGGGCGAAGAATACATTTGTATTTATATGTACCCTAGCATACACTGAGATGTTGTTAAGATTGGACCTGCAACCTGATCCCACATTCCTTACACAGCGAAGTCTTCCATTGGCATGAGCAGGAATCTTGGTCACACAAGGGATGCATGAGAATCCCAGCCCCTTTTCCCATTATTATTTAGAGTTTTGCCACTGACATCCATGACAGCAAGATTGTGCCTTTCACTGTTACCCGCAAAGTTTCAGTGTTACTGAGGAATGTCCCATACAATATCTACGCAGCTGGATATAAGTTGAGGTCATCCTCCTCCATCCTGCTCAAATTCCAACGTTGTTGTGACTATTATGGTTAAAGTAGCCCCAATCATTACTCTCTCCCCTCTTCTGGTTCTTGTAGGAAATGATACATGATCTCATCATTGCAACAAAATTAACTCATCACTTCTTCCATGTCATTATTGTATTTCCCTGAATGCAGAATTTGGCTGGCCTGCCCTCATACACATGTTAAATTAACATGCACACAGCACATGATATATTTCATCATCTGTGGTACAATAGCTATTTGTCACATTCTATGTGAGCATTAAGGGGTCTAAAAGAGTAATTAGCAGGAATCTTTATTTTCAAGGTTTTAAAACTGTGACAAATATGTTTAGTTTTGCAGGTTAAAAACTAGGTTTGTAGAAACTTGTATTTCCTTTCTTGGCAGTATATACATAAAATAATAACTACCAAAAGAACAAAACCTTTGAAATTAGCATACGCTTACAACAAGTAAAGAATGGCTACACTTCTGGAAAGGATAAGTGTCTTATTTAACCAAACTAGTTAAACCAGGTATTTTCTATGAAATATTTTACTAGTTTTAGATTTTACTTTTCTGCTTTTTTTCTGTAGCTAGAGAACAGTTACTTTCATGAAATTTGGCAGGAACTTGACCTTTATTTCGGGGAGATAAATTACTTTTTCATAACATTTTATCAAATCAGCAATTCAGCCCATAGATCAACACTGTGGGAAATTTTATCAGGATAGATAGTAGGTCCCATTGAAAATAAATTGGTTCCAAATAAGATGAACCAGTCTCTGTGGAAGAACAAGAGCATGCTGAAGTTTCTCAAAGGACTCCACTTGAAAATTAGGAATGGATAAATCAGTTTAGGTAAAAAGATCTGAACTTTCACTCATCTTTCCTACTACCTCCAAACACGAATTGGAAACATGTCTGATACAGTTAGTATAAGTTCTTCTAACCAAAAATGGACATTTAGATTACTTCCCTCACTTTTCCAACTTTTATGGTACAGCAGCAGAATTCTGCAACATCTTTTACATTATACATTGCTAGAACCAGTGGCTAAAATGAATGGTGACTGTGGAAACAATGAAACAAGCAGTAACATTATGTGTTTGTATGTTGCAAGGAAACATTGAACTGACCTGGGAAATTTAGAATGAATTCTGAATTTCAGAGTTGGGATGTGATCAGATCCAAAGTTTGGGTTTATCATTAGTTGCAAGTGGTTACTCACAGTGGGCACTGTTCTGTAACCTTCATTTATAACTTAGTACAGGTTGAACCTCCAAAATCTGGGATTCTCTGGTCTGGCAACATCTGTGGTCCGGCAGGACCACGGATGTTTCTGGATCAGAGAGCCCCCAGGGCCCAGGAGTGTGAATCCTGTGCCTGGGGAGCCCTGGTCGGGTGGGGGAGAAGTGGAGCCATGCATCTGGGGAGCTCCATCCCTGGGGAGCCCCAGCCAGTGAGGCAGCAGCGGGACAGGTGAGCCCCATCCCTGGTGGGGATCTCCAGTCAGGTGAGGAAGAAGTGGGGCTGCAGAGGTTGGAGAGCTAGTAGCAGTACCCGTGAGTGGCAAAAGCAGGGCAGCCAGCAAGTCCTGTCCCCAGGGAGCCCTGGCCAGCAGGGCAGCAGCGGGACAGCTGAGCCCCATCCCTGGCAGGGATCTCCAGTCGGGCAGGGCAGAAGTAGGGCCGCACAGGCTGGGAAGCTCCATCCTGGGGAGGCCCAGCAGGCCAGAGCCCAAATCCTAGCAATGTAGGCTGGAACCTGGTGGCAGTGGGGCTGGAGCAGAGCCAACTGCAAGGAGGGGGAGTGTCCTGGGAGGCTAGTGGAAGGGGACCTCCCCATATCTGGCAAATGCCCACCTTCAGGATGGCTCAGGTCCCAAGGGTGCCGGACAAGGGAAGTCCGACCTGTAGGACAGTTCCTACGAGTAAGTACTGCAGAACTCAAGTTGAGTATGGGTTACAGAAAAAGGGTTGAGTGTCAGGATAATGGAAACATCATTATAAAATCTTTTTTCACAAAGAGCTGTGTAATCTGGTCTTTTCCTCATGTCTGTCATTGGCATGTCCTGCCGTCATAACAGATGGTAGCCTGTAAAGTGATTCCTGATTTTCTGAAATCTAACACATACATGAACAAATCCTAAATTCCTGACTCAGATAGTCATTTCTTAGGCACTGATCTTGCAAATGCTAAAACACTAACATATGTGAGTAGTCTCAGGAATTCTACATGTAAATGAATGGTGAAATATGGGCATGAATTAGGACTCCAGGCATTGGTTCTGCTTTTCATAATATCCTCAATATAGTGATGGTAAAAATTGCATATCCGTTTATTTTGTATATGCTCTCCTAATTCTATAAAATAACTGTTTACATCTTTTATAAATGCCAGATTATATAGTCCTGTGATTCAGTGGCCTAGTTGGTATCAGTCACCAGTACAGAGGAAGAGCAGTGGAAAGTTTACAACACTAGTTATTTCTCCCTGGAGTGCTACCAAATTAAATAAAGTTATCATGCTACATTTTGCCCTAGGGTAAAGAAAAGGACAAAATGTTGCAATCAGAATGATTATGAACAAGGCACTTACTTATGTGAAAACTACCAATCTCATATCAGTGCTAACATTCACAGATAGGCAATGTTTTCTTAGCATTAAAAAGTTGTTTCTAAAGTTGTAGAAATGTTACATTTTATTGTATATAATTATTCTTGAACAAGTTACGTTTTGTTACTTCCTGTTTTCCAAGGTGATTGCTGCTCTTAACTCCATCCTTCATTTTTCCCAAGGCAAGACTAAAATCAGCTGATTCCCCAGAGTTCAGAAAACAAACAGCATCTTGGGAGTGAGAGAATAAATAGCTCTGGGAATCCTGAATAATTGAAACAAGTTACATCTGCACTGATTTCTCTCTCTCCCTTTTTTTTTGCCCTTCTGAATTTTCTCTCTTTCTCTCTCTCTTTCCAGATAAAAATTGCACACCCTGGACATAGAAAGAAATCAAGGCAAGAGCAGAGACATCTTTATGTTAGCTGATGAAAATAATGACAATAACTTGTACTAATGTAGATTGAATTACCCTTGTATTCATTTTTGCACAAAAGAATAACAAATGAGATGGCTAAAAATCAGCAGATTATTATTACATCATATCAACTCCAGCCAGCTTAGCAGGCTGTGCTATTAAGAATTCAAGTCAACCTCTTTTTACCACTGGAAAAAACCATTACTGCTGTTTCTGAGAGGACCTCATTATGGGAGGAGTCTTGCAAAATATATGAGAGAAAAAGCCAAAGAAATTACTCCTCTAAAAACCTATAGTATTTAGCAAAGAACATATCCCAGCTAAAGAAAGCTCAACATTCTGTATTATACACTACGTATTTCCTATAAGAAATGACAGAAGGACAAAAAAGTGCTCTGGAAATTCATAGGGTTTCCTCACATAAGATACTGGTGGTTGATGATGCAGAGTTTTGCTTTGCAATGTGTATCTAGGAATGAAAAATGCTTGTTGAGAACTTACTAGGGAGTCTGATTCCTCAGAAAGGAAGACAGTGCTGTCAGGTGAGGGAGTGCTGGAAGACTTTAAACTGGGAGACATTTAAAATCATATAATCATAGAATCCTAAGGCTGAAAGAGACATCAGGAGGTCGAGTCCATCTCCCTACCCAAAGCAAGACCAATCCCAACTAAATCAACCCAGCCAGGGCCGTGTCAAGCTGAGTTGTCTACACTAGCCCCTTAGTTTGAACTAGGGAGGCTAATGTAGGCATTCGAAG
>JANRFK010001605.1:23212039-23236337 GCA_030068395.1 Apalone spinifera
CCATCCTCTTTGGAACCTCACTTCAGGAAGTTGAAGGCTGCTATCAAATCCCCCTTCAGTCTTCTCAGCTGCAGACTAAACAAACCCAAATCCCTCAGTCTCTCCGCATAGGTCATGTGCTCCAGCCCCCTAATCATTCTGGTCACCCTCCGCTGGACTCTCTCCAGCGTGTCCACATCCTTTCTATAGTGGGGGGGAGGGGCCAGAGTGGGATTCAGTATTCCAGATGTGGCCTCACCAGTGAAGAATAAAGGAGAATAATCACTTCCCTAGATCTGCTGCCAATGCTCCTTCTAATGCACCCTAACATGCCATTAGCTTTCTTGGCTACAAAGGCACATCACTGACTCATATTCAGCTTCTCATCCACTATAATCCCCAGGTCCTTTTCTGCTGAACTGCTACCTAGCCAGCTGGTCCCCAGCCTGTAACAATGCTTGGGATTCTTCCGTCCCAAGTGCAGGACTCTGCACTTGTCCTTGTTGAACCTCATCAGATTTCTTTTGGTCCAATCCTCTAATCTGTCTAGGTCACGCTGGACCCTATTCCTGTCCTCCAGTGTATTTGCCTTCCTCCCCCCCAGCTTCGTGTCATCCACAAATCTGCTGAGGGTGCAATCCAGTGCCTTATTCAGGTCATTAATAAAGATGTTGAACAAAACCGGCCCTAAAACCGATCTTTGGGGCACTCCGCTTGAGACTGCCAGCCTGACATCAAGCCGTTGATCACTACCCGTTGGGCCCGACAATCTAGCTAGCTTTCTATCCACCTTACAGTCCATTTATCCAATCCATATGTCCTTAACTTGCTGGCAAGAATATTGTGGGAGACCATATTAAAAGCTTTGCTAAAGTCAAGGTATGTCACATCCACTGATTTCCCCATGTCCACAGAGCCAGTTACCTCATCATAGAAGCTGCTCAGTTTGGTCAGGCATGACTTGCCCTTTGTGAACCCATGTTAACTATTCCTGATCACATTCCCCTGTTCCAAGTGCTTCAAAATGGATTCCTTAAGGATCCCCTCCATGATTTTTCCAGGGATTGAGGTAAGGCTGACTGGTCTGTAGTTCCCTGGATTGTCTTTCTTCCCTTTTTTAAAGATGGGCACTACATTTGCCATTTTCCAATCATCCGGGATCTCTCCCGATCTCCACGAGTTTTCAGAGATAATGGCCAAGGCTCTGCAATGACATTTGCCAACTCCCTCAGTACCCTAGGATGAATTAAATCCGGACCCATGGATTTGTGTATGTCTAAATAGTTCTTAACCTGTTCTTTCTCCGCTAAGGGCTGCCCATCTCCTTCCCATACTGTGTTGCCTAGTGTAGTAGTCTGGGAGCTGACCTTGTCCATGAAGACAGAGGCAAAGAAAGCATTGAGTACTTCAGCTTTTCCCACATAATCTGTCACTAGGTTACCTCCCTCATCCAGTAAGGGCCCTCCACCCTCTCTGATCACCCTCTTATTGCTAACATGCCTGTAGAAACCTTTCTTGTTATCCTTCACACCCATTGATAGCTGCAATTCCAATTGTGCTTTCGCCTTCCTGATTACTTCCCTGCATTCTCAAGAAATAGATTTATACTCCTCCCTAGTCATCTGTACAAGTTTCCTCCTCTTATAAGCTTCCTTTTTGTGCTTAAGCTCGCCCAAAGAGGGTAAAGGCCAAGGGGAGGTATTGGAGACAGGTGGATGCACAAGGGTATGGGAAGCCATGAGGGCATGAGAAGGAATGTAGGGTGAAAGGCATGAGGCAAAGGCAGCCACAAGGGAGCAGGATAGACATCAAGAGGATGCAGTAGGCCCACAGAATGCACCCCAGGGAATCCAGTCACATGCATTGGGGTTTTTTAGGGATTTGCTTGTTTTCATGCCTCGTTTTGAAACAGGATTCACTTGCATGTCAGCCTGTTTTGATAAAGCTGGATGGCCTATTTATAGCATGAAAGTTCCTGAGTCCACGTTAGCAGAGCTCTTGCAGAATTCAGGGCATGTTGCTGGTTGTAAAGAACCAACTTACTTTTAGAACATTACTGTTTCCAGAAAAGAGACCACAAAAGAAGGTGATTAGGGATGTCATTATCATCAAAACGGGTGGAGACTGAAGGTAGAGTAGTTATATCAAGAGAAGCATATATTATTCTCTTTTCTTGTAATTCTTCACACTATAAATTTTCTCTCTGATGAAAAGGGATGATGTGACTTTGCATAAAGTAATAATACTGTAGATAAGCATGAAAAGAAAACTGATTATAGGTCAGATTTTGAAGAAGGAGAACAGGAGAACAGGAACAAAAGAGCAATGACATGCTGTTACCATGAACACCACAGATATTATTTTGCTCAATAGTTTTAATCCCATTAAAGTAGCTGCTTCTTAAAATTATGCCAGTGCTCCAGCAGAAGGAAGCATAAAACAAAATTGTGATTCACTAAGTGTAACAATGAAAAGTGCTTTAATACTTTGTTTAAGTAATAGGATTCTCTGTGTGGAGTTGTGCTAGGTTTGGCTGTCTTTGGTAGGAGGGAAACTGTCAGAATTTTAACTAACTACTCAAAACTTTTCTCTTATCAAGCGAACAGTCTAATTCTTCCCATCAGAGGATCACAATGTGCTTTATAAACATCAGTGAACTTCCCTTGAGATAAGGAACTAGTATTGTCCTAATTTTAGATGGCAAAACGGAGCAGGAAAATGTTAACAGACTGGCCCATGATCACACAGGATAGGTCTTCACTATAGAGTTAACTTTGATTGTCAACACTCAGACTGAACTCCATAATTAACCTAGCCCAAGTATGAGCAACCATACTGCAAAGAGGAGTTACTGTATCCGTATTGGTGCTGCACATCCTCCAGGGTGTCACTGGGACTTCAAGGATATGTCTACACTGCAGAGTTTTTCTGGAAAAATGGCTGTTTTTCTGGAAAAAAACTATACTTACATCCACACTGCAATTGCATTCTTTCGCTAGAAAATCGAAAGAACGCAGGGGGTTTTCCAACAGCGGTAAATCTCTTTCTACAAGGAAGAAGCCTTTTTCCAAAAGAGCTCTTTCGGAAAAAGTCTTGTGCAGACGGGGAAGAGAAGTTTTTTTCGAAAGAAGAGGCCTCCAGGAAAAAGCACAGGTGCCCTGGTGGCCACTCCATACATATTAATCATAACTTAAATGCGAGATAGCGTTCAATCAATGCGGACACTATCTTTCAAAAAAGCAGATTGCTTTTTCAATGCATTTTTGCTGTGTGGACCGTCTCTTTCGAAATACATTTTTCCAGAAGATCTCTTCCAGAAAAGCTTCTTCCGAAAGAAGCCTGCAGTCTAGCCATAGCTCTAAGGGCAGATGCCATGGGATTCTTTGTGCTGCAATAAACTAAACTGTTCTATCATGATTTTTGCCAGTACGGTGTGGGAAAATCTAAGGCAATGGTAGACTATGGGTACTCAAGTGATTTAGCCTGCTTCCTCACTGCAAAACAGCAGGTCACTAGCCCAGCCTCTGAATATTAGCCTGCAGCCTCAGACAAACCAACTGACATGGGCTGAAAGTATCACTAAACCTGTGTGAGGTGATTGTGGGGGGCGGGAACAGGAGGGCAGCTATGGGCAGCACACGCGTAAAAGCACAAGTGAGCCCAGCAGTGAAGATATACACCCAATATACCTGTGGAAAGGCTGAAACTAGAACCCAGATATCAAAAGCCTGTGACTGCCCACAGAGGAAACCGTCCCCTCTAAAGGAAAATCAGGTAATCACAGGTGTAAAGAAAGATACTAAGTTACAACTTTTGAGAATTACTAGTATAAGCCTTGGTCTACACTAGGACTTATTTCAAAATAACTCCCCCTCTGGTCAAGTTTATAAATGAAGCATCCACACTACCAAGCCCATTATTTCTATATAACAGGCTGTGGAATTTGTATCTATACTCCTGCTTTTCATCAGGAGTATCACTAAGTCCAAAATAGTTAATTTAAAATAATGGTAGTGTAGACACTCTGGTGTCACTAAGTTGAACTAATTACTCCCCAGAGTAATTCGAACTAATTACTCCCTGGTGCTTCCTGAGCTCTAAATCTGAAGTAGCACTTCCACATTAATGGAGCCTGCCTCAGATTAATTTTGAGGCTTCCCGTAGTGTGGATATGAATTTATCCAGTTGAATTTATTAAATTGGGAGTTATTAAGTCAAATTTACTAATTTCAAAATAGTTTCCTCGTGTAGACATGGCCTCAGAGGGCCAGATTCTGCCACTGTTAAGTACCTTACTTTGCAAGTACTTCCACTGAAATCAAACTGGATTTCACACTGTAAAGTACTGTTCAACATAAGTGAAAATTCTCTCCTTTCTCTTCAAGTTAATATGAGAGAGGAGATTGAATACTGAAATAAGCAGCTTTGCTTTATAACAAAATATAATGTAAATACATAAGATCTGTTTTCTGAAAAGAGATAGATCAGAGATTCTCTGGCTATTTTTAAATACTTGACAATAAACATTCAGGACTACAACAAGCTTTGGGCTAGATCAAGCTTCTACGCACTGCTTTGAGCAAGGAGGAGCGCATAAGCCATGCCATCCCAGAAAATAGGGGGAGGAGAGAATTGTGACTCTGAGATACCTGTGTAAGTGTCAATTCCCAGCTTACTTCCCCTTCCTTTCAGGCACAGGGTGGTAGTAATTTCATCTAATACCAGCAGCAAACTGACATCTACACAGTAGTTCAGTTCATGAGGCAAGACCATGGAAGGCCAAACTAAGGCCATGTTTTCACTCCGGGGAAGAATGACTCTGCCACAATTGATCTTCTGAAGTTCAATTTAGTGGGTCTAATAAAGACCCATTAAATCAAACTCAGAGAGTGGCTCTGTTGGCAGCCAGTTCTCCTGCTCCTGTGAGAAGCAAGGGAAGCTAAAGGGAGGGTTTCCTCCCATCGGCATCCCCACTGTGGGGACAGCAGAGAAACTCGAATCAAGGTATGTTGACTACAGCTGCATAATTAATGTAGCTGGAGTTGTACGTCTTGATTCAAGCTTCCCCTTTAGTGTAGACCTGGCCTAAGTCGCCACTCCCTCTCTTCCCACCCTCTTTAGGCGGGGGTGGGAGGCTAAGAGACAATGTTTAATTTGTGCTAGGGTTTGCCAGAACTAAGCCCCGGCACCTGTGCAATATGGAATATAAGGTTGCCAACCCTCCAGGATTGCCCTGGAGTCTCCAGGAATTAAAAATTAATCTTTAATTAAAGAGTATGTCATGTGATGATACCTCCAGAAATATGTCCAACACCAGTGGAAAGGGACTGTGCAAACTGAGTGGTGAACAACCCTTGTGTTGCTGGAGTTTCCTTTTGCCTCCACAGGATCCTTCTCTGACACACCATCAAGTCAGGCAAACCACAGGGTGTATTCCATGGATCAATAAACAGTATTAAACAACCAATTTAAGTGCTCAGTCCTTGTATTTGCTGTTTAAGACAAACGGCAACCAGATAGTTTTATGCATAATCAAGAGGAAAATAGCAGGGATCACACACTTAAAAGAGAGCAAAGATATATTCATATTTAAAGTTTCCTGCTAAGTTTCCATAAATTCCATGCAATAGTTTGTGGCAACCCAAGCAAGGACTCTATTGATGACAGCTGCTTATGTGTGTTTGTCAGAGAGCAGCCGACTTCTTTCCAGCAACCTTGTAAAAAAAAGTTACTACAAATTCATTATAATCTTCAACTGATGTAGAAAGTACCATAATTTGCATACAATTGCATTAATGTACTAGCAGTTCTTACCCTTACCAACAGTTCAACTACAGAAGCTAGAACTCTGGATTTTAACCAATCTGTCTGTTTAACAATCAAAAGGTGTATTTTAAAGATGTGTCTAAGCTTCTTCACAGCCACCATCACTTAAACCATTTTGAGATTATTCTGATATTTTTGAGATTTGAAATAAATTGTGTGTGTTCTCTACTAGCATTTGTACGCTACCCACTTCCATTATCACACAGGAAGAATTTTTAAGTAGCTTTGTACTGTGCTTTATATAAAAGTCATCCATTATTATCCTTAAAATGCATTCTCAGTTGAGTAATATGGCATTATCTACCAGTGTCAGTCATTTCATAGAGCCTTTACTTTTAAATATGACTATTATTTTTACAAAACAAACTCTGTCAAGTGCCCCTTTGCAGCTAGGGAGAGAAGGCAACACCAAAGATGTTTAATTCAACATATAATCTTTGATCCTGCACCCTCCTAGAGCCTCTATGGTTTCAGTGTGTCTTTGATGCCACCAGTAACCAGTCAGTGCTTTACTCAAGTATCATTATGTCAAGAAGCAAGTGGCCATAACTAGAGGGAGTCTTCATTTAATTCTACTATCAAGATGCATATGGGAATTTAGTACTGTAAGGGTATGTCAACACTGAAACGTTATTTTGGGATACTGGAGTATCCCAAAATAGCTATTCAGTATCTTCACAGTAAGCCTGTTATTTTGGGCTCGCTATTCTGATGTCCCGGTAAACCTCATTCTACGAGGCATAAGGGACATTTTAGAATAGCGCTTTATTTTGCAATTTGGTGCTGTGTAGACAGTGCCAAAAGATGAAATAAGCAATTTCAAAATAGCATCGAAATAAGGCACTCAACTTGCATAGCTCAAATTGCGTATCTTATCTTGAGTTACAGTGCTGTGTAGATGCACCCTCAGGGAATGTCTACAATGGGGAGCTATTTTGAAATAATTCCCATTATTTCAAAATAATAAGCAGAGCATCCACACTGTTATCCAAGTCTGTTATTTTGAAATAAAGGGCTGGTTATTTCAAAATAATAGTTCCTGCTTGTAAAAAGGAATAAGCTTATTTCAAAATAGTTATTTTGGGAGTTACTATTTCAAAATAACTTATTTTGAAATAACCTGGTAGTGTAGACATAAACTAACTGACCCATGAGGGTCAGAGGGTTACATGGCCCACCTCTTCCTTGTCATCTGTGGCTGACCCACAGAAGAAGTCAGTCACCTACTAACAAGATTAGTCTGCTAGCACAAGTAGTACCAACTTGTGCTACAGGCCTGAAAATCAACAGATCAAATCTTCTTCCTGGCTTTGGTGGAGTTGCTACCTAGCCTTTGTCCTTTCTTCACTGTATGCTGGCTTCATTCATGTCCTAATTTTAATTCCCCCTCTCATATTACATTCTTCCTACCAACACTAGTGATACTCTGAAGTGGACTATATAATGCATTGGGATGGACTCTGAACTGGATTATTAACTGATTGGAAACAATGTTTTACTGCATTGCCTTTAAAAGATTAGCAATTTTTAAACTTCCATTTACATTTTGTCAGATCTATTCCAAGGACCTGACCTTTTTCTTAACCTTAACCCAGTGAGTGAAATAATTAAAACTTCACGGGAAAAGTGATTAATAATTCTAGATTAATTTTTCCTTCATTTTCTAGTTGGAAGGAGAAAGGGGTTTGTATGCTATATGCTAGACAAAAAGCAAAAAGGTACTTTTCATCTCAATGAATGACAGATTATGTATTCCACCCATCAGTGAAACTGCAAGTGACCCCTGGCACACTGATGAAATTATAACAACATAATAAATAGGAGGAAAATACCTGTCCCTCTTATGCAGTTTATTCAGCATTTAATTTCTTTTTCCTATGCTGAAAAGGTAGAATTGCAATTATAACTAAGTTAAAATGTAACATTAGAACCAATGGGTGGTATAAAGGTGTATCAAGCCGGGAATATTTGTATCAAGAAACAATACTTTGATTAGATTTTCACATAGTTTTCTTTTATTCAATGCACATTGCCATTTTCTACTATAAGTGAAAATAAAATAATGTAGTTTTAAAGTTTAAGGTAAACTCCTGTGACCATTCTGATAAGGGTACTCAGATCTCATCTGTGACAGTAAGAAAGAAAATCCTCTTGCTCAGTGTGTGGCAGAGAGAAGGAGGTACCCTTATAATACACGGTAAGAATATCGTATTAATGTATGTCCAGAGTGCACTGTTTACACATTTATGCTGACATATAGTGACAGATTGATATATAGCACTCATTACTGGATGAGTTACTGTGGTTTCACAAATTTTGCAAATTGAGAGCAGGAGTGTTCTCTGTAACATGCTAACTTTTGTGAAGCAGAATTGCCATATCTTCCTGGGTCATACTGGGCAAGTCACTTAACCTGTGGATTTCAGTTTCCCCTCTGTAAAATGGAAGTGATTTAAAAGGAGTTCCTTTCCTGTATGCAGAGTGTTATTCTTTGAGATGCATTGTGCACACGTACATTCCACTGTAGGTATGTGCATACCCAGTGCACTCAGAGACTTTTTGCCAGAAGTACCACCAAGTGCTGCACACATTTCTGCTCTGTGTGTACTCTCAAATGAGGGCACAAAAGCGGGATGGTCACCATCTCCCTCTTTATTCTTTTGCACCATTTTATATAATATCTGAAATAGTGAGGAATGTGGGAGGTTCAGGAAATGTATATGTGCATAACACATCTCAGAGAACAAAACATACAATATAGAAAAGTAAGCAATTTTTCATCCTTCAAGTGATTGTGCACATATACATTCCAGGGGAGTTCTCTTATGAGTAGAGGGACTTTGGATCATCAGAAAAGACACTGCCACACTGACTTACCACATTTGGCATTATCACAAGAAGCCTCAGTGGTACAGGTCAATCACACTGCTGGCTTGCAGTTACAAGATATTGGATTATTTCTCAGAAACGCTGACAAAATGGACTGAACTCTAGAGGAGAGAGCCATTACCATGGAGACTTCAGTGACTGTGGAATGGAAAGTGTCAGTGGCAGCTATTGTTGCCTGAGAAGATATTCAAGTTGTGAGACTGACTCTCAGAAACCAAACCTAGAAACTGGTTGCTCCATTCCTCTATCAACTTATCAGCAAACTTAGAAATGGCAAATAAATTAGTAAGCTTGTATTTAGACAAAAGATCCTGATAATTGGCAGCCCTTGTTTGAAATATGGCAGTGAAATAAACCTTGCAATCATATAAATCTAATATCTTAATTCCCTGTCGTTGGGAGTGGCCTTAGATTGGGAATGATCAGACTGCTCATTAGCAGTTGTAATCACCAAGGAATAAGGAACTGGGTGGGTAACTAAATAGGCAGTTTTCTTGAGGCACTTGGTAATATCTGTCCACTTATTTAGACATAGGAATATCAATGTTGGGGTATGCCAGAGTCTTTGCTGGGTCTAGCAAGGTTTCCTGGATAGGAAATGCAACACTTCCTGGAACAAGAGTATATAAAAGTTACAGAAGGATGTGCAGATTCTCCTGTACAATCTCTGCCCAGTCCTCCAAAGAGGTAGCCACACATCTCGAGGGACCAGAAAACTTTGAAGTCCTTTGGGAGTGGAGGTGATGTTGACTCCAGAGCAAATGCTTCATCAAGTGAAGATGAAGAAATGTGGGAAGAAGTGTTTAGTGACTCCTCCAATAAGTCTCCCTCCTCCATACCAGTTGAGGAAGGATAGCAGAATGCCGAGACAATAACTCCTGCATTAAAGAAAGTGAAGATTTTCTCAGAAAGCAAATGAGACAAGGGTCTAGTACAGTGGTTCCCAACCTTTTGGGGCTGCTGGGCGCCTGGGGGCGGGGCTGCTCACGGGCTGCGTGCCCGGGGGCAGGGCCATGCACGTGCCGCGCACCCGGGGGCGGGGCCGTGCATGCGCCGCAACCCCGAGCAAGGGCTGCCCATGCGCCCGGGGCTGGCACCAGCATGTGCCTTGCACCCGGGACGGGGCCAGCCCAAATTGTTCTGCGGTCACACATAAATGGCCCAGAAGGTGCCATGGTGCCCGCGGGCACCGTGTTGGGGACCACTGGTCTAGTATATCTCAGGGCAGCCCAAGATAACCACCAACTTTTGCTGGTGGCTGCCTGACAAACCTATCTTTCTATCCTTGCTTCCCACAGTCAAAAGCACACCTTTGGGAACCTGGGTCAGGAACACATTCTCTGCCTATGGAGTCCCAAACTTCCCATGACCCACCTGGGCAGGAGTTTCCATGGGTAGTGCCCCGGTGACCAAATACCACAGCCCCCTCCACTGACAAGAGCTGCCTCCAGCACCATACATATAGCTCCATGTGGCTCCAAAGGTGCTGTCTAGAGTCCCTGAGGAGCTGTGTACATTTCTAGAAAATGTAAAATGTTTATCTCTTTTCATAAAATGAGGAAGGTGTTCCTATATTCAGCATCTCTTTTTGTCTCAGTTATAACATTCTGCCATCATCCAAGAGTAACTGAAGAAAGATTTGCACAGTAAATGTGGCACTGTTTACAAAAATGAAAATTCTGCAAATGTGGTAAATTATTTTGGCACAGTGGTACTGTGATACTTTATTCACACTTTTTCAGTATTAAAAAGTACTGAAAAGCTTTTATCTGTACTTATCATTAAATGTATTGAACCATCATGGTACCAAGATACCACAGCAATGGGCCTAGTAGAAAAAAGTTAATTCTCAACAATACGAATAAAATGCTTGGAATATCTTCAGTATTTACATGAATCTTGAATAACTACTGCACAGTAGTTTAGGGCCATATGTGATTTATCATTAAACTATTGTAAAGTGGCTAAGGATGTCAATCAGAGTCTAACCATTATTAATTGCTCCAGCAGAAAAATGTTCCCAAATCTGCAAACAATTAAGAGAAGTGAAATTACAAATGTGCTTAGTATTTGCAGCAAGCAATGTGTATATTTGAGCTCCCCCGATGGTACTGCAGTAATTTCTTGCAAAGATTTCCTCGCTCAGGGTATGTCTACACTACAGAGTTTTTTTCAGAAAAAGGACTGTTTTTCAAAAAAACAAAAACAAAAAACCAAAACCTTCAATTATGTCCACAGTACAATTGCGTTCTTTCAAAAGAAAATCGAAAGAACAGAGGGGTTTTTCTGGCATTGGTAATCCTCTTTCTGCAAAAGAGATCTTTCAGAAAAAGGTGTGTGTGGACAGGGAAGAGGGTTTTCTTTTGAAAGAAGAGGCCTCCAGGAAATAACACAGGTGCCGTGGTGGCCACTCCATCCAAAGTAATCCAAACGCTATAGTTCCTGTCTCCTGGCCTCTCTTAAAGCTGCAGGCACCCTGGACAAACCTTGTGGCAGGAAGCCGGCCTGAGAGCAGCACCCTGACTGTGTAGCTCTCCCTTCCACAGGCATTGTCACCCATGGCCCCCGCTTTCCCGAGGATCCCCCTTTTCCAGGACTCCTCCCCCCACAGGGATTGCATCCTGAGAGCACCCTAACTCCATGAGGAGGGCCTCAACGGTGGACTTCTCTACGCCAAATTGGTTGCCCTCCAACTGGTAGCTATTTGGGGCGGCGAGCTTCCATACAGCAATGGCAACCCGCTTCTCCAGGGGCATGGTGGGCCAAAGGTGGGTGTCGCGTTGTCGGGACGCAAGGGCAAGCCAGGCACACAGCTCCAAAAAGATGGCCTTTTGCATTCGGAAGTTTTGGAGCCACTGCTGGTCATCCCACCACTCCATAACCAGCCAGTCCCACCAGTCAGAGCTGGTGTCCAGCTTCCAGACACAGCTCTCCACAGTGGGTTGCGGTTGCAAGGGTGTTGCTCCTACATCCAGGAAGAGGGGCCCCAGATTGACCTTGGGGTCAAGCTTGGTCAGGACCAGGAAGGCAGCTGGCACAAAATGCTGCAGAAACTGCAGCATAGCCGTGTGGGACCATCGCATAGCCTGGGGCAGCTCTGGTTCCGTGGCACCAAGAGAAAAGCTGTGGCGTCCAAAAAATCAGGCCAACCACAGCACACACTGTGAGAGCTTTGCTGTCCCTCGAAGAGGTAGGTAAACACACAGCAGAAGCAGAGAAACAGCTGTCCAGGGAGGTCCCTTTAAGCGTGTGTCTCTGCACCAACACCAGCACTCGGAAATAACTGGTGATCTAAAGCCCTGGCTGAAGTGGTTCCGGGTGGACTCTTATGTGAGAGAGCATCCATTCAGTGTGGACGCTATCTTTCAAAAAAAGCAGATCACTTTTTCGATCCAGTTAGCCAGTGTGGACGCACTCTTTCCGAAGAAGTTTTTCCAGACGATCTCTTCCAGAAAAGTCCTCCCTTACAACGTGAGCTGAGATTTGACCTTCCAGAGCATTAGGTAAGTAAATTAACCTGTCTCAGCTTCTCCAAATGCAAAATGGAGTTAACATTTATTAATTTTTGTAAAAATGCTATAGAATGAATATTATTATGCAGAAATTATTTCACATAGCACTTAATGAAGCCATTTCTGCAGTAGAAAACATCAGTTATTCAATGGAGGATAGCAATACAGCACAACACAATTCTATTGGTGGAAATAAAGTAAAAATACCATTTTCAAAGGAAAAGGTAGGAATTTAGATAGAAAGGAAGTAATTGGGTATATGGCCCATGTTTTGGCCATAACAGTTCTATTATTGCAGGAAAAGACAGAATAATTAATTGTTGTCAATGGCCAGCAGTTTTAGGTTTTACTTAGAAGATAGCAATTCTAGCAAAAGTTCCCAAACCTATTAAAATTATGCTGGGCATTGGTCTGGTACCAATTAAAAGGAAAAATGCCACCTACTGAATCACTTTTGGTACTACCGCAACATTCTCCCACTCAAGTACTGAATTATGCGGGGCTTGCTTAGATTTTGAGAGCTCACAGCAAAACTGCTCAAGGTCCTGACTTTTGGAGAGAGCACGAGAGTTTCAAACCCATTATAAACTATTTTAAAAAAGTGTTAATAGTAAATTCATGTGGAAAAGAAACAAGTGACGATTTTATTTTTAAGAGATGGTAATTTAAAAAAACAACAAAAACACAGGCAGTGTCCTTTTAAATAGAATACTTTGGTAACAATTTTAATATAACACTGTTTATGACTAAAATATATTTGTACAAGATTTACAGTGATGTCACAGAATACGTTCTTCTATTAACTGAGAATTGATGAAGGCATCAAACAGAATTGAAATGAAATATCTTTTCTTAAAAGCTAATACATGCTATACATCACTCTTGTTGTCATTTAAGCCTTAATACTAGCTAAAATGATGAAGTGGCTAAGTGATGTCATAAATAATGCTATAATGATTAAAGTGAAGTAGACATTAAAACAATAATGTTGCTTACTCATTTTTGCCATTAAAATTTCCTGGCAAAAAGAGATGGAATAAAATTTACTCAATTTAAATACAGATTGTAGCTCACTGTAAAATTACTTGAAAGCACTTTAGCCAGTTGTCTGCAGATGTTCCTTATGGGTAAAATTGCCTGTGTGCAGAAGGCCAGCACAAAGACTATTTTGACTATTTAGGAGGTGCCTATCTCTTGTATTGACACTCTCTACGAGTGCAACCCAGGGTACAGCTCAAAGTTAGCATCAAGATGGTTTCAATAATCAAAAATATATTTGGCAGAAGAGCCTCAGAGATTCCTCTTAAGAAAGTCCTATCACTGGGACACACACACACACACACACACACACACAGTCATAGAATAATAGAGCTGAAAGAGACCTCAGGAAGTCATCAAGTCCAGCCTCCTGCCCAAAGCAGGACTAATCCCAACTAAATCAACCCAGCCAGGGCTTTGTTAAGCCAAGACTTAAAAGCCTCTAGGGATGGAGATACCACCACCTCCCTAGGTAACCCATTCCAGTAGCTATTTCGGGATAGGCCCACTGTCTAGACATACCCAAACTTACTACCACTTCAACTTTACAGATCATTCATAGGAGTTAATTCAACAAAATAGCTCTTGCAGATGAAAGATTTGCCAGGGAAGAGCTATTCTGAGGCCTCAGAGGAGATAGTATACATTCCTGTTGCAAATTCCAAAGCAACAGTACTTTGTTGAGTAGACTATCAACCATAACACAGGATATTAGACTGAGGATTAGGGCCTGCCCCAGCCTCAACAGGAAATTAGGGAAGTGGGAAAGGATTTCTTACCCCGGACTGTAGAGATGCTTTCTGTTTATCACTGTTGCACCATCTCTCATCCAGGGTACAGGAAAAAGAAGATTCAAAAACCAACAGGTCCACAGCTTCACTCCTCCCCCTGTCCTAGCATGTTGTTATCCTGCTACCATCCACATACTTCACAATGGCAAGCAGGAAACTGCCAAAGAATGGCAATCTGTGTCGAGCTCCCCCAAATCCACCCTCTACTCTGGGTAGTGCAATGTGTTACCTCTACTGATAACGGAGATAACCGGGGAGTAGGCCATCGGTTCTCAACGAGGGGTTGAGGGCCACCTGGAGGGTTGCTAGTGGGTTTCGGGTTGGCCACCAACCAAGGCCCGTGTTAGACTTGCTGGGGCCTATGGAACAAAGTTGAAACCCTGCTGTGTGGAGCTGAAGCCTGGGACTCCCATCCCTGCCACTTGGGGCTGAAGCTGAAGTCTGAGCAACTTAGATTTGTAGGAACTCCTGTGGCATGGAGCCCCCTAATGTCCCTCATTTGTATATGCAGAAAACCAGTTGTGACACTGGTGGGGACAGGGCTCAAAAAGTAAGAGGTGGAGAACCCCAGTAACAGGAGGCAGAAGTAGCTCCATAATGGACTTGTAAGACAAATCACAATGCCCTGTCTAAAATTTACCCTCGTCCTGCCATAGCCTACAAAGCTGCCTGGTGTGGGTTTCACTCCACAAAAATGGCAATTTTCAAAATAAAGCATCTCATGAACCATCACTTCTCTTCATTCTCCTTGCATTAAGAGGACGACAGGAGTTGATCCACAATGGTGATGGACACTGAACTTTCTGCTACTGCTGCATTCCATTTTAAATGCAGACAGAGGTCAAATGTTGTCAGTTTTTTGCTACAGGGAATAAGAGAGACTGAGTAGAAAAGGGAATCTGTGCAGTCTTTGCACTGAGTTGGCAGCTCTCATAAGCTATAGGAGCAAATATGATGGATGACAATAAGTGCTGAGATGTCGAAGGTCATAATTTTCAGGGTTTGGGAGCAAGTTTTATGATGATTTTGCAGTTTAGAATCCAGAAGAGGTTTACAACAGAGACATACATATGCTATACATATATATATTGCTTTTGAAAGCATTAGAGCACTCCAGATACCTCTTTCATTAACCCATCTCTCAAAGCAATTTGTGGCTCCAAGTAAATATAAACTGTCTAGTTTTGATGGCAGAAATATTGGAATGGTGTGGAGAACTGCAGGTTAACTTCTGTTTATTATTCAGGAGATGGGAATAGCCTTTGGCAGAGGAAGCTAGAACATAGGACAGACAAGTCTTGAGGAAAAGAGCAAATGCTTAGGCTGGGGAAAAGAATCATAGCATCAGCCAAGCCTGAGGGAAAAACAGAGGCTGGGTTTTATGTGATGTTTTGGAACACCCTTTTTGTTAATACAACCAGATCCCAGGAAATGGTCGGTTTTAGTAAGAGATGTACAGAGACTCTTCCACAAGGCACCCTTGATTTTAAAAATGTGAAGAAAACTCAGCACAGAAGTGAGATCCACTGCATGAGTCAATATACTGCTTAACATTGAACTTTGCAGTAGGTACATATTGAAAGCATTTCACAGCATTTTACAGCAACCAAAATCCATTATTTCTGATGCTATAAAAACAACACATCTTGTTACCATAGCAGCCCACGAGAGACACAAGTGGATGTATTCAATAGATGACCAGTATAAGTTTGGCACAGCTTTTAATAACATAAAATCAGTGAAATATATATGCTATATTTTAAAATAGGACACAGCTCATACATTGACTACACTAACTTCATTTGGGGAACCCAGAGTTGATCCAACCTGAGAAAGCGGAAACCCATCCAGACAGATGGCAGAAATTGTTAAAGGTGACTATTCAGCCATAAGTACACTGAATAATCATCGTAGTGCTTCTACAAACTATTGCATAGCTTTGAAGTATGTTATAAGACTGACATTTTGGTAGTATGGATGGAAAACAACAGAGCCCTGGTACCCACACTAATAAGAAGCTGACACTCCAACAGCATAAGCAGTCATTGATAGCATGCATATATTTTTTAAGGAATAGTAATTATTTTCCATAGTTCCTGTTTAAAAAAAAAACCACATTTCCATAAGGATGTTTTCTCAAGAGCAGACTCTGCCTGCATAAGGCCATTTCACAGAAGGTTTTTTAATAAAAGATTATGGCAGCATATTGCCTGATTACCCAAAACAGAGGGAAAACTCTCCAACTCCCTATATTTAAGATAGATAGTAATATATTATGGTATAGATCACAGTTGGACTAATCACTCTTTGTTATTTACTTATAAGACAAGTAAAAAGAATTAGGCAAAATATACTGTAAAACATGAATTTCTTATATATGTATGGGATGCTTAAAGATTTTTTTAAAAACAGAACATTCTATATGATGTGCAACATTGAAACGATACAGTTCCAGAGGCATTATAATTGACTCCATTGTCTAAATATGCACCTGCATGAGAGGCAATTTTAGGAGGGACTTCATTAAATTCTCTTTTCAAACCATTATTACATAAATAATACGTAGCAAAAAAAAAACTTTTGAGAAAAATCAATCAATGGATATATATATGACACATTTTCAAGGTTAAAGGCTGCCATCTTAAATACTCCTATCTTCAAACTACTAAATGATTTGAGAGCACTTTATGGATTAATTACTTTGCGCATCTTATTTTTAAACTGTTTTGCAATTTTATATGATAACCTTAAAACCAGAGACAAAGCTCAACTTTTTGTAATAGTTATAGTATGGGCCTTTAGGCCCCCTAGAACTTGAAGATTAATTTTTTCATGCTTTTTCTCAGCCTCAAGATTTTGGAAATCTGGGAAGGATAATGAAGTTGTTTGTGCAGACAGCCAAGATTATTTTATTTCCTATTTCTTTACCTGGCATGTCCAATTAGCATTAGGTGCTTAAATGTGCAGCAAATGTAAATATTCAAGTAGTCACAAGAGCAAGGAAGACTCTGGAAACCAGGAGGAAAGTGAACCAGCTAGCTGCATCCTGAATGAGACTGGTAGAAGTCTGGCATTAATTCCAAGCATACTGAAGCAGCTGATATAGGACCAAATAAAGAATTAAAGGAAAACAATACAATAAATGTCAGTCAAAATGGGTTTATGGAAAATAGATCCTGTCAAATTAACTTGTTATTTTTTCTTGATGAGATTAGAAGTTGGATGATAAGGGTAATAGTATTGATGTCATATATTTGGACTTCTGTAAGACATTTAACTTGGCACCAAATGACATTTTGATTAAAAACAAAGGCTGGCCTTCCCTGGACTGGCACCCTAGAACCTGACTGGCCCCAAACGAGGGATTTTGCCAGAGCAGGGGAGGTAATTTCTGGGTCCCAATCTTGGATCCTCCTGGCCTGACCACTGGCCTCCCCACCCACTCCCCCTCTGACACTGACCCTGCTGCCCTGCCAGTAGTCTGCTGCGAAGCCCGGCTCCTGGCCCTGCCAGCCCTACCACAGCATCCTGCAGTCCCACTGCTGGGGCTCCCAGCTGCACCATGGCTGATTGCAGCCCTGTCGCCAGGGCTTCCTGCCCCACCAGCTCTGATGTGGCTGATCAGGGGCTCTCAGCCCCTCCAGGGCAGACTGCTGCCCCACCAAACCGTGCTGGCACTCCGGTCACCCTGCTCCCAGCCACCGGTACCCCTGCAACCAGCCCAGCACCTTCAGGGCTCCTGCCTCTGGCCCTCCACCGAGACTCCACTGAAGGACCATGGATATTGTCAGACTAGGGAGTCCCGGTTTAGAGAGTTTCAACCTGTAATAGAATGATATAACATTAACATGGAACATATTAAATGCTGGCTAGCTGATAAGTCTCTAAATGTAACTATAAACAGGAACCATTGTTAAACAGGTGCGTCTAGTAGGACCCCCACTGGGGTCAGTTCTTGGCCAGAGTGTATTTCACATTTTTAATCAATGAACTGGAAGAAAAAATAAAATCATCGATAAAATTGATATTGACACAAAAATTGGGGAAAGGATAAACTATGAAGAGGGTAGGTCACTGATACAGAATGGATAACTTGGTAACATGAGCACAAGCAAACAGTATGTGTTTTATTGTGGCTAAATGTAACTGTATGCCTCTATGAACAAAGAACATGGGTTCTTACAAGACAGAAGATTCTTAAAAAGATGTGGGGGTTGTGGTGAATAATCAGATAAACATGAGTTCCCCGTGCAAAGCTGTGGTGAAAAGGGCTTTTGCAATCCATGGATGCATAAACAGGGGATGACATATAAATTATTTTGTCTGTGTATTTGACTCTAGTATGACTTCTGTTGGAATACTGTGTGCAGTTCTAGCATCTACTGTTCCAGAAGGGTGTTGGTGAATTGGAGAAAATTCAGAGAAGATCCATGAGATTCATTAAAGAAAACTGGCCTTTCAGTTTCAGAATCAAGGAACTCAATCTATTTAACTTAACAAAGAGGAGATTAAGTGGTGACTTGATTACAAGTCCATAAATACCCATATAGAGAGCAAATATTTGATAATGGGCTCTCCAATCTAGCAGAGAAACATATAACGTGATCCAAGGGCTGGAGATTGAAGCCAAACAAATTCAAACTAGAAATGAGTCTTAATTTTTTTTAACATGGAGGGTGATTAACCACTGGAACAATTTACCAATGATCTCAATGGATTTCCCATAACTGGCCTTTTTAAAATCAAGATTGAATGTTTTTCTAAAAGATAGGCTTTAGGAAGCATTTTGGTGACATTCTCTTGACTGTGTTATACAGGAGGTCAGATTAGATGACCACAACAGCCCCTTCTGGCTTTGGAATCTCTAAATTCATGAAAATGTGCTGCTGAATGCTTCCAAGCACCTTTTAATGTGTCAGCTGACTTTCTTGCAAAGAACTGAAAGCTGACATCAGTAAGTGAACCACTGCTATTCTATCTGCAGTAAGTGGCACTCCGTGTATAATGTAAAGGAAAGACATTAAAGTTCATACAGCAGAGCTAGGAATGGTACAATAAAAAGGGTGCTTTGTAGCACTGTTTACATAATTTCCTACTTATTAGCAAGAATATTCAATATGAGATGGGATGACATCACTGAAAAGCATTCCCTGAACACAAAGCTATAAAGCTTTCTATTCCTCCTCCTTAGATTCAGTTACAAAGAGCATACTGTTCTTCACTCTCCCTTTATCTCGCCTTCTTTGCTGTTCATAGTTTTTTTAAAAACATTTTTTCTTTCTTCATATTATATTGATGGTGCTCACTTGCTTCAATCCTAAGTAGTTGTTTCTTGGTAAGTTCCGTGGCTGTTCAATATCTGACCCGCATGCTTTTCTGGGAGTGTGAGTGGGGGGGAAGGGTTGTTGCAGGCTGTTAGTCAGGGAGTCAGGGAGCTCAGCTCTTCAGAGGGATTTTGATGTGGTGCTTTTCATTCTTAGCCTGTCTCTAGCTGGGAGCATTATGGTCCTGCTGTGAGATTCATATGTGTAAACCTGCAATATGATAGATATGTTTTGTAATTTTACTGTTGTCTAACGTCTGAACAGCTCAGCAGCAGTGAAGAGGTTTTGCATTCCCAGAGACTCCTTAATCCTAGTGGCAGTCTAAACTCCTAAAACCTACAAAAAAGTGTTAATCCACTGCCTGTTTGTACCAATATATAGACTTCTCCCAGTTATTAGCCTCAATGATTACAGTGCAAAATCATACCTTCCCAATGCATGAGAAAAGGATGAACACTATGGAAGCAGTATAATTAGGTTCCTCAATTTTAGACTGCAGCTAGAACTCATGCAGGTCATAAACATACAGATTATGTCCATAAATTGCAATATAATATATTTTACATTCTTAGATATTAATATATGCAATATAACTCTCAGCTTTAAAATACCTTAATGGGGCAGCTCCTTTTCACATACTCGCATAAAAACGCTTTACTTTTCAGTAGTGATATCAATTAGGCCTTCTCTCATTATCCATTGCAAATAAGTCTTTTCTTTTCACAAAACATTTTCATACCAATCCTGATTTCTTCTAATGCAGGGATGGGCAATAATTTTTGGTGTGGAGCCACTCCAAGGTTTTGGTAAGCAGTCAAGAGCCGCACTTTTCTGTGGAGGAGGTGCAAGGTCTAGGTTGGAGGTTGGGTGCAAAAGGGCTCATGGAGTAAGGGACAGAGCTGCAGGAGACGGTGTAGGGTCTGAGAGGGTATTTGGGTAAGGAGGGGGTTGTGAACTAGGTTAGGAGATTGGGGTATAGGGTCTGGGAGGGGGTGTGGGTGCAGGAGAGGATTCTGGCCTGGGGGAGGGTTGTAGGAGGGGGTACAGGCTTTGGGAGGGAGTTGTCACCTGGGGCAGGAGTTTGGATGGTGATCCGGGGGAGGGAGTTGGGGTGTAGGAGGGGTTGGGGGACCAGAGACAGGCGCTGGCTGGGAGGAGTTTACCTAAGTGTCTCCTGGCAAGCAGGCTGCAGCACCCCAAGGCAGGCCGGTCTCTCTGCTTGAAACTACGGGCTGCTCCCTCCACGTGGCCCTCAAATCAGGCTTCCCCAAGCTCTCAGGCCAATCTCTCAGTTCCAATTGACTGGCTGTTTCCAGCCAATAGAAGCTGAGAGATTGGCTGAAGTAAGTTCTTTTTGGACGGTTGTTTCTGGCCAATAGGAGCTGAGGATAGGGCTGAGGGCAGGAGATCACACAAAGCCTCCCCCTCCCTGCAGAGCAGAGAGCCGCAGCAACTGTGCTTTAAACCACAGCAGCTGCATGCCTGAGGGTCCCAGCAGATTGGTCCATAGGCCGGATCTGGTGGCTTGGCGGGCCGGGCCATATTTCGCCCAGCCCTGTTCTAATGCAACTGTTATTTTGAAGTGTCTCAAATAGCTTTTGCACACCAGTTTCAGCCTATGGCTTGCTCAGGAACTACTCACTCTGTTCATAATTTCTGGTGTCTGATTGGTCACACTGTATTGTTTTCACAATTAAATTAACGATATAAATGTTTTCAAAAGTGGACAATGGAAAATAATGAATAGTACACTTTCTGGCACAAATTTTGAATAAACATTCATGCAAACTAAATTCACTAAGCTTAAATTTATTAAGAATAAAAATTTGTATTCACTGAAAGAACAATTACTTACCCTATGTAACTCCAGTTCTTTGTGATGCTGTGGTTAGTGACTCCTTATAGAAAGGGGCAATTCTGGCTGGGCAGGCAATTGTCAACATATCAAACAATTTAAGAGACTTTTCCTATAAGACTAATACTTCTATCTTCAGAATTTGATGAGGAACTACCAGAATGAATTGAAATCATCTGGTGCCAATACCATTTCATTAGGTTGTGATGATGAGAGGTCTTCTGGTGGTGAAGCATCATGCTGATGTTGCTCAGTCCCTAAGTCTTTTTTTGTTTGTTTGTTTTGGGTTTTGTTGTTGTTGTTGTTGCCCACTGTCTGACCGCAAAAGCAGAAGGGAAAATAGTCTCATCCTTTTTCTTGAACGTAGAGACTGGCTTCTAGAGGTATGAGATCATGGTCCTAGTAGACCAATCGGGCCATGCCTGGCATGTCTAATATAGTGTTGTCCCAAGCCATTCCTGTCAAGATGGTGATTTGGTCCTATAAGGAGAGTAAGGAGGCCTCTTTGTGACATTAATCACAGATCATGGAGGAGAGGGTTTCCTGCTCAAGGACAGCAAGAATATATACACTGGTGAGATAGAGGAGGAATGAACCACTTGCATGGGCAATGGTAAGGACTACAGCTCTCCCAGTATCAAGGTCTGTCTTGGTACCAGCAGGTGTTTTGATGGCATGAATCATCTGCTACAGACACTGATACTGAGGAGGGCATTGCCAATTCTGGGCCCAGTATTGGAGAAGTCAACCTAAGCTGCCCCTTATTTTCAGCCCTTGGCAATGTGCTTGGTAAATGTGCCTCCAGTGGCTGTACATAGTTTGTCCTTGTGGAAAGACACTAAGGCCCAATCTTTAAAGGTATTGAGGCTTTCCTAAGTGTTTTAGGAACCTAAGTCTCATTTTCAGAAGTGATTTAAGCACTGTCTATGGAGTTGAAAATCTGGGCCTACCATGTTGAAAAGCCTCATACAAGGGAATATACAGAGGAGTCCAACCATCAAATTCAGTTCAGAATGGACAAAGATGCTCACAGCAGGTTTATCTCAGTAGATCAAAGGAGTTTCTAAAGACTTTTTAAGAGTTTTGAGAGATTTAGCCAGAGTTAAGAACTAGTGAGTGGGACACTTGTAAGGTTCTATCTGGCAAGAGGAATGGAATGAGGATCCTGGCCCTCCTGTGTGTTTAGACCTTATATGGGAGTTTGAGGAAGCGCGGGGTGCATGCACTGCCCTTAGAGACACTGCTGTTCAAAAGAGTCTGATCTAATGCACGTATGCATCTTCAGTGGGACCCACTAAAGTACATACTCAAATAAGAGCATTAACATCTAATCCCACAAATAACAATGGGGCAAACTCCTCACATTTATTCACAAAAATATTCCCAAATCACTCTTTATATTCAATCTGCTCTACTCACAAAACTGTTCTTTATTATGCAATTATTGTTTTGGATGGCCCTACAGAACCATTGTTGTTTTTTAAGGGTTTTTTTTTAGTTACAGACTAACAGGACTACCCCTCTGAGTTATTTAATCAAATCTATTATTTCAATAGATTCAGTGAACCATATCTGCTGGCCAGTACCCAGCCGGAAAACAGAGATTCTACCATGTGTATCTGCTACTACAAAGTTTTATAGACTAAAGTAGGATTATCATATCTAGATATTTTCAGGATGCTTTTTCTTAATCCTCTGACCAGCAAAATCTCTCTCCCCAGACATTCATATTATACTCATCACATGCCACAAACCACTGAGCCCTCTATGTTATAGACAGACTTTTGAAATGGGGCTTGTGGACTGGGAGAGAACCTGCAATGCAATGTGGTAAAACAACATCAGTTGATGTCATGGGCCATGTACTTTGTTGGAAGTTCTGTGTTGTTAGGTGGATACTCACCCTGTGTTAGATGGGTAGGTACTCCCCACAGAGAATGTGGGGAGAAGTGGACCTCTATTTACTTTATTCCCCAGCCCTTGGAGATTGAGCCCTGTTTATTTATATTACGGAGACAAAATGAGCATGAAGTAATCAATCCTTGGTTACTTTAGAGCTACCTGAATATTTTCTAATTCAAATTATCATAGGGTTGTTTTGACAAGTACACTAAAATAATGATGTGCAATTATTACATGGAACTTAAACAAAAGAATGTATGTTAGATTTTTATGCTGAGTATTGTAGAACATACTTAGATACAAAAAGCAGGAGTGCTCTCAATGTACTCTTGCCAGATTACATTGAGAAGTGAAGTGACAAAAATATAGAGATATATGTAGCTACTGAACGAAAGAGCAGTGGAGCAAATGCCTTTTCCAAGTCACAGTTCTTAACAGATATGAAGCTTCTGGTGTTGGGCTGTGCATTACTTTTGCATGTTACATATCTGTAATGAAAATTAACTACAAGAAAAGGGACGAGGACATCCAGTACCAAAAGCATGGAACTGGGAAAGATGAGAGGAACAAAAAGAGAAGATATGCTTATTCTGCCCTTACACCTTACTCACAAAGTTAGCACTGTCTTCTTATTTCAGAGAGCTGATAGTGTTTTCTGACCATTTGATATTCAAGGGGCTTTTCCTCACAAATTCCATTCAAACCATTTTTGTTGGTGGCATCCTCAATTATTATTCTCTTCTGTTTTTTTTTTTAATTTACTGTACACATGATTTTCTTGCTTTCCCTCAGCTTGATATTGGATTTTCTCTCAAGCAAGCATCCACCTCATTTTTCCATATTCCCCTTTGTGTGTCATTTACTTGTAACAACCAATAACAATTAAACTAGACAGTAAATCAGCTGTAATAATCAGAATTTGATATAAACTGCAAATAAATGTGGGTATAGTATTTGTGTTGTCACAGTAGGAAATCAAATTATATCAATTCATCAAGGCTCCAAGAATAGACTACAAAAGTTAAAAATGAGTGCCCAGAATGGATGCTCTGGGAACAATGCATTGCAATTCCAGCAAGATTACTAACAAAATGGGACCTGTGTCTTAAACAAGTACCTACCCATTAAACACAGGGGCTGTGTCTACACAGGCCCCCTTTTCCGGAAAAGGGATGCAGATGA
>JANRFK010001605.1:23236437-23248428 GCA_030068395.1 Apalone spinifera
ACAGAACTTCCAACAAAGTACATGGCCCATGACATCAACTGATGTTGTTTTACCTAAAAGCAGCTGAATGTGTAGTTTCTGGATAGAGATCCTGTCTGAAATCTAAGCTTGAATTGTCCTCAAAGATAATCATTCTAAAGTTGAATTGCTCTTGCCTACATGGAGATGAGATGGAGACCGTTTCAGACACACCATGCAAAGATGCATTTCCCTCTGGGACATTGACGTTCATGTACAGAACTAAATAATGCACTCGACAGCCAAATAGCTGTAGTATTATAACCTAAGTAATGGGACAGCATCACCTTTACAGACAAAATGCACCATTGCAACTAAGGTTAGCTGAAAAAGATTTTGGGAGGACATATGC
Organism: Apalone spinifera; assembly: GCA_030068395.1. Classification (NCBI taxonomy): domain Eukaryota; kingdom Metazoa; phylum Chordata; order Testudines; family Trionychidae; genus Apalone; species Apalone spinifera. Next base: position 23,236,808 of record JANRFK010001605.1, read on the forward strand.
TTTCACAGTCTTCCCCATCCGATTGGCAAAGGAAAACTTTACTTCAGTGGGAAAATGAGAAAGTTCCAATGGATTTTAGACAGACTTCCAAACCAAGTGAATTATAAACCTGAAATTTACTTTAACTTCCATTTCACAACCTTTCAAAAGAACCTGAATCAAGTTGGAAACAAACCTGTGGCATTTCATCAGAACCCTTCTCTCTATTTTCCTAATGTTCCCTGTGGAGTTTCAAGAGACCTTCCTGCTGGAACCTACTTGGAGAGGGGATTTATAATGTCTGTTCTAACAGATGTATAATTTGGGGGACTCACATGGATTTTGTTGAGAGTATTGGAACTCATTATTCAAAGCAAGAATTAGGGGTGCAAACTAATGGAGCCAGCAGAATTCAGTCTTGCAAACCATAATCACAGAGATTTGCATAGCTCTAAACACAACAGGGCACTTATGAGTGGCAAGCTGGGCTGTATATCTACAGCAATTCATGGTGCTATGTACTCACCATCTGTGAGGACCCTGCTGCTTCACACAAAAAGTTCTCTAAGGCCCACTGACAGACTGTGGTTTCAAACAATAGTATGCCAACGCACATACTCAAGAACTTTTTGTGTTCAGCAGAAGGGTCCACAAAGACTGTAAAAGCATTACACACTGGAGCACTGTAGATTTATGCCCCAATTTCCCACACAGTAACTGCTCGGGTAGACATGCTCACAGAGAAACTGTAGGGACTTATTATATACTCATCTGGAGTCAGCTGTTTTTTTCTTTTTGTGTGTTTGTTTTTTAATCAATAACACCATTAAGTCAAAAGCAGAAGACAAGTCAAAGATGACTATATCTATAGAGTGAACCAAATCTTCAACCAGAGTAAATCAATAGAGCTACACAATCTATGCCAACTGATGATATGGCCCAAGAAGTGTAAAATTTATTCCTACAGTCTTTATAAAAGAGCCAAAGTTCACACTTAAAACTGTTACAGCCAATTTATAATAGCCCCATATGGAGGACCTAGATAAAGTGAAACCAGACATTCTCCAAATGGTGCAAGATTTTTTTTTAAATGAATGAAATACATGTTTTTCATTCCCAGACTCAAGAAGAGTTCAAGGAATCTATCTCTAATTTTCACTTTTGATCAGAGGCATACCTTGAAAATGTTTAGGAAAATATGAGCACATGAAACACAGGAAGAGTGGGTAGCTGTTTTGCAGCCTTATGATAATGAATAGATAGTAGAGGATTGAGAAATTGGTAGTGTTTTGTCTAATCCCAAGAAGTCTCCATGGGATTTAAATTCCAATGTGATCAGAGGAAGCAATTGATAAATCAGACCACAAACAAAAATAACCCCAAATGTGCATTTCTTCTCTACATGTTTTGCTAAAAATATCAACAAAAAGATAGAGTTTGGGGAGCTAGACGCCTTTTCCAGTGATTGTAGCAATAATCATAACATTATCCAAGGTTAGTGGCTTTATATGCAACTGTAAACAAATAAACATCTGGACATTTAACACAAGGAGAGCAGATGTTTTGAAGCAAACAGTTTTTTCAATTGCAGCTGTAGGGGACTGAAGCAGACCCTTAAATAATCCTCCATATTCCATTTTGCCCAGTATTTAAGTACATCAAAGCTGAGAAACCAGATTCACATAAGTAAGTGGCTGCAAATGGGAGAAGCACTTTACTTGCAGTAGTTTGATTAGGGGATAGTCTGCTTCAAAGGAAAACTGGAAATGAGCCAGGGGCTGGGATTGGAATTGCTGCCTCAGAATTGAATCACAGGAGATGTCAGTCAATTCCTCTTGAGTTTTCAAGGTGAGATTTGAATTTGGAGATAACTGGTAGTCAAATGAGTTTCTCATCCAGCTAAAAGCAGTTAGGTTTCAATCAGCAAAACATTTCAAAAACTGAGCTCAGAGTGTAGAGAGATGTTCTTTAATATCTCCCAATGGTGATGTCATTGGATGAGATTTCTGAGAGATTGTTCAACATTGAAAACATTGGACTTTTATTATGACTGTTCATACTATCTTCATTGTTGTGTTATCTGAGCATTTATCATCCAGGAAAGAGGGGCTTTACTTATTTATTTATTTTATTAGTGTTTATTCAATGCACTATACAAATAACAACTAATGAATCCTCATAAAATCCCAGAAAATAGGAGAGTATTAGCTATCTGAGACATCTGGGGAAAATGCTGCAGAGAAGTGACTTGCCAAAGACCTCACAGCAATTCAGTGGCATGGATTCAGGACTTACAGCCCTGTGATTGCTTGAGAACACAGCATTTTGATTGGACGGATGGCACTTCTTCCAGCACTATTGTAATTGTGCCAGTCTGCTGGGTTAAGACAAGGCAACCATCACAAATCCACATTTCCTGCTTGACTATTGCTTCATATCTATCGAATAGGGTATAGTGTAAGGCAGTGGTACACAAACGTCTCCAGTGGCTCCCTCCTTCCATTGTTTTGTTTTGCAAGGGCTCCACCCTGCAGCAGGACTGGAATTTAGCTGCCATCATAGAGGGGACGTGGTAAAAATTCAACAAAAAATGCAGGAGCAGGTAGGAGTGAGAGTAGGTATTAGCTGATGTAGGAACGAGATTTAAAAAACAGTCCTTCCGCAATGCAGACATGAACACCCCGGCCAGCAGCTGCCACTCTCCAGCTATGCAGCTCTGAAGACAATGCCCCTACTGGCAGCTACTACACTCCAGATCTATAAAGGCATTAATCTTAACATTGAAAATGTTTGTTTCTTTTCCTTGTAGTGACTCTCTAAATGAATTTAAACAATCAAAAATATCTGCTAGCTATGTGAGTGCTGCCAGCCATCAGATGTCACTTAAATGCGTCTTCAGAATAGAATCCGCTTCAGTCAGAAACAAATGCACCTCAAATCTCAATTCAAACAGATGGGTTAAAACTCTTCCCCGTGACAGCAAGTGAATCTCTGTGTGCAGTAATGAGAGCTGGTGTGCTGATCCCATTTCTCCACAGACACTTGTAAGGAGTTGGGAATTCAGCAGCTTTGCTTTAACAAAATGAATGATTGGTACAGCCTGTCTCAAAATTGATTTGCAGTAGGGATCCATGTTCCTACCAGCAAGAGCCTCCCTGTGAATCATGCAATGTGTCCCCTGGACTTCTGGAGCCACTTCTTTACATCCGCTGACAAGCTCCCTCTTGGTACTAGACATAGCTTTCATGGTACCAGTGCAGATCCCTACACAGCTATTCCAGTTAATGTCTTCCCTGCTATAAAGATGTTCAGGAACTCAAATATTTCCTCTCCTGTAGTATATGTCGGCAATGCCTTACAGAAAAGTCTATTACTGTGTTTTCCCAAATGTGCCAAACAGCCCAGTAACTATGCTGCCTCTGAAATATGGTGGCTTCATCAATCTGTAAGGAAAAGAATTTGCTCTTTTTAATCATTTCCACCATTTGCTCTCCTATGTCATTGGACATATTGACAATATGACAACTCACTGTATCATTTGAGAGTGGAATAGAGCTCTGCTGAGCAGTAGCATCTTTGCCAATCCTAATCTCACACATTTGTTTAGCTGCAGGAAGAACATCAGGTTTCTTTGACCTGGCAATTAAAAGTGAAACTGCATCCAGAGTTTTGACTGTCGCCATTTCTGATTTATGTATAGTGAGAGGAAGGGAGGGTTGATCAAGTTCGTGAAGTTTTATTTCAAAAAATTCTACAGACTTCTCCACATATGTAGGATGATTTGTTTGTAAATGTAGCTGGAGCTCATTTAGTTTTAGGCTATTGTTGGCCAAAACTTCACTGCACAAAACTCACTGGGGACTTGGATTGTTTTCTGAGCCAGTGTACTTAAATCCAAATGCCAAATAAGAACTGCAGTATTTTCTGGGGTTTTTTGGGAGGGAGGGGTTGCCACACTTACAAATCCTAACTCCACCATCTATGTCATCTTCAGCTCCCACATACAACAAATTGTTGTGTTTAGTGCCACAATTTATTTAGTTCCACATACACTAAAATTGATCCATTGGTTTTACAAAACTAATTTGTTTACTTCAGAGATTAGAGTACTGTGTATTTTTTTATTTTGGCAAATTATTTTCCCAGCTACAATGAGGAGGTGCCATCTACAAATAGGGTTGCCAACTTTTTACTCGCAGAAAACCAAACATCCTTGCCTTGCCCCTGTCCTGTCCCTCGTCTGAGGCCCCGCCCCTGCTCATTCCTTCCCCTCTCCCATTGCTTGCTCTCCAAACCCTCCCTCACACTCTCATTTTCACCAAGCTGGTGAGAAGGGGCTGATGGCTCCAGCTGAGGGTACAGGACCCAAAGTGTGGCCAGAAATGAGGAGTTCAGTGTGTGGGAAGGCAGTGAGTTGGGATGTGAAAAGCGGTGAGGACTCTGGCTGGGGTGAGGGCTGTGAGCTGGGATCAGAGATTAGAGGATTGGGGTATAGGAGGGGTATCTGTGCTTGGGAGTGGAGCCAAAGGGTTCGGAGCTATCATATATACAGGCGAGGAAATATTTAAGTTCACTGGGAGGAGGCTCTGGGCTGAGGGAGGGGTGACATGTAGGAAGCTGGGAAGGGTCTAGCTGAGGGTGCAGACTCTGGGGTGGGACTGGGAATAAGGGATTTGTCATGGAGGAGGGTGATTCAGGCTGGGACAGAGGAATTCAGACGGTGGGAAGAGGACCAGGGCTGGAGTGGAGGGGTGGAGTGGGAGGAAAGTGAGGGCTCCTGCTGGGGGTGGGGCTGGGAATGAGGGATCTGGGGTGTTAGAGAGGACTCTGGGCTAGGATCAAAAGGGTTCAGAGGGCAGGCGGGAGATCAGGGCTGGGGCAGAAGATTGGGCATGGGAGGGGGTTATGGGAGCAGGCTACTGGTGGCTGTTATCTCAAACAGCTCCTGAAAGCTGCAGCACATCCCTGCTTTGGCTCTTATGTGGTGCAGCTACACAGCTATGGGCATTGTTCCATCCACAGGCTGCTGTTTGCAGCCAATGGGAGCTGCAGAGCAGGCACTTGGGGTGGGGAGAGCATGTGGAGTCCTCTGACTACCCTTATATGTAGGAGCTGGAAGGGGGGGTGACATGCTGCTGCTTCTGGTAGCCATGTGGAGCCACAGCAGGTAGAAAACCTGCCTTAGCCCTGCTGTGCTGCTGACTGGGCTTTTAACAGAGCCACCAAGGGGCCTTTTTGACCAGGTGTTCCAGTCAAAAACTGGACATCTGGACCCTAGCTACAAATTTGGCACATCACATTTCATGACAACAAAGCTGATGCTTTCAGAAGTGATACAACCACTTTTAGCTGACCAGTAAAACAAAGCAGAAGGTTGAGTCTTCTACCAGAGATAAGAAGCTATACAGTAAAACTCAGCAGGAGATCTGGCTTCATACTGTCACAGGTTAGCTATTAAGTGATTTAATGTAATACAAAGGATCTAAACGTTACTGCAATATTTTTGTGATTCACAAATCTCCTAATCCCCTCCCCCGCCCCACACACACACAATAGACTTGCAAACTCCTTTTAGATCCAGATCCCCAATTTGAGAAATGCTGCAATAGATTATGATAGAGAAGTGGGAGTCATATGCCACAGTTTGTTTCTGCTCCTTGGATATGACTAATTCTAAGAATGTGGTTTTCAGTATAAATATTCAAATTTATTACTTCAAAATAATTTTTTCTGAATGAAATTAAATATTCTGCTTAAAGAGTTTCCACAAATATTTCTGCCAATAAACTGCTTTTTCAAAATATTCAAGGAAACAAACACAAAAGGTAAGTAGACACATGAAGCAAATTCAATTAAATGATGAAAAATATTCTCTAATCTTGAGTAAAGTCTTCTGTAAGATATTGCCTATACCCAAAACTAATTCTAAAGGGAATAAGAGATCTTGCGGAAAAGGCTTTCTTTTCCACAAGAGCCCTGTCTAGACTGGCGCTTTTTTCCGTCAAAACTCTAGGACGGAAAAAAGCGGCAGCCATGTTAATGCAAATGGAGCGGGGAAAATGCAAATCCCCGCTCCATTTGCAATTCCGACTGGCCTCCTTTGCATGACTTTTCCGGCAAAGGGGGCTAGTCTAGACACAGCCATAGTGTATAGAATCTGAAATACCCCTTTAAGAATTATTCCTTTAAACCATACTAAGCCAATATGTAATTTTACTAAAGCACATTATTAGCCAGTGCACATTTTCTCTTAAAATCATAATTTGTATTTAACACCAACACATATTTTCCAGGAATCACGGGAATTATTTGTATTTTCCTTATAGGGTGAAACCCTGATGTGAATGTTTACATGGCACCTGCCTTTGTCATCTGTTCTGGGAATAAAGAGAAAACAGTTACATTGATGAGACTGTTTTCCTTGCACATTACAAGGCCTTGCTCCAGGGATACCCATCATTTGTCTTCTGCAAATAACAACTCAGATCCTTAGAGTCCTCTGCTTGGTTTGGGAGAAAATGTTAATTCACAGCTTCTCTTCTAGCACCTCTTTATAATAGCAATGAAAGCCAACTTAATAAAGCCTTGCATGCTGGGCTTGTACATTATCAACTGAATTTATGAACACTGCAGTCATAATATCTTGAAATCACAGCCTTTCCATCTGTATTTCACTTAACAGTTTGCATGTGGTGTATAAACAACTTCACAGACTACAACACAAATATATCATTTTAGTAAAAAGTAATGACCATAAAAACAGATTCATAGATTTCAGTAATGATAACTGTTCACATGTAGGATTAAAGAAGATGCAATTCCAATTGCATCTTCTTTAATCCTCCAAGAAGGAAATCGTTTTACTATCCAACTCACCTAACTCTGATTATGGATTAATTAGGATAAAATTGGTATGCAACCGAAAAGCCTCATTGTGCAGCACAAGTTGATTGGTCAAAACTAAGCAGTCAGCTGTTACTATTCCATTAATGTGGCATTTTTGTATGTCATGTTCTTTAACAAATCACTGATTTGAATATCATGTTTTCTCCATTAGTCTGCCACCTCTGATAAACAGGGATTTTGTGGTTCCCAGAGAGTCAGATGCTGGGCAGAATCAAGGGTCTTCGATACTTCAATTCAATTCAACAAGACTTTATTCAATGTGCACAAAGGGAGAGCCCCTGGTACTAAAATTAGCCAGAGCCCCTCGAGCAAGGAGCCCCTCCCCTTGCTGTTTTATAGCTCATGGCAGTTACATAACAGGTTACAAAACAAGTTATATAACACAAACTTCTAAACCAATCATATTGCTTTGTTTGTCACATGCTTGTGCTTCTCCACTCCACATGTTGAGTTCAACTCTCTCCCCTTGGCCTTTTCTAGACTGTTCCTAGGGTGGTGAGCCACAGCATGCTTCTTTATGCATACCTACTTTCCAAACCACATTTTGTTTAAAATGAACACATGCAGACCCTTCACTACCAAGCCTGATATTCCAAAATAAGGAGCTGTGGAATTTGAACTCTGTACTCCTGCTTTTCATGAAAAATAACATTAATTCCAAACTTGCAGGTCTGAAATAACATTACCGTGAATGCTCCAGTGCTGCTAATTCAAACTCATTTGCGTCTGGAAATCTCCCATAGCTGTCAGCTGTGGTGCTTCCACTGCTCTCCTCCTCCCGCAGTGCTCTAAAAGTTCAGGGAACAGGATAAGGGCCTGTCCCACGTGGCCAGCCTTGTGAGCCTTGTGTGAGAGAGCAGCACACGAAGATATGAGCACTCCCAATATCCCCTCAGATACTCCAATGGCTTCCAGCACTTCTTCTTCCACAGCTTCCACTCTACAGGGATGCAGAAAAGCTTCAGCCTGGACTGCTATGGAGATCCTGCACCTCATTGAGGTGTGGGGGGAGGAGTCCAACCTCCAGGATATCTGGACCAAGGAGAGGAACACCAACATTTATGGAAGGATCACCTCCAGCCTGGCAGAGAAAGGCCACATCAGGAACCTGGAGCAGTTCAGGCTCAAAATAAAAGAGCTGTGCCAGGCCTACCAGAATGGCAGGGAGCATAGCGGATGCTCTGGGGTGGCACCTCATATCTGTCACTATTATGAGCAGCTGGATGCCATTCTGGGAGGGAGCCAGTCACCTCTGCTGCCATGGTCATCGAGTCCAGCCAACACAAACCTTGCATCAGTCTGTAGGAAGGTGGGGTGGCAGAAGAGGATGACAACATGGAGGAGGAGGACGCGACCAGACAGGCAATGATTCTTGACAGCCAGGAGTTGCTCCTCACCTTGGAGCCGGTCCACACACACACACACACACACACACACACACCGCCTCAGGACCTCTCCCAGGCTTCCGATGACCCCAGAGAGGGCACTTCTGGTGAGTTTACTAACTTTATCTATAAGCAGGGTCCAGCAATGGGCTGCGAGTGACTGTGCAGCCCTCTATCAGCATACTCGGTGTGGGGATCGCAGAATAGCTTCTTCATGTGTCTGCAGATGGAGTGCCAGTCTGGAGCACTGAGCTCCATGACACTCTCACACAGGAACCCCTTGATCCTTCTCACAAGGTTCCTAGAGAGGCCTGCTTTAATCCGGCCTCCGTGATAGGACACCTTCCCATGCCAAGCCACCAATAAGTAGTTTGGACTATGGCATCTGTGTGGGCAATCAGAGCATAACAAGGCATGTGTCCACTGCATCCTGAGATGGGAGAGGCAGTGGAGGAGTGTCTTGTGAGATGCGGGTATGGAAAGGATCCCTCTAAGTACCTGTTGCAGTTTGCCAAACTAAGTAGCCACAGGACATATCTGCTCTCCTGGCTCACTTCCTGCTTCTGGGGGCTCTAAGTCCAAGGCAGGATCCATTAAATGTGGACATGCTATTTCAGACTAATTTTGATGCTTCCCCATTATGAGGACACGCAAGTTCAAGTTTGTTAAATCGGGAGTCCATAAGTCGAATTTAGTAAATTGGAAATCATTTCCTAGTGTAGACATGGCCTGAGTGTTTGAATTCCTCTAAGAGTGGCTATTCCTATGACTTGGAATTTTTACCCATATGCATTCTGTTGTGTGGTTCTCTGCACTCAGAAATGCTTTCTTGTTTGATTCTATGGACTCTTGCAGGTATAGTGTAACACCTCTGCCTCTGATTATTTGCTCTTCTTGTAATGCTTAAACCCAGCTCATATTGTTGTCTTGCATCTTCTCGTAGATACACACTACATTTAGATTTTTCCGGGCATCTAAACTGTCTCTTGATGTTATTTACCAAACACTGGAAGGACACCTGGGATGTGTCTAGACTACAGCGTTTTGTCGACAAAACTTGGTTTTTGTCGACAAAACTATACCTGCGTCTACACTACCGCCGCGTTTTGTTGACAGTAAGTTGACAAAATGCAACAGTTTTGTTGACAGTGGTAAACCTCATTTTACGAGGAATAACACCTTTTTTCAAAAGTACTCTTTTGAAAACTGTGCTTTTTCAAAAAAGAGCATCTAGACTCTCTTTCAAAAAAGCGGCTTTCTCTTTCGACAATACTGATCGTAGTCTAGATGCTCTTTTTCTACAGAGGCTTTTTCGACAGTATGTGTCGACAAAGCCTCTGTTGAAAAAGGAATTCAGTCTAGACATAGTCCTGATGTTTATGCCTAACTAATTAAAAATACTCAAAGGTGTAGTCATGTTAGTCTGTAACTTTAAAAGCAATGAGTAGTCCTGTTGCATCTTTGAGATTAACAAAATATATAGAATGATGAGCTTTCATGGTAAAACACACTTCATTAGATGAGTGAGAGTGGAAACTCATCTAATGAAGTGAGTTTTACCTATGAAAGCTCATCATTCTAACTATTTTTGTTAGTCTCTAAAGTGCCATAGGACTACTTGTAATTAAAAATAATACATTTAATAGCTTTCCCAGGGTGTTCCATGTAGATTGAACTGAGGAGCAACATTTGGCTCTGGAACTGAAGATTCCATTCTGGGATTTTAGGATATTAGGAAAAACTATTTCACTAGGAGGGTGGTAAAGTACTGGAATGAGTTACCTAGGGAGGTGGTGGAATCTCCACCCCTAGAGGTTTTTAAGTCTCAGCTTGACAAAGCCCTGGCTGGGTTGATTTAGTTGGGATTGGTCCTGCTTTGGACAGGGGGCTGGACTTGATGACTTCCTGAGGTCTCTTCCAGCCCTATGATTCTATGATTTTTGTAAGAGGTTTTAACAGACATATGATAATAGGGTTGGGGTTCTCACGGCTACTGTCAGGATCATAACAAGTGCAGTCAGGACCAAGAGTCAGAGCAGGGTAAAAAATGAGGCTGAGAGTAGCACAGGAGTTCGTAATCAAGTTCCATGTCTGGATCGATACCAACTCAGTGAGGTTTCAGGGTCCAAGTCAGGAAAAGATGTCTACACTAAATCAGTCCAAGGTCAAAGCCAGGAGTTCAAGAATAGGGGGAACGAATGGTTGTGTTAGTTACAGGAGACCTGGACATTCCTGGACTGTCTCTTGGGTTTATATATGGCAGGGTGCCAATCCGGAATCACGAGGCCGCTGTCTCTCAGATCCTTTGAGGCAAGACTTCCCGTGTCTGTGTCCACAATAGGTGGCGGTAGTGAAGCACGAGCTGGTTATAGTGCTGTTGAACAGTCCACTGCTAGCAGCTCTGCAGATCTGGTTGAGAATTTGAAAGTGGAAGGCAGCGTGGGTGAAAGCGATCATGAAATCATAGAGTTCACAATTCTAAGGGAGGGTAAAAGGGAGAACAGCAAAATAGAGACCACAGATTTCAGGAAGGCGGATTTTGGTAAGCTCAGAGAGCTGATAAGTAAAGTCCCATGGGAATCAAGACTGAGGGGAAAAACAACTGAGGAGAGTTGGCAGTTTTTCAAAGAGACATTGTTAAGGGACCAAAAGCAAGCTATTCCGATGTGTCAGAAAGATAGAAAATACGGCAAAAGGCCACCTTGGCTTAACCACGAGATCTTGCATGATCTAAAAATAAAAAAGGAGTCATATAAAAAATGGAAAGTAGGACAAATTACAAAGGATGAATATAGGCAAACAGCACAGGAATGCAGGGGCAAGATTAGAAAGGCAAAGGTACAGAATGAGCTCAAACTAGCTATAGGAATAAAGGGAAACAAGAAGATGTTTTATAAACACATTAGAAGCAAGAGGAAGACCAAGGACAAGGGAGGCCCACTGGTCAGTGAGGAGGGAGAAACAGTAACAGGAAACTTGGAAATGGCAGAGATGCTTAATCACTTCTTTGTTTCGGTCTTCACTGAGAAGTCTGTAGGAATGCCTAACATAGTGAACGCTAGTGGGAAGGGGGTAGTTTTGGAAGGTAAAATAAAAAAAGAATAAGTCATAAATCACCTAGAAAAGTTAGATGCCTGCAAGTCACCAGAGCCTGATGAAATGCATCCTAGAATACTCAAGGAGCTGATAGAGGAGGTATCTGAGCCGTCCTTCTATCATCTTTGGAAAATCATGAAATACAGAAGAGATTCCAGAGGACTGGAAAAGAGCAAATACAGTGCCCATCTATAAAAAGGAAAATAAGAACAACCAAGGAAACTACAGACCAGTTAGTTTAACTTCTGTGCCAGG
>JANRFK010001605.1:23267336-23294526 GCA_030068395.1 Apalone spinifera
CTTCATTTGCAATTGCGATGTGTCTAATTTGCATCCCTTTTGCGGAAAAGGGATACAGCCTCATTGTCTGAGGAATACGGGAAGTTGGAGGAAGAGTGCTCCATGTTGAAATAAGTGCTGTGTAGACGTTCCCTATTTCGAAATAAGATATGTGATTGATGTAGCTCAATTTGGGTAATTTACTTCATGATGAGCCCTGCAGTGTAGACACACCCTTCAACTTGCTTGAGCCTGGGGTGAAATCCAAGTGTCACTGCTCAGGGCTGAAGCCAAAGCCTGAGGGTGGCTGGGCTCAGGTTGTAGGCTCCATGTCTGGAGCTGAAACCCTGGTGCTTCAGCTTAGGCCCCCTGTCTAGAGTGATGCAGCTTGGATTTTGCTCACAGCCCCTGGGGCAGCAGAGTTTAGGCAAGCACAGGCTTCAGTCCCCAATCCTGGAGTCATGAATTAATTTTGGTGATCAGAAGGGAATCTCTGTGCAATGAAGTTTGAGAACCCCTGGTCTAAGACTAGAGAGGCAGGGTGGGAGAAAGTAAATATTAATGTTCCCATTTCACATATATGCAACTGAAGCACAGAAATTAAATTATTTTTCCCATGGTCAAGAAGCAGTGTGTAGTGGAATCAGGCTTGAACCTAGTCAATCCAGTGCTGCCTTTGCCCTTTCAGAGTTTAGCACAGGTGATACAGAAGCTACTGCAACCTCAGAACTTCAATAAGTGGCTGCAAAGAAGCTCAGGAGCCACTCCACAGCTTGAAAGAGAGGATTCCTTCTTCCTAAGCCCCATGGAGTTCCCAGCAACTCAAGTTGTACCTCTGTTCTACAGTGTTTCTCAGAAAAGAATTTCAGCCAAAAAACAGCTTGACTGGGTGAAGTTCCCTAGTTTTTCTAAGCTGGAAAATAGACGGTGCATCAAGAAATAGAATGGCTTCCATAGCAACATCTCTTTCTCTCAGGTATTTCTAGGGCACCTGGTATTTAAGTGCTGATTCTATTCCATGGAAACAGTTGCAGACACTGAACGTTGCTTGCAGACTTGTAAACAGCTTTTTACGTTATTTCAGAAAATGAATCTGTATTATTGCCAAAGCAATACCTTGTAAGTGCAAGCAGCAGAAAGGTTGTTCAGGTTGTGTTTTTGCAGAAGCACCCAAATTGATAATCTGGTAACAATAATAAAACTTAACACTTCTACAAGCACCTCCCCACCACAGGTTTCAAAGCACTTCACAAATATTAATGGATTAGACATCACCACACCTCTTCAAAATAAATATTCTGGGCTCATCATTAGAGCATAGGGCTTGGCTACACAGCGGGGCTGTGATTTCTGAAGTGTGCTAATGTGTTGCACATTAATTCGCCTGTGTAGACCCTAACAGTGTGAACTACAGGTTCTCAAATGAATTTTAACATACTGTTTCAAACAGCGCTATATTAAAACAGATCAATTAATGTGCCACATGTTAGTGCGCTTTACCAATCACACCCCGATAAAGTATATTATCACACCATGTAGACAAATCCTTAAAGATACTGAAGCCAGAGAAATTAAGCTGCTATCCAAGATCATGCTATTAAGGCATGGATTCCAGACTTTTCAGTCCCAAACCACAAGATTGATCTTCCTTCCAGTTAGAGGAAGTACAAGTAAAAACACATTCCTATATCCTTCCACACCCACTTCTTGTGGGAATCCCCCAATGCTATTTTATTACATTAAAAATACTATGACACACTTATTATATCAAATGAATCTTTATATAATAGAACTTCATTGTGTGTCTTCCCCACTCTTTTCATTTTGTCTATTGTCATAATTTTCTTAAATGTCTTTTTCAGCATTGAACAAACCCCACTGGTGTGCACTAACTCTTGGCTCTATGGAATAATCCTACCAGAGCTAACAATTAGGTAGTTTACATCCTCTTGCATTAATTATTCTAATGAAGGAGAGAATTTGGCTCACCATTCTTTATTGAAAGGCCACTAAGTCCTGGTCTACACTACGGAGTTATTTCGAAATAACCCCTCTTATTTTGAAATAATAATCAGAGTGTCCACACCACCAACATTACCACTATTTTGAAATCTGAACTCCTGCTTTCCTCAGGAAATAACACTATTTTGATTGTATTATTTTGGGAGTTATTATTTCAAATTTAGTTATTTCAAAATAACTTCCTAGTGTAGACATGCCCTAAGAATAAGTACTTTGGAAATCACTCTGTCATAGCCACATTCCTGAGCATGTCTAGCACAATAATATTCTCAGATGTTCTGTCTTCCGTCAGGCATGTGGGAGCTACACATCAGGCCTAGAGGTGAGTGAAAATTTTCAGACAAATAGTTTATTCACCAAATATGTAGTTTTGGCTAACTTGAAACTCTTCTCAAATTTGAAAAAATCTGCCAAATAGTTTCAGTCCTTTAGAAAATTTTCAGGACTTAGATGCTACTCACAAAATGGCTACAGAAGCAGCAGTGAGAGGTGGGAGTGGTCTCCTTATAACTTTTTGCTCAGTGCTTGAGCATTCACTGGAATGTGGGACACCTGGGCTCAAAGTCCCTTTCAGCTTGATGTGGAGAAAGGATTTGATCTTGGGGCTCCTTACTTTTAATGGGCTATTGGGTATTCTGGTGCAGCATACTCTCAACTTCTCTTGTTGAGTCTGTTCTACTATTTACTATATATTTGAGAGAGTTCGTACATCTGTATATGTGTCTGTCTGTGTGTCTGCCTGTTTGTTCAAGAACTCTTCCTAAATGGTAGGAGCTAGGACCACCAAATGTGGTGTGCAGCTTCCTCTTATCATAATTTAAAGCAAGGTAAGGATTTGGTTGTGACGTACAGGACCATCCCACTCCCAAGTCTCCCTCCTCCCAGATACCCATTAGAGAAAGAAGGACAGAAGCGCCACCCCCACCCTCATTTCGTACAGGGATGTTGCTGGCTGTTCCCCTTCACCAGGGAGCCAGAGGAAAGTGCAGAGTTTGCTGCATTCCTCACTCTGGCTGGGGAGCAGATGAACCTGGAGCTGGACCTGCCCCAGTTGGTGGACATGCGCCCTTGCCCCAGCTGTGTCTGCAAGAGCTGCAGCAGCTATGGAGAAGTGCTTTTCACCTAGCCCCATACTGCTGTGGTGATAGAGAGTTGAGGTAGTCCTCTCTCCCCGGGGCAAACTGCACACTGAACCCCTCATCCAAAGCAGCGATCCAGGAGAAGCATGTACTTTTTCATTTTATTTTTAAAAAATAACTAAGGATCCAAACAATGCCGCGTAAATCTTCTAGTGTATAAATAATTAAAAAGTGACTTGAGCTTGTGTCTCCTACATTCTAGGGGTGTGCCCTAATCAATGGGCATTGAAGCCATTCTCCCTCTATGTCTGTAGTCCACTGACTATTCATCAGAATTCAGAGTCTTTCATAATAACCACCATCTTTGGTGGTCTTTTGTTTATCTCTTTGATAAGATGGAGAAAAGAGTGGTTGTGGAGAGGTTAATTTGTTCAGAGGTATGTTATCAGGCAATAAGGAGCACTGCTGAGGGATGACTTCATTCCTTGTGGGGATTTTGTATGAAAAGTGCAAGCTATATTATTGCTGTGATACAATATTAATAGTCTGCAGTATCACTTAAGAGTACATTTTCATAACTGTGCCTTGGGAATTGGGCATGCAGTTTCCATTAATACTCCATTCCATATTCTTTTTATTTACACACTAAACTGAACATTTATCTTCGATGCATATCTTATGCATTTGGAAGCCATGAGATATAGTACCATGTAAGATGAAGAATATTGTCAGTTTAAATAAGAAACTCTAATGGATGTTATTCAAACACCAAAACAATGTTTCAAGAGTCACATAACATGGCCATTATTGAGTGGTTCTACATGTATGCCAGTGTGTGAAAGCAAGAAGAAGTCAATTTTTAATATTAATAAAACAAGCTTGTGCCCCAAAGCTGAAGGAGCAACCCCATTAGCCTAGACTACAGAGCACACTGTGTAATGATCCATGAGTCATGCTGTGGGTGTTATTTTATTAAAATTATTTATCTAATTAGTGTGGCCCTGGAGTCATAGAGTGAGTTCTTTGGAACTCAGGAGCCTGAACTTGATTTGCCATCTGTAGCAGGTGCTAAGTCACAAAAATATGTGCTGCCCAACTGTTGTAGATGGAATACTGCAGTAATAATGCTCCTTTATTTTATATGTGTCATTTTGCAAGTACTACAATATCAATAACTATCCTGCAGTCTATCACCTTGGAAACACCATGGCATGTGAGGGAAAAATCCAAGAAAATGCATATTGATTTATGATATGTAATAAAATGATAAATAATATTTTGCCCTCACATAGCATATTTTACCTACTACACTCAAAACTCTTTGCATTGATGAAATAAACCTCAACACCCTCATGAAAGATGTCTGCATCTTCTTCATTTTAATACGGGGATCTGAAAAACAGCTTTTGACTAACATTTTCAAACTTGAGAACCCAGAGTTGGGCATCTAAATTCATATTTAGATAATGAAGTAAGGACCTTAATATACATGTGCAATTTCCCTTAATTTCAATTCTCTGTGCCTCTGAATATCAGATCATTTAAGTGTCTAGCTTCAGTCACTTTAATTTAAAAGTGCTGGTTTGAATGTCTTGCCTACAGTCAAATATGAAATCCATGGAAGAGATACAAATAAAATATAAATCTCCTGAATCTATTCCATTTCTTCCTTAAACAAGGCTGTCCTTTTTCTTCTGTGAAATAGGGAAATACAAGTAGGAGACTCCGGGTTTCACTCATTTAAGTGAACAGCAAAAACTATCATGGTCTTAAGTAGACCCAGCTACACCCAATACAGCTGTGCTATTTTGATATTAAATATAACCGTCAGGAAAAGATTTTAAAAGTGTGCTATGTGTATTTAGGAAAGGCAAATCTGCTAGTTAATGTTATAATTGGAAGTGCTAAGTCATTGACAGTATTTACTACAATCAACAGGAATTAATACTCTTTATTCAATTAAAAATAAAAAGAATCTCCTACTTCCCTGGCACTTAGCATTTAGATAGAATAGGCAGATTCGTTTGTTTTTTCAATCTAGTTTCCCAAGCAGACTAATGCTGTGAAAGTGTCATCAATTGAACTGCTGACAATTGAACTGAGTTTTGCTTCTGCCTTTTTTTTTCTTTTTTCACAGTCCACTACTGTGTCCATAGAACAGTGAGTAACAGGCCTGGTGTAACTACATTACATTGATGAAAGGCAGCTTATGTCAGCCTAGTTGTAGATGGCTCTACACTTAAATTTTGCTCCTGCCAAGATAACTACCCCATTACCCTGATTTAACACAACTCTCTCCCCTAGCAATGTAGAGTCGAAGTTGATGTACTTAGGTCAACACAGTATAGAAACTGTGTTACTTACAATGACTGTCACTGGTCTCCAGGAACTGTCCCACAATGTTCCACCACAACTGGTGTGAACTCTGCTGTCTAGGGGCTCAGTGGTAAGGAGGCTGCCCCTCTCCTTTAAAGCCCTACAATTTTCTGAAATTCCTTTTTCTAGTGGCTCAACTTGGTGAGGACATCTAGCAACTTTGAGTGTTGTGTGCAACTGCCCCCCTAACCATGGCAGCTGCACACTGGAGATGCACTCCTGTCTGTAGTACACAGGAGCTCTCTCCTGGGCTTGTGGGAAGAAGAGGCTATGAAGGCACAGCTCTGATCCAGCAGCAGAAGCATCATGCTTGGGGCATGGAAGAGAAGGGCTACAATAGGGAGAAGCAGCATTGCCATATGAAAGCAAGGAGATATGACATGCACACCAGAAGGCAAGGGAGGCCCATATCTTCTCTAATGCCGAGCTGCAGCCCTGCTACTTTTTAAAAGAGCTGCATGCCATCCTGAGCGGAGAACCCACCACCAACTCAGAGTCCCATGGGCACTTCAGAGGAGCAGAGTCACAGGCCTCCTCTGTGAACTGCAGGAGAAGATGGTCTAGGAAGAAGATGACAATTACTGGGCACAGGTACCCAAGGGATCCAGCTGTGAACCAAGCCAGGATGCATTTTTAATTCCACCACAGATAATCTTGACAGTTAAACACAGGTGAGCCCAGTGCAGAGGAAGAAACCTCTGGTATGTACACAGGTTGAAATTACAGAGTTGGAACCCCTAAAGTTGCAGGCCTCATGCGTTGATTCACTCTTTTTTACTTGTGCTAGAAGAGATAGTGAAATAACTAAGAGCTAGAGCTGCCATCTGCTTTCCATTCCACTCTAATATTAGGCAGGATGGACCAGTGTGAGCAGTTTATGTACCCCCATCCTGAGTGCCCCCACCCAAACCCCTGTCCTGATCCTGCACCCCCCTCTACATGCCCTCAGCCCCCAAACCGCTGCCCTAACTTCTGCACCTCCCACACTGCCAGCTCTCTGCCATGAAGGAACCAAGCAATACTGGGTAAGTATTCCAGTTTCTGTATAACTAGCACCAATGTTATTGCTTTAAGTTAAGACTGGACATCGCTTTCCATCATAAAACTGTTTTCAGTCGCTTATCACTCTGCCAAGATTTATCTATTTGGGCTGAAATGTTCTATGCCAGGTATCTGCCTCAAGATGAATTAGTTTGGAAAATTTCAGTGAAGTGTTGACCCATTTATCAGAATGAGTTAGGGAAATATGTTTTTCTTGTGTTAAACTCCTAGGCCTGATCTATACGAAAGGGGAAAATCAACTTAAGACATGCCGATGTATCTTAAATCATATTTTCACGCTGTCCACACAGCGGAAGGTCAATGGGAGCAAATGCTCCTATTGGCTTCCCTTACCCCTCGTGAGAAGCAAGAGTACCAGCATTGAGGGGGACTCCTTTTCAGTTTTAATTAGCGGGTGTTCACTAGATCAACTAATTCAAACCCCAGAAGATTGATTGCAGCAGCATTGAACTTCTGCTAGTATAGACATGGCCTAACAGTCATTTCATTGAGACGCTCTAGCATCTCCATGCTGAGAACGGGCTTTAAATTTGGGAGGGAGACATCCTGGTATCAAAAATATGCCTTTTGCTTCTCCTGTAAAAATCTGCCCCAAATTGACCAAGTTCTGAGTCTCTGAAAGTCTCAGTTCATTAATGCTCAGAATAGATGTGTTACAATAGCATCTAAAATCTCTAACGATTCCAGCCGCACTGGAATGAATGCAGCCTGCTAGGGCGAGGGAAGGAACAGAGGGACTGTTGTCCCGAGAGAGGCAGTGGCCATGAAGCCAGAGCATGGGGGAGTACCTGTGTGTGGCATGGGGCTGGCGCTGCTGCCGAGTGCTGAGTCGCAGCCCTGGAATGCTGGGAATGCAGAGTGGACTTGACATGTGCAAGAAAATCAAAACAAAACAAAAGCCCAAGAGGAGGAACAAGCCCATCCCAGAGAGGAAGCTTAGAGGCAGGCTCCTGTCAATCCTGCCTGCTGCCTCCTGCTGCCAAGGTCAGGGTGGCACAGCCACAGATTTCCCCTCAGAGTCCCCCCTGCCTGCAGTCCTGCCACACCCCTTTGGCTGCACAACCTCCTCATGAGTCTGTGTAGATAGGCCCGAGGCGTGGGGACAGGGAATGACGGGTGGCTGGGGGACTGAAGAGGCAGGGCGGAGCCCATAAGGCAGGTGCCAGCACCAGTTTCCAGCAGGGGGAGGAGAAAGCCCCAAAGCCCCCCGCACTTCCCTTCCCCCTCCCCCAGCTGGGGAAACAGCAGTGCAGAGATGTGCTCCAAGGAGGCTTTTCCCGCTGCTCGGCAGGGATCTGAGTGAAAGGATGGGGGGCGGGGTTTAGCTGGGGGGGTAGGATGGAGCGCCAGCAGGGCCCCAGACCACTCACTCAGCACCCTGCCAAGACCCACACACCGAAGCTACATCTACACTGCAGGCTTCTTGTGCAAGAACTTTTTGCAGAAGAGATCTTCCACAAAAAGTTCTTGCGCAAGAGCACGTCCACACTGCCATGTGCTTTTGCACAAGAGAGCATCCACACTGCCCTGGATGCACAGAATGGCCATCAGAATGGCCATCAGAGCACCTGTGCTTTTTCCGATAGAGGTTTCTTGTGCAAGAAACCCCTGTTGTCCATCTACACATGCCTTTTTCCTTGTAGAAAGAGGAATAACTCTTGCACAAAAAGCCCTGTCTTTTGACAATCTACTCTACTTTTTCTTGCACAAAAACATGCTTATCGTGTGGAAGCACCGCAAGTTTTTATGCAAAAACAGCTGTTTTTGTACAAATACTCTGCAGTATAAACATAGCCTTAGTGTGGTTCACTGTCCCATGCAATGGCACCTAGACCACAGCAACAGATAAGAACAAGAGACCTTTACAACATGGGTTGAGAGCAAGCTGGCTTTTAGCTCAAACAGCATCAGCCTTTTGAGACCCCAAACCCCCATCCCACTCACCCACCGCTCTGGGGAGACCGCGCACCTCCAGCCTGCTCACTCACCACCCTGCCAAGACCCCCACACCACCAGCCCTCTCACACATCGCTTCCACCAAGACCTGTACCACCAGCATGCTCCTTCACTCAAGCCCCTGGCCAGACACCTACCCCCAGTCGGCTCCTGCACCCTCCCTCCTGGCCAGACACCCTGCCCCCATCCCGTTCCTGCACCTTCCCCTCCAGGCAGACACCTATCCCCAGAGAGAGAGGGGTTGGTGAGTGTAACTCTCATACTCCCTGGCTAAGAAAGCTGCCAGTGAGAGGAGGGTTGATGAGCATAGAGAGCAGGGGGCACAGCCCCCTAGTATTATGGAATTCAGACACAATTTTACCACTAAAAGAATAAAACAACCTTGCTTAAACCATGTAAAAATACTTTAGCCTGAGGCAGCAGCTCCACACTCTAAGTCCTGGTTCCGGCCAGCCTTAACTTCGGTTCAGGGTCCAGTCAGTGTGGACATGCTAGTTCGAATTAGCAAAATGCTAATTCGAATTAGTTTTTAAGTCTAGATGCACTAATTCGAATTAGCTTAGTTCGAATTAACTAATTCGAATTAAGTTAGTTCAAATTAGTGCTGTAGTGTAGACATACCCTCAGTGTTTTACAGCTGCTTTTAAATCTTAGAATTATAGAATCATAGGGTTAGAAGAGACCTCAGGAGGTCATCAAGTCCAATCCCCTGTCATAGAAGACAGTCAGGTTGATCAGGGCCGGCTCGAGCCGTTCCTGGACCCCGAGCAGCGGGCTCACGATGCATGTGCAGCTCCACCCCTGGGTGCATGGCGCATGCGTGGCCCCGCCTCCCCGCATGCTGCACATCTTACAGCTACAGTTGGGCGCACGGTGCCTGATTGCAGCTCTAAGGGGCGCCGCACGGCCCCCGTCCCCGGGCACATGGCACCCCTTACAGCTGCCATCAGGCACCCCTCATTGATTGGCACCCCGGGCAGCTGCCCAGCTAGCCTCCCGCTTAATCCGGCCCTGAGGTTGATCAGGCAGGACTTGCCCTTGCTGAATCCATGTTGACTATTCCTGATCACTTTCCCCTCTTTCAAGTGCTTCAAAATGGATTCCTTGAGGATCCCCTCCATGATTTTTCTGGGGATTGAGGTAAGGCTGGCCAGTCTGTAGTTCCCTGGATTGTCCTTCTTCCCTTTTGTAAAGATGGGCACTACATTTGCCTTGCCACGAGTTTTCAAAGATAATGGCCAATGGCTCCACAGTTACATCAGACAACTTTCTCAGTACTCTTGGATGCATTAGATCTGGCCCCATGGATCTGTGTTTGTCCAACTTTTCTAAATACTTCTTAAGCTCGTGATATCATCTTCATTTTTTGTTAGTCTCTAAGGTGCTGCAGGACTATTCGTTGTTTTATTTTTGTTTTAGTTTGTTTGTTTTACTTCTTAACCTGTTCTTTCTCCACCAAGGGCTACACACCTCCTTCCCATACTGTGTTATCTAGTGCAATAGTCTGGGAGCTGACCTTATCTGTGAAGACAGAGGCAAAAAAAGCATAGAGTACTTCAGCTTTTCCCACATCATCTATCACTAGGTTACCTCCTTCATCCAGGAAGGGCCCCACACCTTCCCTGACTCCCTCTTATTGCTAATATGCCTGTAGACACCTTTCTTGTTACCCTTCCATCCTTTGCCAGCTGCAATTTCAATTGCACTTTAGCCTTCGTGATTACACCCCTGTAAGATACTGAGCAGATCTTACATTTTCAGGAACTGTGAGTCTCTCCAAAGCAGCAATGGCAGCCTATCTCTGTGAGAAAAGACCTATGGCAGGTCTGACAGGGTTGGAATCCTGTGGTCTTGGCCATTACCACTTCTCAAAGCCACAGATCAAGGCCCCTGGAAAATGACAGCTTTGAGTACAAGGAAAGAAATAGAGCATATTGTATCATAACTAAAATGCGGGCGTTTTTCCTAATTTTGCTTCGTATTTTCACTTTATCAGTTAGACCTCAATTCCACGTCAAGTTATTCATCACAGAGGTTTATTTTCACAGCTATTTTAAAAATAACCAAAAAATCTTACAAACATTTGAATTCCTTGGTGGTACACCTGAAAATGACACAGTATTCTTTCCCCAGTTTTCACATGATTTTTGCTCTCAGTTTCTTTCTCGGGGTACATCTACACTTGCCCCCTAGTTCGAACGAGGGATGCAAATGTAGGCAACCAAAATTGCTAATGAAGCAGAAATTTAAATATCCCGTGCTTCATTAGCATGATCTCGCCGGCGCGTTACTCCACTCAACAGCTGTTTCGAAAGTGAAAGTGTGCGCCGGGATGCATTAGTTCGAATCAACTAACTAATTTTTTAATGGGTAATGTTAGTTCTAACCAAGGGGTTTGGTTTGAACTAACACGGCCCGGCGCACACTTTCACTTTCGAAACAGCTGTTGAGTGGAGTAGTGCGCCGGCGAGATCATGCTAATGAAGCACAGGATATTTAAATCCCCGCTACATTAGCAATTTTGGTCGCCTACATTTGCATCCCTCGTTCGAACTAGAGAGCAAGTGTAGACGTACCCTCAATTAAAACGAGCAACAAAATTATGGATTTGATATTTTTGGTCAAGATTTTCAGGAGTGACAAGTGATTCTGGGTGCCTCCATTTTAGAGTGCCCAACTTCAGACACCTTATAAGAGGCCTTATTTTCAGATGGTACTGAGCACCCATGGGAATAAATATTAAATATCGGAGGAGGGAGTGCTTAGAGACTGTCATTATAGTGTCCATGTAAGTAACTAGATCTTTTTCCAGTGAAGCAATCCAGCAAGGTGAGTTGGCTGATGCTTTTTACTAAAAGTGAGATTTTTTTTTTTTTTTGAGGCATGGGTGAGTCTGAATATCTGATTAGCAGAACATGGCTTGGCAGAAATAGTTGGTCAAATACTTTAATATCCTCTCCCATCTCAAATCAAATCTTAAATGTTCCAAAAAGCTCCTGTGATTGTTACACTCTCCATATATTGTTTCAACATTTAACAGAAAAACTGCTCACAGCACTGACAACAAGTTGACGCAATGGTAACACACGGTGTACGTGGCATCACAGAATAACAAACCTGGGATTGTGGTTTGATTTGGAGTGCGGGAGATAAACTGATAATGGAATATTTGTGCATCACACAAGGAAAAGAGATATGGACAGTGAAGTAAAGAAAAACTTTTAAAGTGCTTTATAAATACATTTGAAAATTATCAAAAGCACGTTACATATGCAAATTAAGAAGAAATACTTTTAAAGAGAACATCCCTGCAAGGAGGATTTCGTAGGAGGAAAATAACCAAAAGAATCCTAATCCTTGTGATTCTGTGTTGCTGGGAATGGGATGTGGGTCCTTTTTCAGATACACACAAGATGGGAGCTCATGAGAAATACCAGATTTCCAAGCTTATCTGAGATGAAAGGGTAGAGGACTGGTCTCCTATAAAAAAAAATCCTTTGCCATGGTGAATTGGGATTTTGCATTTTATATTTGAAATGTTCTGCCCATTGCTTATAGAAAAGCAAATAAAAGGATTCTTTGGCTTCTGTGTCCTAGTTCTATCTGTAACAGAGAAAACCAGCACAGTTCATTAGAAATATTAAAATTAAGTCCTGCAGTCACCAGATGTGCAACAGAAAACAGAAATGGGTTCAGTTGTGAAAATTACACCACCAGCCAACACATGCTGTGAATATACACAGAAAACCTACAGCAAAATGCAACTTCTTCTGCCAGACTAGGGGGAAAATGTGATTAGCATATTATTTGAATAATCTACTTTCCCATCATGTCCTTTTTTATGATCACATAATAGTTGGTTTAATGCAGCTTTTGGAGTAACTTTAATGCAGCTTTTGGAGTAAAAGTTCCATTTTCTCTTTTTTCCTCTTTTCTTCTAATTAAGAACCATAAAAGTTGGAAATAAAATCAAAATAATCAATCTCTATGGGTGCAATACCCCAACTATAATAATGAACACGTAATTAGAGGGCAGTAGATTGTTGGCTGCTCAGTAATAGATTTTTTTTCTTTTGTATGGTAAAAGAGATGGCAAGTTCAAGTCACCAAGACCAAATTACTGAACCAGTGAACAGCTTCATGAGTGGCATAGATTAAGTCTAACAGTCAAAGTAGGCACTGATTTACAATGTGGTCCATAGTTTCTAACTGGTGTCTACAGTGACATAGTGTATTGTCTTTCATCTTCCAGAGATGTAAAAGATTACAGCATCTGTCGTGTGATGTTCTGAAATGGTTGAAGGTTGAAGCCTGGAAGTTTTTCTGTGAGGCACGCAATCGCTGAGATGAGCGAAGTCACTGTCATAACCTACAGTCCCCTGTAGTAAGTAATTGCTGTCAGTCATAGAAGAGGCCAGAGTGCACATACATCTAGAACAGTGATCTCCAACCTTTTTAAAGCATAAGATCACTTTTTGAATTTAGGATTCAATTCAGGATTTACCTCAAACCCAAACACCCTTGTCCCACCTCTTTCCTGATCCTTCTCTGAGGCCCCGCCCCTGCTCACTCCATCCTCCCTCCCCCATCTTCTCTAGCTTTTATCAAGCTGGGGGCAAGGGTTTGGGGTGCAGCAGAGGTTCAAGACTGGGGGCCGGAGTTTGGAATGCAAGCTCCAGCTGGGCACTGCTTACCACAGGTGGCTTCTGGGTGGTAGTGCAGTGGACTAAGGCATCTCTACCCTGGCCCTGCACCACTCCCAAAGTAGCCAGCAAACTCTTTCCATCCCTGCCCCCCCCTGCTCTGTGGAGATGGGGTACAAGGTGGAGGGAGGGGCACCCTGACATCATCACCCTCTCCTCTTCTTCCTGTGCCCTACACAGCAAGCAGGAGGCTCCCAGGGGTGAGGGGCACCTCCAAGGCAGAGGGCAGAAGCAGCACAGCAGTGCTGAGAGGAGCAGATGAAGTGCTAGCACTTGATAGCCTCCCAGCCAAACCTCTGAGATTTACCTGTCAAAGGTTCCAAAATCTACCAGTAGATCCCGATCTACGGGTTGGTGACCACTGAAGAATGTCAAACTTTTACACTTGAATGTCATCTCACCACCCCTGAAGATGTTCTGGAATTGGGTAGAATAGCTCCTGTCTATGATTTCCAGGACACAGGGATAATGGTGTTCCACACCCTACAGAACTAAAATAAATGGTTCTTAAATGGAGGGAATATAATGAGACTGATCAAGCTCTTCATCTCTCCTGACCAAGGAGTTAAATTTGCTTCTTTGATGACAGCACTGGCTAGTGAGAAAATGTGGTAGAGAAGGGAGATGGTCTCTTTAGAAATTTCTGGCACTTCTTGGATGGCTAATGACTGACTGGTTACAAGCACTGGGACACCCAGGAGTCAGCTGAGTCCCCAATGAACACTGCTGCATAAAATAATCCTAACTCAAGTGCAGCAGGTGCATGAGCATCCAACACTAAGCATAAGATTTGTACCTGATGTTGTTCCCAATGAAGTAAATAGCTATATCACATTGACTTTAATGGAGGCAAGCTCAGGCCCCAAAACTGATCCCCTACATGTTGGAAAATGGTGATTTGCAACCAAGCAGCCTACACAGTGGTTCTTTTTCACTTTTATTAAAATAAATTACAGTAAGAAATTGTAAACACTTTACAAATGAAGGCAATCTACTATTATTCAGATGCACAAGATATTCAGTTATGCCCATAGAGAGGATCCACAGCTTGTTACTTGCAAAGTTGACACACACATGAACGCTCAGGCAAAAATCAATTCTGCTATCACTGATTCTATTCCTGGAGTCTTTTGGGGTTGGGGATGGGGAAGGGCACAAGGATAATGAGACTCCAAGTTATGGATCTGAATGCAAAATAACTAAGATCCAATAGGGAAGTAGATTAGACAAGAAAGAAAATAATTTGTAAGAAATAGTAATAGGCAAGCATAAATAAAAAAAAATCAAAGAAACCTAAAAAGGGGTAAGTGGCATGCAGAGAACAAAGAGAAACTAGCAATTTAAGAAAAGATGTCAAAAGATCTGCAGAAATAATTTGGATTCACATCAAATCAAACAGAACAATAACTTAGTTGCAAACAAGAGATGGGGAAGGGAAGGGAATTTCAGAAAAATATATCACATTTAATTTCTGCACCCTATTGGCAAGTTAAAATTATTATTAAGTGAGCAAGAAACCTGTCACTGATTGCATTCATAGGTATCAAGGGGTGTGTCTAGACAGCACCCTTTTGTTGTAATAGGTTACGCAATTTGCACTATGCAAATTGCGTAGCTTATTCTGAGTCTAAGTCAAAAGTGTTTATTTTGAAATTTGGCGCTGTGGCGCTGTGTAGCCAGGCACTATTCCGACAAATCCCTTAACGCTACAGGGCACCAGAATGGCATGCCTGCTATTTCGGGAAATAGTGGGCACTTTTAAAGACACAACATTGCTATTTCAGGATACTTTCAGTATCCTGAAATAGCAACGCAGTCTAGATGTAACCACTTAGCTTTCTTAGGTGAAGTTGCCTGCCCTACTGCATCTCTAACAGAGTCTAAATGACAAATTAAGAGGCAAATTAAAATGTTCATTCTTCAAGAGTCAGTTGGGGAGTTCGCATAAAAGATTCTTGGAATTGTTTTTAATATACAATTGTTTTTCCACAAACAACTTAAGTTGTCTCTGTATGTAACTGTAAACTGAAGGAAGGGCTAGTCTGAATACAACTGTAATAAAGAACCTGTGACAGACCCAGACCAGTTGGCTGCCCCACTTTAATGGAGGGAAGGTATGCTGGGCTCTGGGTGAACAGTTTCCTCTTCCCTGAGTAAACAGGGCCAAGCTTAGTGCAGCATAATCAGGCAGGCACTTGGGGCCAATTAAGAGCTTGCCAGAAGCAGCAGGTTAATCAGAGCAGCTGCAGCCCATTAAGACCTGCTGGGACTTGTTTATAAAGTCTTCCTGCAGAGAAGGCAGAAGCCCAAGATCTGAGAGTGAGAAAGTGCACTGGGTGAGAGCTGAGGTCTGCGAGCAAGGCACAGTGCTATGTAGGAGCAGGGTGGACATGCTAAGATACCAGAGAAAAGGTACTGGGAAGGATCATTTGGGGAAGTGGCCCAGGTAAGAAACTACCAGACTGGGAGCAGAGGAAACCCTGTCTGTTGCCACTGTCTTAGGGACCCTGGGACGGAACCCAGTGTTGTGAGCAGGCCTCAGTTCCCCATAACCCTCCCCATACCTCTACAGAGTCTACCTCTGAGAGGAGAGACCAGGACTATGGAGAATTATGTGCTATGCTGTAAGATTTGGGGTCTGTGGCAACACCACCTACCTGGTTTAGTTTTGGCTAGCAGCTGTTTCAGTTTCCTCTCAGTTCCAAGGCCTGACTATATGGGTGAGGTGCTGGCCTGTCCCCACAGTCCAGAATGGACAAATGGCTACACCCAATATTTCAGGCCCATTCTCCAGGCTGTCATATTATTAATTCAACCAAAACTTTCAATGTTACACAAAACTCAATCAATGAAGGCTGCTTGGAACTCAGAGGCCTTTCATTCTGAATCTCCCCACCCTGTACTTCAAGAGTAGTCATGTGATCTAGTAATCTCTCTTCTGCAGCCCCCTTCAATTGAGCCCTCTGGGACATTTTTAGGGAACATGTGGCTCTTTTCCAGCTGTGTCTGATAATTTAGCTAGGTGAGCTGGCACAAACTTCCTGATCTTTAAGGATATATATTCATTTCCTGTAGAAACGAGCCTCCCAGCATGGGTCAATAAATTTTGGCTAGAGAGGCTCATGCTAGGCTTTTTGCTTGGGCTCTGAACTTCAAAGTAATGTCTACAAAGCTATTTCCAGAGCTCTAGGGCCAGCGAGACCCACACGTCAGTAAGCCCTGGCTGGGAGACTTTCACAGGCTGTGTATACATACCCGTAAGGTCCAGAAGATCTTGTTAAAGGAAAACAGTCCCCTTTCAATGCATACACACACATAAACACACAGTAATTCTGTAACTCCTGGGACCTGTACTCTCAAAACTTCAAAGTGAGGCTTCTCATGTTTATGTGGAATAGTTCTCCCTTTGATATGTCAATTTTAATTCAAAAAAAGGTGGAAATTATATTCAAAAGAAGAATGAGAACTTAACCTTCAGAACAAGTAATTTTTACAAAAATCTGACTTTCATAGTATTGTTATAATAGCCTTTAATTAGTTGTCAAAACAGCAACTAATAAATATATTGAATAAAAGCTAAGGGCCATAAAACTGGAATAAGAGAAGAAAAAAAGAAAAAGATGATGATATGATAATACATGAGGTATAAAGACAGGTTTGTCATCACCTAGTTTTCCTGAAAATCATCCTGTTTCATTGCCAGATGCTAAGACAAAGCACCTGTTAGGGAATCATCATGAGGAAAGTGCCACAAATCCTCTCTGAAGACCTACAGCAAATCCTGCAGCCTCAATGGATTACCATATGTCTGAGGAGAGGGGAATCAGAGAGGCAGAATAATCATACATTACAGATGCAACCAGCTCTCTACATTGGTTTAGAAAACTAGCCAAATGATTTATATAATTGAAAGGAGAGTGTTTCTACAAATGAACTTAATGGATATGCTTATCCTGATGGCAGGTATCAGGTGATTCAAATTATCACACTGGTCTGCCTTTCTATTTGATGGATGTATACAAATAGCATACTTGTAAAACGTAAACTTTTCACAAAACAGTGGGGCTTACAACATGCTGCATTTAGTACAACAGTTAAAAGATAATAGCATTGATGCAAATAGCATCATTGTATTTAGTCCTTAGCATGCAAAGTTGGAGGATGTCAGAAGATGCCACCATGTTTTCTGTGAGGATTATGTTTAGGAGCAGGTTCTATAATAAAGGCCAGGCTGCCAAAAATAGCTCTACAGAAAAGGGAGGTTAACTACAACCTGTTTGTGCAAAGTCTGCATCCACCCTGATACAACTAGACCACGGAACTCTACCTCACTCAGACTTAATTTCTCCTGTTAACTCAGCCTGTTGTGGAACATGTAGATTTTGCCTGCTGTAGTTTCATGAATTTTGCAGCAAATCCATTATATAGTAGAATGGGGATGGCTGGCAAGAGAAAAAAGGAAAAAGGTCAGTTTCAGATGAATTTTACAGTATCTTTGATTATGCCCAAAAAATAGTGTCAGTCTATGGTTAATTCAGAAATCTGGAACTTGTACTGTTAATGGAAGAAAAAATTCAAAGGGAAGAGTATTTGCATATTGGGAACTGGGGTTATTTTTAAATTACCCTGTTTAGTAAGAAAAAAACAATGAAGAATCCTGTAGCAGCTTAAAGACTAACAGATTTATTTACCTACCTTTGTGATTTCCCCTCCATGCATCTGACAAAGTGGTTTTTACCTACAAAAGCTTATGCCCAAATATATCTGTTAATCTTCAAGGTGCCACAGGATTCTCCATTTCTTGCTATACATTGTTGATAATGTTATATTACAATATTTAGTACAGCATTGCTACTATCTATTTATTATAAAAGTCCTTATTTTTCCTTTTCCTCTTAGGACAACATATTTATTTTCTCAGTGGGAAAGAAGATGTTTTTGCATGACAAGGTAAAAGTCCCGGAGTGATGTGGGATTCTCAACACGAGGAAATAGATTAGGTAAGCTTCTAAGGAACATGTATGGAGTAGGGTTGATGAATACAGAAAATCTTTCAAGAGGCAATTAGAAGACCAGTAACGGCCAGCTGTACCTTGTCCAAGCTCATTGATAGTCCTTGTATCTTTAGGTCTAGTAAGTACAGTGGGGAAGTCTAGGTTGGATATTAGGAAAAACTATTTCACTAGGAGGGTGGTGAAGCACTGGAATGGGTTACCTAGGGAGGTGGTGGAATCTCCATCCCTAGATGTTTTTAAGTCTCGGCGTGACAAAGCCCTGGCTGGATTGCCTTAGTTGGGATTGGTCCTGCCTTGGGCAGGGGGCTGCACTTGATGACCTCCTGAGGTCTCTTCCAGCCCTAGGATTCTATGATTCTAAGTAATCCAGAGCCTCCTAGAGGGAAGAGTCTAAAGAGAACATAGAATGGCAAAAGCAGTGGATGTGGAAGTATTTCCAAATGTGCAGGAACATTTTACATGTGGCTCGCTTTCTACAGTGTCAACTCAGCACTTTGTTGGCAAAAAGCGGCAGTCTAGAGGGGGATCTGTCAATAAAGAAAGCCTTTTTCGACTGATCCTGTAAACCTCCTTGCAAAGTGCTGAGTCAGCAAAACGCGGAAGCCATTTTTATGCAAATTAGGCACGGGATATTGCAATGTCAATCTGCCTAATCTGCATCCCTCTGTTGACATAGGGATGCAGTCTAGACATACCCTCAGAGAGGTAGCCATGTTAATCTGTAACTTTTAAAATAAACCAAGTACCTCAGGACTACTCACATTTTTTACTGCTTAAGAGGATAGTCTGACCTTCAGGAGAACAGTCCAACCCTGTACCTGAGAACCAGAGGTGACTGGTGACTGTGGGGGTGCACAGTTCAAAGTTTCATACATCCCCCACTTGAGTTACACCTACCCTCTTACCCTCAGTGGCCCCTCTCTGCATCTTCCACTTGCTTGTTGTTGCCTGTCCCCATGGATGCATCTCCCAGCTTGTCAACTCTAGCAGCTGCCATGCAGGGAGGGGCCTGGCCATGCTGTATGACCAAGTGGAGCCAGCAAACCTTGGGGTGCATGTGAGCCCATGTGCTTCTCCACCACATCACCTCTGCTGAGAACAATCAAGAAATGAGGCCTCGAGGTATGAAGGTGGGCTGGGGGTGTTCAAATTCTGTGTCAGAAGATCCATTCTGAGAGGGGGATGAAAAGGTCCCTCCATGAAGAGGTGAAGCAGGTCCAGGTACCTAACTTGTCTCAGCCTAGATGGTGCTATGATGATGGCCACTGCTTGCAATATGGCTTCCCCTTGATCATGGTCTTGAGAATCAGTGGTATCCAGAAGTAAGCATAAAGAAGAGTGTGCACCCAGGGAGCTAACAGTGCATCTCCCATAGAATTGTGACTGACTTCTCACACAGAGCAAAGAATGACATTTTGCATGGCTCAGTGTTACAAAAATCTCTCTCCAGAAGGCACCAGGCTTGGCAGTTTCTGTGAAAGACCAAATTATTGAGTTCCAACTACTGATTCCCCTGGAAGTGTCTACTTAAAAATCTGCTCAAGACTCTGCCATGCTTGTTTGGGGGTCCAGTAGGTGCATTTGGACTCCCATTGAAATGGGGAAGGGGTTTGATTGTGAGGATCCCTTTGAACAGCTTGATTGTGGTGGGGATCACTCTTAATGGGCCACCAAACATCCATTGTTATCCATAGCCCAACCTAACTATGCATTGGTACCAAAGAAAGAGTCAATAGCTCCTTGAATGGTGTACCAGCCTCGAACTCATACTGGGCCCGAAAGAGACATCATTATTGAAAACAAATCTGGTCCCGGGCCAGCAGATGCAGACTGTGCCATAGTCAGCATCACTACCAAGGATTTCATCTGTCTTACCGATGCCCTCGGTGCCAAGCAGAAAGCAGACAACATGAGTGCATGATGGGTAAACAGTTTTACAGCAACGATATCAACAAAAACAATATGTTTGTAACCATTCCATGGGAGCTGAGGACACCATAAATGATGCCACTGCTGTCAGATGGTTTGGGGAAGACATGAATTGGGGACAGACAGACACAGCTAATATGTTGCTGCCTAATATCCAGAGTGGAAACCAGTGGTGCTGACATCTGTCCAAAGTACTGGACTCATCAGAAGCCCTTGAGATGGGACCAGAGTCAACATACAGATTCTCCCTGCTTCTGCCTCAGTACCTGGGGGCAGAATGATGGGTTTGCTCTATCTTGCAATATGGCATCATATGCTCAGTGGAGGTCCAGGACACTTTCAGCAGTATAGAAACAGCACTACTCTGTTCATCATTATCACAGTAAAATGTCAGGCCAGCCAACTGCATGTCACTGATTTAAAAAGAACATACCCAAATTAGGAAGGGGAGAAACATTTGATTGTCTTGTTTTTATACTGAAAATGGCAATATACTGCATTGGCAATTATTTTAATCCCCTCTATCAAAACACAAAAGTACATTTGAGCACTGCTGATATTGTACACTTGTGAGATATTCTTCTACAAACTGCAAAACGGAGATTACTCTTGCTCTCATTTTAATGCTGTTTACTTGACTTGGTTGGCATGGTTTAAAGGAGTACATTCTCTCTGGTAGGTTCTAGCATTTACTGCTGTACCCTTCATGTTGATAAGTGATGATAAAGTTGCAATTTTCTTTTTCATTTTTTCAGGACTCCTGATGCTTATTTAATGAAGCATAAATATGGATAGCACTTTCCTTCCAGTATTTAGTTGAAAATCTGTTATGACTGAAAATGTGTTCAGCTGCAGAAGTGACTACTTTTACCAAATCTTGACAATAGTTTTCTTGCTTCTAGATATTATTATATGGAGACTAATTGTTTGCTCATTTCTGGGAAGACTACCTTTATGGTTTTCATATTCATAAGCCATTTCCAGGCTCTGAAATAATCTATCTACATTAATGTTTGATTTTGCTTTTAGAGAGGGATAAAGAAATACATCCTGTTTAGCATGAACAAGAAAATAATTTCAAATAATAAAGATGTGGAGGTTCATACAATTGTTAAGGCTAATATAAAAGATGTGTTTTGTGTGTGCATGCTATACTGTTCAGTATATTCCCTTTTCTTTTGCAGAAAGAGTGGCAAAGGAAGTGGCACTAGAAAAATGAATGGTAATGTATAAATTTCTTTCATCATTTCTTCTCTTTCTTCTAGTTGTCAGTACAAACAACTCCGGAGCTGGAAAATGTACTTACATGGAGGGTAGTCTTGCATTCCATTTTTAATAGGACAGCCCCTTATTTAAGCCCATGTCTAGCCTTTAGAAAAAAAAAACAAGGAAAATTGTTCCATATTTTCTGCTCCAGCACTCCTCCAGATGTCAGTCAGTGCAACTGCAGCAGGCTCCTGTTTGTGGTGAATGTGGGTAGGCAGTGGCCAGCAGATGGTGCCCTCAGGCAGGGCACAGAGGCAGAAAGATATGAAGCCAATAGGAAGAGAGACCACCTTGTGTGTGATGGGGGGTAAGGGTGTGGAGGGAGAGGGGTAAGTGAGGGATGTGTATCACCCCTCCCATGTGCACCCTAAAGCAGAGTTTCTCAAGGGGGGAGGGGCATCTGCCAGCACTTGCAGACTAGGGGGCCTAAGCTCTGATCCCTGGCACCAGATGCGGGACTGAAATCTCAATCCCTGGTGGCCCCTCCCATGCTGAATTCCCAGCACCCTTCAGGCTGAAGCCCTGGTCCATAGTGCTCCCCCCTGAATGCCCATCACCACCAAGGCTGAAGTCCTGATCCATGGTACCCTCCCCCCCAACATCCCAATACTACCCAGGCTGAAGCCCTGATCCATGGTGCCCCACCCCAAATTCTCAGCACATCCCAGGTTGAAGCCCTAGTGCCCAGCATGCCCCTTCCCCCACAGGCTGCAGCTCTAGTTCCTGGTATGGCCCTCCCCCCACAGCTGAAGCCTTGATCCTCAGAGTGCCCTTTCCTCATCCCAGAGAAAAGCCCCAAACTCTGGTGCCCTCCACTACACCCCAGGTTGAAGCCTGACCCCTCCCCCATGCTCTGTGTGGAATACAGAAGTGAGTGTGGGGGTCACCACTCCCCATGTGCACCCTAAAGCAGGTTTTCTCAAGGGTGGGGGGTCCACCAGCATGGGCATCTGGTTTGAAAGGCAGAGGGAGGCTCTGCCTACCCAGCACTAGGGTGTGCTGGCCCTCCCCCTCCCTCTCCCTGCTTCCAATTTGCATGAGGGGTTGCTGTGGGATGTAGTTAGTGTGGTTCAGGCAGGTTCCAGGGTGGCTAGGAAGGCAGAGTAGCAGGAAGCCTACTTAGCAGCTTGCTCTGAACCTGAATGGCACAGACACAAGGCTGGAATTACAGTCATGTAGGCTCTCAGCCTGCAGATCTCTCCAGCCACCTGCTCCAAGAGGGGAGCCAGCCCTGTTCTGCAGAGAACACACAACCCAGCTTGCTGTGTCCCTGCTGCTGCTGCTGCTTGCCGGTTTAGCTCCCTCCCTGCTTGGCCCCTCACCTATCCAGTCCCCCTCCCTGCACCTTGTCACAGGGAGGGCAAAGTGGTTTTTCTGCCCTCCCTTGTTGCCCCTCCTTCTTCCGGCCAGGCTGGAAGCAGACCTGGGCTCTGCCCACCCCAGTCCCAGAGCTGAAGCCTGCAATTAGGGATGTGCTCTAGGCAAAGGGCGGGGTGGATCAAGGAAATGACTCAGTCCCCCGCCCCCCCCCCCGCCATTCCTCACCACAGCACTGCTCCAAAGGTTGCTCCTTCTTTGCACTCTCCCTGCTCAGTTGGCTCCCCCCTTACTAGTGGAGGGAACAAGGCAGCCCCTATGGGACTGAGAACCAAGCAGCCCCTATGGGACACGAAAACCACCCCCTGAGGACCACTCGCAGGTAGCAGGAATGAGACAGCCCCCAGGGGGGTGGCAGTAACAGTGGGATGGGGGAGTGATGAAAGGAGGGAGGCTGTCGTGGTGAGGATGGGAGAGGGAATAGGGTCAGGTGCAGGAGCAGGACTAGGGCCTGCGGTGGGAGTAGGCATGAGAGTGGGATCAGGAGTAGTGATGAGAGAACAGACGAGAACGGGATCAGCAGCAGGAATGGGAGCAGGGGCAGGATCAGGAGCAAGGCGAGGGTTTGAGAATGGGGTGAGGGTACTGTCCCCAGGGCCTAAGCCACTGGGTCATGGCACTTCCCTAATGGAGTCAGGGCTGAGGGGAGAAGGGTGGACAGGGGGTCAACACTGACACTGGGTATGTCCAAAGCCACAGCGTAGGCAGGATGGCAACAGCAGGTGGCCCCCAATGGGAAAGGAGGGCGACCGCTCCGCCTTACAGGTGGACGGGCACCCATCGTCCTGGCACCTGGCTGCTCAGTGCGGCCATCACCCCTAGGGGCTCGGCAGCCACAGGTGGAGCACCTTTGGCAGCCAGGCCAACAGGCAATATCAGGGGTGCACCAAGGGTGAGAGTGGGGGCTGCTGCTTGTGGCCATGGAGAGGGAGAAGGAGGGGGTAGTGCAGCTGAGTCACTGCCCAGACTGAGGCCCACTGGCAGTGGGTCGTCCTCCCCCTGAGCTATTGGGGTCAGACTCAGGGCCTCAATCTCCTCTAAGATGGAGCTGAAGTCCATCCCTATGGCCCCAGAGTCCTCCCAGCCGGCAACCAAGGCAACAATTGGTAGCAGCAAGAGGAACACATGGTAGAGGGGCCAGGGGAGCTCCATCTGAGGCCTCCTTGGAATTCGACTCCGAGATGGGGATGGCACCATCCCCCTCCACTGCCTCGGTGGCGTCAGCCAGTGCCTCCTGCTGAAACTCATCGGGAGTACATTAGCAGGGGTGACCCGCCTCAGTATTTTATGGGAGGTTTTCCCACTCTTCTCATCAGAGCAGGGAGATCGAGCCCACAAGCCCTGTGCCCTGCACTTCTTCTGAATGAGTATCCAGCCCTCCAAGGTTGAAGTGCTGGTCAGCAGGGGCAGGGCCAGGGGGTGCAGATGGTCATTGGTGGGGTCTGGGAGGAAAGGGAGGAGCTACGGAGGGCAGGGAAACCTTCCCCTGGGGCAGGCCCTCTCCCTCGCCTGGCACCAACCATGCCAGACTCTCCTCCATGGGCCCCACCAAATTGGGATTGGCAGTGGCGGGGCCCGCCTGCTTACCAGGGTGCATGGGGGGGGTTCCTCCAGCACCTGAGTGGAGCCATTGGCAGGAGAAGGAGGGGCAGCCATGGAGGGCAGACTACCAGGACAACATCAAGGGGGGTGCAGTGAATGGGGGGGTTCACTAACTAAAAGGTGGGAGGGGGGACACAAGCACGCAGGGAAGGGACCAGGGCTCACTGAGCAGTAGGCAGAAGGCTAATGGGAGGCTTCGGGGAGGGAGAAAACATGAGCAATAGGAGGGTGGGTCTGGCAGAGCATTGGAGAAGGCAGCTACTGGGAGGACGGGGCAGGCACCACAGCAAACTAACCCTGGATAGGGGCAGGGGCAGGGCAGTCAAGGGAGCTGTGTGGATGTCGGGTGAGGCAGGCAAACAAACAAACTTTTCCAGACGGGGCAGGGCCAGTAAACAAACTAACTCTCAGGAAAGGAGGGAGAAACAAACTGGGCTATCAGGGTGGGGCAAGGAGGAGCAATGCAAGGAGTGGGGGAGGGCCCCCCAGCCAAATGCAGCTGAGGGAGGGGGGCCAAGTCCAAGGGAGAAGGGAGTGTGCCCACAAGCACTCATGGGGTCAGTCTCTTGCCCACTGCAGCAGGATCACAGTCCCAGATGGAAAAGGAGGCAAAGCAGCTTAGCCCTACTGAGGGGCAAAGAATAAGTCCAGGTGCTAAAAGGGGGTTGGTGTAGGTGGTGGCAATAGAAGGAGGACAGCTGGACTGGGGGGAGGGCTCCACGCCTCTCCCCAGCCCCTTCCTCCCCCCCACAACAACTCAAATTACCACCGCCCGAGGAGCACAGATGGTGAAAAGCTGGGTCCAAAAGACACACCCCTCCACAAGTCCAAATGGTGGGCCTCCTCCTCTTCTCCCTCCTCTTCCTCCTTGATGGGGCTGCAGGTGGTGTAGCAACAGCAGCGGGCACATGGGAGGCAGCCAAATGGGGGGCGCCCCTAGACATAGGTGCTGAGGGTGGTGGTCTCTTCTCTGCCTCTCCCTCTTGGGGGCAGGCTGACATCCTCCCCCTCCCAAACAGCAACAGCAGCAGTGGTGGTGGTGGTGGTGAGCTGCAGCAGCTGTCCTCAGAAGAGGTTCAGCAGCAGGGGTGCAGGCAGGCGGATGCAGGGAAGGGCAGGACAGGGAGAGCTCTAACTGGTGGGGAGGGAGGAGTGGCAGCAACAGCAACAGGATGGGGGAAAGGAACAGAAGCAGCAAACCCACCCTCCTTGTAGTGGGGCAGAATGGTCTCCCACTGACCCAGAGGGGGAAGCTACAAGGAGGAATGGATTCCCCCTCCAACTGGGCCAGAGGAATCCACATGTGAGCAGTGGCCGGGCAATTTGGTTGGGGTTTTTTTTTACTTGTTCAAATTCTGTGGTGGTCAGGGCAGGGGGAATGCTTGGTTGCGGAGGACAGTGATCCTGAGCCGTGGAAGCCTGGGGAGAGAGAGGCGAGGAAGGACATAGTGGCAAGGAAGAGAGAAGTAATTGGTAACATAGGTCTCAACTCTTTTCGGTGGATGGGAGAGTACGTTTGCTGGGTGAGAACAGGTCTGGGGATTTGGTTCCTTTAACTCTGGGTATACTGGGTCTACCAGTCTGATACATAAAACTGGCACTATCATGCTGCCTCAGTCGGACATTTTACCTTCTTGGTTCTGCGAGCTGAATGGGTGTCATTGTAGTTAAAGAAGCAGCCAGCCTGTATTTTACTGGCACGTCCCTTGCCATTCTTATTCATTGTCTGAGGTGTTTGCTGCTGTTGAAACAATCAACATAGGAAGCCCTCAACTTGTTTGTTTGAAGAAATGAAAATGAGGTAGCAACTTTTGCAGTCTCATTCTAGTTATTTTTTTCCTGTCGGGGGCAAATGCCAAGCGACAGTGAGGCCTGACACCTTGTTTGATTGTGTGAAGAAAAGACAGAGAATTCTCAATTAGCTTTAACTGGTGTTTGCCATTCTTAGTTCCCCAGGATCAAGAAGAAGGGTTCAGGGCATTTGCAAGCAGCCTGCATGTTAGCTATGAGGGTATAAACCCGTGATTGACATTTCTTATTCCCAAATTTAGTGCTCTTAATTAGGTACCTTTTGCATGTTTAGCACATGGTACAAAACATGTTCCATTTTGTTAAGAAAAAAATTGAAGAAAAGGGGAGGTTTTTTTCAAAAATAATTTTGCTTGGGTTCAGGGATTTGACAGGAAGGGGATGAGCACACAGTGAGCAGAAAAATAGGATATGCAGGGAAGAGTGGGAAAGGGGCGGGCTGGGCAGGGAATGGGGTGGCGCCTGGGCTGGGAAGTTACTGCCTTCTCAAGTGGAAGCTTCACCAACTACCCATTATGGATGTTAAATGTTGATTAATTGGCTAATCGAATAGTCAATGCAATTTGCATCAACTATTTGATTAGTCGATAAGGTACTTCCACCTTTGAAATGTCGCAACAGCCTCATAACTGTTGTTACACTTCAAAGGCAAAAGCGCTGTGGGGAACACAGGGCCAGAAGGGGAATCAAGCAGTCCCCTACTGGCCCTGTGCTCCCCATGGTGTTTCAAACCAGCAGTGCTGCATGGAGCCTGGGGTCAGCAGGGGAGTCCCCAGCTGACCCCGGGCTGCACGCAGCATTTCAAAGATGCAGATCCCAGGCTCCAAGCAGCACTGCTGCTTTGAAGCAACCTCTCCTCATCCCCCCTTGCTGCCTCTTGCTGATAGAGCAGTGGTCACCACCCAGTAGTTTGGGATCTACCTGTAGATCTTGGAGCCTCTGACAGGTGATTTGGTTGGGAAGCTATCAAGTGCTGGCACGTCAATTGCCCCTCCGCCCACTGTCATGATGCTCC
>JANRFK010001605.1:23305168-23321577 GCA_030068395.1 Apalone spinifera
TCTAGTTATTTACCAAATATTCCCCGTATCCCCTTGACAAGCTTCTCATACCCCCTGTGGGTACGCATACCCCAGGTTGGGAACCCCTGTTCTAGGGCAATATCTGTAAGAAATTTAAGTTACTTTTACCCCTACGGAAAACTGTTCTTTACCCAGGGCCTCCAGTTGTCTTGGCACAACCAAACCCTGACCTTGCTTTAAGATAGAAGAAGTGGAAGCTGAATAGCAAATTTGGCAGCACTAGCTCTTACTGGTTAGAAGGAGTTTCTGAACAAACAGACTCACAGACAGACAGATGCACTCTAATATATATGTGTACATATATATATTAGAGTGTGTCTGTCTGTGTGTCTGTCTGCGAGTCCATTTGTTCAGGAACTCCTCCTTATATATGGCTATGTCTACATTGTGCATTCTTGCGCAAGAAGATATGCAAATGAGGCACGGCGATGAATAATAATCAGCAGCACAGCTCTTGTGCAAGAGGGGGTTTTGCACAAGAAGGAGCAGTGTAGACTGCTTCTTCTTGCGCAAAAGCCCCTTGCGCAAAATGGCGGCTCATTAGGTATGCAAATGAGGTGTGGTAATATTCATCGCCGTGCCTCATTTGCATATCTTCTTGCGCAATAATGCGCAATGTAGACGTAGCCTACAAGTTCTCAAATAAGACGAAGACCTAACATTCCTTCTAGGTAAAAGCTGCCTAGTTTTAGTTTCTTTGTATTTATTTTTCTTTTTTTCCTTTTGCATTTGTGGAATTGTCATCCATAATTCATCTGTGCTGCCTGCTATGACATGTATTTGCTCAGTAATCAGAACATTCTTCAGACGCTTCAAATTGTGCTCATTCTTTCTATTCTATTCCTCCTGTAAACAGTGCTGCATTGATTATTATGAAAACATTTTCTCCTTCTCATATAAAACGAAATAATCACATAGCAATTTTAACTTAATTTACATGTCTGAGCTCTGCTTCCTGTACGTTAATTTGCTTCAAGGGTTCCTCATTACAAGAAAAGAAAGCATTTTTACTGATGTTAAATTGTACTGAATCAAAGGCAAGCCCATTGTTTCAGTAAGTTAGTAAACCCTAGTTACTTGTGATATAGAACATTTGAGGGATATAAAATAAAATAACAGATATTGAAAATACCAGTCTGTTGTGCTACCAGAAAGAAGACCCACATTCAGAAATGAGCTCAAGATCTCAGGCCTTAAGGATAAATGATGGTTGAACCTCAAATGGTTCCGAGTTTTGTTTTCATTGAGAGATGCAAACAGGCATCAGATGCTTATCTGGGCTATTCAAAATTAGAATTTTCAAAAGCTCTCAGCATTGGCCTCTTCTATTCCTAGTGAGGTTGATCCCAAAACACTTTGACTTCAGTGGAACAGAGTTAAGCCAACTGAGCATTTCTAAAAATTCTATCTGGAAACTCTTAACAGTATACCTGGATTGAAACATCCTATGAGAACAAGCTTTTCCTATTAGGACAAGATTTTTTTTTAAAAGAGGTATCTAAAATGTTAGTCCCTTAAAATATAAAAGTGCTGTGATAGAGTGCTCAGAGCTAGGAACTGATCCAATACTCTGGTCATGTGGTGCATGTCTACACTACAATAAAACACCAGCAGTGGACTCATGTCAGCTGACTTGGACTTGCAGGGCTAGGAAAGCAGGAATATAAAGCAAGTGTGGGAAACCTCCTGTCTCCTGCCACATGTTCTCCACAGCTGCTGGTGGGCCACCAGATGGTTTGTTTACCTGAGCATCCTCAGGCACAGAGCTCTTCAGTTCCCAGGCTACATCTAGACTACAGGCTTTTTGCGCAAGAAGCTTTTTTTCAGAAGAGTTCCTCTGAAAAAACTTCTTGCACAAGAGAGCGTCCACACTGCAAAAGCACATAGAAAAAGTGATGTGCTTTTTTGAAAGATAGTGTCCAGACTGCCTGGATGCGATCTTGATGTAAGCAACGATTGCTATGGACAGAATGACCACCAGGGCACTTGTGCTTTTTCCTCTTCCCTCTTCTTCCGAAAAAACTCCCTCTTCCCCATCCACACACGCCTTTTTGCAAAAAGGCTTCTTCCTCATAGAATGAGGATTACCAATTGTGCAAAAATCCCTCTGTTTTTTCGATTTACTGTCAAAAGAATGAGGTTGCAGTGGGGACGTAACTCAGGTTTTGTCAGAAACGCTGACAAAACTCTATAGTCTAGACATACCCTCAGTGGCCTTGGTTTGCCATTGCTGACCAATGGGAGTTGCAGGAAGCAGTGGCCCAGCCTGCACCACTTCTTGCAGCTCCCATTGGCCAGGAACAGTGAACCACAGCCACTGGAAGCTATGAGCAGCTGTGCTTGTGGATACCCAGGTAAACAAACTTTCTGGCAGCCTGCCAACAACTAACCCTGATGCAGGGCATGCGGCTGGCATGCCAAAGGTTCCTCCCCCTTCATAAAATGAGGGTAGATATTTGGTTTCAAGCCAGTGCTCAAGTTCTGGGACCCTCCTCCCTTGAAATTTCCTAGGACTCAGGTTCCACCACGTAGGGGTTAATTGCGGAAGAATTTTGTATGTGAAAGCATAGGCGTGGTGAGGCATACATCGTCCCCCCACCTACTATAGTTGATGAGCCAGAAACAAGCCTTCAGGAACACATGCCATTTAAGATAGGTGGCGGTGCCATTGTAATGAAAACAAGTTATAGATAAGAATAGGAGAAAGGACAGGAACATATAACAATCTTGCTTAACCAGATGTATTAATCATGTAAACAAGGTCAAAGGACAAGCCGTACCAAATCAATAGTCAACGGCCAAGCCATACTGTAACAAGTGATAAGTAACCCCCAGAAAGTTCCAAACTGCAAAACAGGGTGAAAACCTGTATATAAGCTGCACAACAGTATGGCAATTTGGACTTCACCGATGGACTCTGGTTCTGGTGCCTCAGAAGCCTAGATGACCTCCCACTCGTCCCCAGTTGAACGGGGTCCCCAGCTTGTAGAAGGGACGTTAGAGCAGCTTTTCCTATCATGTTGTTCTTTTAAGGGGTACAGCTGAAATCTGACTGGAAATAAACTGTTTGTGTTTGACAGATGCTGGTGCAGCGTGTTTTGTACTTAGAGACCCCCGTGTCAGACCTGAGAATTACTCTTGATGGCAACACACCCCAAGCCCAAATGGTCATGCAGCAATTTTATAGTCTGGAGCCCAAGCCTGAGTTATCTGACACTGGCCAAATGCAGATGTTTTATTACAATGCAGACACACTCTGAGGCACTAACTAGCTCCCACAGGACTAAGTGGAGAAACACTCATAGTCAGATTGTGGACTGATGAGCAGGGCCAGACTGAAGCAGGGATTGCAGGGGCTGCAGGCCATGGCTTCAGGCCAAGGGTGGCCCCACAGGACAGATGCAGCCCTGCTACTTCTTTTTATCCAGCCCACAGCAAGTCTCTTCATCACAGGCAGGACACCAGTTTCTGAACCTTGGCTAGAGCCCACTCGCTGTTATGCCCCTGCAACACCGAGGCAATGGGCATCTAGGGAATCTCTGAGGGCTGCCCATGCTCCCAGAACCATCTCCACAGCTCCCATTGACCAGGAACCACGGCCTATGGGAACTGCGGGGGCAGCGCCTACAGTGCCTGTGAGATGGGCGCATGCACCATGCAGAGCATCATGATTCCTTTGCCTATGGGCCAGATGTGCCAGCCATCTTGGGAGCAGAGCAGCGTGGACCAGGGATCCTCCCTTAGTTCTGTTGTGCTACCAACCAGGTGCAGCCTAAAGTAAGTGCCTCCTGGCCAAAGCCTGTATCCCACAGCCCCTCCTGCATCCCAACCCTCTACTCCAGTCCAAAGCCCCTTCCCACACCCAAACTCCCACTAAGAGCTCACATCTCAACACCATCCTATCCATGCCTGCC
Organism: Apalone spinifera; assembly: GCA_030068395.1. Lineage (NCBI taxonomy): Eukaryota > Metazoa > Chordata > Testudines > Trionychidae > Apalone > Apalone spinifera. The sequence goes on from JANRFK010001605.1 coordinate 23,309,104, forward strand.
CAAGCTCACCTACCCCACCTTCACTCCCTCCCACATCCCAGGCCTGAGCCCACACTCCAAACCCCCAGGAACCCCACAAAATCGAATAGCCCCTGACCTACAGGAGAGATATTTTGGCTCCGCTGATGAGGTAAGGGGTTCCTTATCCCAACAGAGGGTAAGGCAGTTAAAAAACACAGAAAGGCAGTGGAGGAGAGGATTAGTAGAGCCCAGGGGAAGCAAAATCTCTGTCTTGTGAGATGGCTTCCTCTCTTTCTCCCTTTCCCTGCAGAAAAGGCTGAGAACTGAAGGACATCATAGGTAGAAGTTCAAGTCAGGCATGGCAGTTGTGCTGGTGGTAACATAAATAAAAATGTATGGACGTGTTCATTATCAAAAAACATCAAAGACTGTTTGGGACCCCAAAGTGAGCAAGTAGCCTGCCCTGTTAAAAGCATCTAAATAATGTGTCTGATTTTCAAGGGTGCTGAGTAACTAGTAGCTTCCATGGATGTTTGTGAGGGCCACTGTATGTTCAGTACTTCTGAAAATAAGGCCATTTATTTAGGCTTTTTAAAGTGAGCTTTGGAGCTTAATTTTTGGCACCCATTGAAAATCTTAGCTAAGAATTCCAGAACATCTGCCTCATCTACTGCAAAAGCATTTCTGATCCAATGTTGGCTGGAAACAAAGAGTAGAAAGAAAACCACATATGTTTCTGTACTGTGGAAAATGTTTGCTTAGAGTTCAGCCATGGAAATGGACAAAGATGGACACCATTTAATCACTGTTAAATTTTCTGAACTGGTTCTCTATGGCTATATCTAGACTGCAGGCTTCTTTCAGAAGAGATCTTCAGAAAAAACTTCTTCCAAAAGAGAGTGTCCGCACTACCAAAGTGCATCGAAAAAGCAATCTGCTTTTATGACAGATAGCGTCTACACTGAATGGACGCTATCTCTCATGTAAACTGTGATTACTATAGGTGGAATGGCCACCAGGGCACCTGTTCTTTTTCCTATTTCCTCTTCTATCGAAAGAACTCCCTCTTCCCCATCCACACATGCCTTTTTCCAAAGAGCTCTTTCAGAAAAGGCGTTCTTCTTTGTAGAAAGAGGTCTACCAATGTCGGGAAAACCCCTCTGTTCTTTCGATTTTTTTTTTGAAAGAACGCGATTGCAGGGTGGACATAAGTGAGGTTTTTTAGAAAAAAATGACAGTTTTTCTGAAAAAAAACCCTTCTGTAGTGTAGTCTATTTCTGCTGTAGATGACCAGAATGTCAGAAGAAAACATGTTAATTGTTAGAAGAGTTATAAAAGAGAACTGGTCTTAACTCATCACCTTACAGCAAGTGGCACAATTCCCGCATTTTTAATCCTAATTCCCCACTGTTTCAATTAAAATAGAAGTTATAAATACTTTTTTCCCTACTGTCATGAATTTATCATAAAATCCTTAGAGAAGGCAAGACAGTATAGGAGATAAATAGGAAGTCAATCTGTAATATGAAATGGAAAAAAGTTATAAGAAATATAAAAAGCAAATGGGATACTCTATAATTTTCATTTCATCTGTATGGCTGTGGCTAGTCTAGTCCCATAACTAGTAATGGTGTCAAGTTACTGAAATGTTGAACATTGAGAATACACAAGGCCTACCCACTGTACAATTAGCTAGCTAAGTACAATTTGAGAATTGATCTGCTGGCCTGGTATGTTATTTGAGAGATACAGAATTAATGTGGTGCTATATTTCCATTCTGTTCTATCTAGTTTCTTATGCTATCCCCCTCTCTGTAGTATTGGAGAATATGTCTATACTACAAAGTTATTTCAAAATAATAACTCCCAAAATAACTATTTTGAAATAATGCATCCACACTACAAATCCCTATTGAAATAGAAAAGATCTATATCGAAATGGCACGTCCACACTCATTGAAGCCTAAATCACATGTAACACCCCTGGAAGCACTCTGGACAGGGCGTCAGGACAGCAGTCACTTCCCATAGCTGCTTCCTGAGGCTATTGGGCTTAAAGGGGTACCCCTCTACAGCTGTGTCTCAGACCCTTCTCCGTTGCCTAATTCCTTGAAGGAGAGCAAACTCACACTGCATGTTCCGGTTGTCTTTTCAGATGCCACAGCACTCCTACCATGGAACCAGACCTGCTGGGATAACCAGCAATGGCTCAAGAACTTCCACATGCAGAAGGACATCTCGCTAGAGCTGTGCGAGTGGCTCGCCCCTGCCCTCCAGTGACAGGACACCCACAAGCATCCCGCCATCCTCTTCCAGAAGAGGATCAGCATTGCAGTTTGGAAGCTCGCCACGCTGGACACCTATCACTCTGTGGAGAACCAGTCCAGTGTGGGAAGATTGACCATTGGGGTCATACTCCTGCAGGTATGACTCTCTTGCTTTTATCCCAGGAGTGATGAACTACTGCAATGGCTTCACTGGGGTAAGGGTGGAATCTTCATTCCTAGAGGTTTTGCAGTCCCAACTTCACAAAGCCCTGCCAGGGATGGGGCATACGGGGCTGTTCCTGTTGTAGGAAGGGGATTGGGTACCTCCCAAGGGCTCCTGCAACCCTGTGTTTCTAGGTTATTACAGGTGGTGAGGGCCATCAATGCCAGTCTGCAGGGGAGCGTCATCACCCTGGGCAACATCAACCCTATCAACACCAGCTTTGCCACCATGGGCTTCCTTAAATGGTCGGGGGGGGAGGGGGCATTGATGGCACCCACATCCCCATCCTGGCCTCCCAACCACTGGCCTCCAACTATATCAATAGGAAGGGGTACTTTTCAATGGTTCTGCAGGCACTCATGGACTACTGGGGACACTTCACAGACATTAACATCAGGTGGTCGGGGAAGGCGCATGATGCCCACATATTCCAGAACTCCAGCCTGTTCCAGGGGATGCACAGTGGCACTTTTTTCCTTGACCACATCATCAGGATCAGGGTCATGGACATGCCCATCTGCATTGTGGGTAATGCAGCCTACCCCTTGCTCCCGTGGCCAATGAAGCCCTACACAGGACACATGAACCGCTCCAAAGAATGGTACAACACCAAACTCAACAGGTGCCACGTTGTTGTGGAGGGTGCCTTCCACTGCCTCAAAGGGAGATTCTGGACTGTAACATCCCCCAGGTGGTGGCAGCCTACTGTATTCTCCACAACCTGTGTGAGAACAAAGGGGAGACTTTCCTACTAGGGTGGGGGAGAGAGGCATAGCACCCTACCACGGCTTTTCAGAAGCTGGATACTGCAGCCATCCAACAAGCCTATCCAGGAGCTGTGTGCATCTGGGAGGCCCTGAGGGAAGAGTTTCAGCCAAGGCTACCTGTGAGACTCCCTCAGCCTCCCCAAAAGGGCCTTGTGCATTGCCCCTCTGTGCTTTTCCTCCTCCACCCTTCCCTTCTCCTGCCCTCCCTTCCCCACTTCTTCCTCCCTCACAGATAAAATAAACCAGACTTTGTGTTTTGGAACAATAAACTCAATGATTTTTATTTGGGGAATTAAGTAATGGGAAGGGACCGATGAAAGAACCTGGGTGGGGAGGAGAGGGACAGAGTGGCTGAGGTCTGGGGCTGGCACTGGGGCTGAGGCCTGCCTTGAGCACTTTGGTTGCCCGATGGGGTCACACCACTCATGTTTGTGGCCCTCAGCAGCCCTGGGGGGGAGTTAGGAGGAGAAGCTAGAGGGCGGGGACAAGGGCAGGTGCAGGAGGGATTTGGGGGGAGAGCAGGTGCTGAAGGGTGGCCATCGAAGCACTCAATGGTGGTGAGCAGACACTCCACGGGGCTGTGGAACACAATGCACAGTAGTCATGCTGCTGGGACAGCTGCTCCCAGATGGTGTGCACAGCTCCGGGTCAGCACAGCGCTCCTCCAGGTCAGTGAGCTGCCCCTGGTCCTCCGCTTGAAATTCCACTGGAGGGCATTCAGGCACTTGAGGTGTTCCCTCGCCAGGTCATCCTAGGGTTGTCTCCACCTACAGCTTTCGCAGGGTCATGCTGATGGCATAGGAGGTGGTGGATGCACCACACTCACAGCTGGTCCATCTGTGAAGAAAAGTGACAAGGGCAGTTATCCCAGGAAACAGTGTGCATGAAATCTAGCCCTAATCTGTGAGTTGACACTGAAGGGCTGGTTCAGACAGATAGTGGTGATGTGCTTCAAGCAAGGCCATCTATTGCGTAGACAGAGGGCAATTTCCTGCAGGGGCATGAACATCCCAGGGGAGCCTCGCTACCCCCACGTCCCAGGGGCAAGCAGCCATGGGAAGGTACTGACCAGGCTGAGAGGGGGTGGGGGGGAAGACACGTCGGCTCAGCTTCCTTCTATGTTCTGCACATGTTGGGTCTGGCAGGGCCAGCATCCTGCACAGAAAGAACTGCTATCCCTGCCCTCTGGAAGGGAGTGGAGGGAAGGTGTGTGTGAGCAGCAGACGCCGCTTGCAGAGAGGGTGCGATTGGGATCCCCTCCTCCTCCTCCTCCCACCAGCAGGCTCTCATGCAGGGGCTCAGCGTCCTCCACCTCACCACACTTGCCCAGGACCAGATGCTGCCCGAGAGTGAGGGCATGATCATACGCTGTGTGCAGCACTGCTGTGTGTTTCCCTAACCCCAGACTCCCTAGTGGTGGCTTGTTGTGGAAAGGTGTCCCACCACGGAGTCAGGAGTAAGGCAAACCTGTGCAGCAACCTTGTAAGAAGAAGTGAAAGGTTCCTTTGTGACATCCTCATGTGGCTGTCTGCTCTGGATTGGCACTCCACGTGCACAGGCTGTTATGCGAGCCACAGGCTGAGAGGGACAAACAAGGAGCATGCAGCCCCTCACTGCCCACTGCCTTCCCGTGCGTGTGTCTAGGGACAGTAATGGAACTCACCTAAAGGGCCTTGTCCGAGAACTGGGAGACATCGTGGGAGGGGGTACTAGCTCCAGGGAGATGACCACCTCCTGGATGGTTGGCATGGTGTCCAGGCTGGCCTCCTCTTCTTTCTCCTCATCGTTGTCTCCTCCTCCTCCACAGCCCCACCCTCAAAGAGGCTGATGATGAGCAATACCCACCTCCCCACTTCTACTCAGAGAAAAGGACTGTGGAATTTATTCTCCCTTCTACCATATGCTGACTGATGGTGAAAAGAGCTCAGCAAACTAAAGTCCTAGCCATGGTGCCTAAAATTGTGGGCTGCTGTGAGCCTCTGAGGCAAGAAAATCTTCCAGGAAGTACAGCACCCACCAAATTTTCGTAGGAGCTTGGTCACAATATTTTGTATATTTGAGATGTAATGATAATGGTTATGTTTTAACACTTATAAAGTTTTAACTTTTTTCAGAATCTATTGTCTTTAAATAATTGTGTGATCCCGCTCAACTTTGCATTACTGTGAAAATTTAAATTGATAAAAATTGGAAATATTCTTATAAGCAAACATTGATATTATCAATTTAAGCAATAAAAAACAAATATTAAATTCTGCCAAGCCTATGTATATCACTTTGATATCAAGTTCTTATGTGCAGCAACATTTACCAGTTGGATCCCTAAGACTGAACTTTCATCTTTCTACTAACGGGAAGGTAAAATGTTGTTAAAAATTAAAATAAAATTATTAAGTTAGTTCATGTTTGTGAATGGATCTCAACGGGAAACTAGGCATTGCTGTGTCAGAAGGAACCACCATTCTCCAAGGATTCTTATGTCCTTTTATAATGCTAATTAGACATCTACAAAGTATTCAAGTTCTGGTATTTTAAACAGGCAAGAGCATTTTATAATAGGGAGAGGAAAACATAATATTATCCCCTGTGTAAGAGAATAATGCAGAGATGAGGGAAAGCTCAGCTATGTATTATAATAGATGGCCAAGTAACCCTGCAGCATATTGCCCTAGCCAACCGAGTATATAAAGAACAGAACTTGAAGGCTTCTGTATTTGTTCAAACTAAAACATTCATGAGCCTGCAGTTCTAACACAATGGCTAGATAGCTCCTGGAAACACAGCCTTGATGCTCAGCAGGGACATTCTATTCTAAACTGACACATTTCATTACAGTTTCACAGTATTTGCAGATCGTTTGGGACATATCAAGAGATCAACTTCTGAAGCTGATAAAGTATTAGCTGTACAATGATATATACGGTACACTATCCTATGGAAAAGGAGATGGGTTTGTACACTACATTTTTTCTAAATGTTCCTATAAATTTCCAAACAAAAGAAAAATTTGCAGCCACAATGAAAGGAGGGGGAGAGATTGTCATCTTACCACCTACAAGAGGGTCAAAAAGCACTCAGAATTCACAGTGATGAACAAACTATAAAAATTAGAAGGCAGACTGTAAAGCATATTTGAAAACTGAGCTAGTCAAGTTGTTAGTTAAATATACGCTAACTAATGTTAGGAAATGAATGTTATAAAATATAAGGGGATTTTTACTAGTGTTTGGTTTTGTGCTGATACAGCATTTCAGATTTTGCTGATCAAAAAAGGGTTTCTGTGTCTGATCTGTAAATAAAACTTGGCCTATGGAGAGAACAGGGTAAAGCAGAGAGACTAGAGAAAGCTGTTTGTTATGCAGTAAATCAGGTGCACACACACACTCATCTCACAATAAGACAAGCTCACAAATAAAAGCCCAAGGCCACAAAAACAGTCCAGTAAGAAAAATAACAACCTGTGTAAAATAAGAACAGCTGCATGGAGGCAGTAACAGAAGAGAACAGATCTGTTAGAACCAAATGGATAAAAGCACATTTTAGGAGACTAAACAAACAATAAGTAATAGTTTAAGTTATTGTAATTTGTGCATGAGAATCTCTTATTTGGGGGTTTAGAATGGAGAGTATATACATAAGGGCACAAATGAGGTAACTTGGTGAACAGAGTTTGCACAAAGGTACAGGGAGGGGATTAAAAATAAATGGGTCACAGTAAGAAAGTGAAGATACAGGGGAAGAATATATGAACACAACAGAGACCAGACATTTGAAAAAATTCACCATATCCTCAAGGGAAGTAGGGAGCATTAAGAGTACTTGGCACCTTGCAAAATCATACCCTTTATTCACTACACACAAGGTATGGTCATTTGATAGAACTGAGCTCAGAGCTATTACTACTAGATTTACTAGGTTGAGGGCTGGGAGAGGTGGGGACTGGGGTTTTGAGGGGGGTTTTTTGGTCTGAGAATTGATCAAGTCTGAAATTTTTTGAAGGAATTGAAACATTTCAATAAAACTTTACTTAAGGAAATTTCTCAAATTTCAGTCCAAACTCAGGGATTGAGCATACAGAATAGCCAGTAACCCAGCAGTTAGGGCATTTGACTGGAACATGAGAGAACTGATGCAAACCCCTTCTTCAAATCAGACAGAGCAGAAAGTTGAACCTGAATCTCTCACGTCTCAAGTACGTGCCCTAAACATTGGCCTAAAAGCTATGGGGATGGGAGGGACAGAGATATATACTATTTTAAGTGAGAGTGATTAATCATTGGAACAAATTATGAAGGGGAGGATGGTATGGGTTCCCATTTCTTGAGATCTTTAAATCAAGACTGCATCATCTTTATTGAAATTATGTTGTAGCCAAACAGAAGTTATTGAGTTCAGTATGGGGGTAACTGTTTGAATTTACTTACTCATAATATACAGGAGGTCAGAATAGATTGCTCCTACTGGCCTAAAAGCTATGGGGGCAAGGTACAGCTGTGTATACAATTTTATTTTAGAAAAAAAATCAAAAGTTTTCTTCATCCCAGTTCTGAACATAAACACATTTCAACTCTCATTTTTTGTCATGAACCAGGATTCTATTTTTCTGCCCAACTCTCATCACCAGCAATGTTCCCTGTAGCTGTGCACTTGTACAGCCATTCAGAAGAGATTCAAATGCTGCTCAGGTGATTAGCAGGGTGCCCACAGCTAGCTTTTTTTTCCTACTGATGATGCACATTCACCCATGCCTGGGTGCACATCAAATTTATTCTGCACATGGATGGAAGAGATTAGAGAGAACATCACCCTCCCAATTCTCTTTCCTTCCTCCTTGTTGTTGGCCTTGATTCATAAAGTTAACTCCATTAGAAACAAGAGAAGACAGTGAGTCTGCTATAATGTGAATTGTATGATGACACTTTTTCAGCAGGGGTAAAATGTGGAGTTAATGTTTGAATGCACTGAAGTGGAATGGGAGAATTTGTGGGGATGATAGGTGTTACTTTTGGGGGGTAAATACAATTGGGATTGTCAGAAGCACCTAATGGATTTAGGTATCTAATTCATTGAATTTCAATGGCACTTGCAACCTAATTCAAATAAGCTCCCTTGAAAACCTTAGCCTATAATAATCAATAATTGAAGAAAACAAAGGCAAATGTACATGTCTCTGAAATTTGTAGTAAGGGCAGAAAGGGCTTGTCTACACTTACAGTAATGCAACAGCGCAGCTGCACCACTGCAGTGCTTAGTGAAGACGCTACTTATGCCAACCACAAAGCTTCTCATGTCAGCTTACGTGCTTCACCTCCTGGAGAGGCAGTAGGTATGCCAATGGAGAAGCTCTCCTGTCAACATAATGCTATCTACACTAGGAGTTCAGCTGATATAAGTGCGTCACTCAAAGTGTGCAATTTCAATATCCCTGAGCAACGCAGTTATACTGACATATGTCTGTAGTGTAAACTAGGGCAAAGAGTCACATTAAAGATAAATGTGTGCTGTGCTATAAATGAAATGAGTATCAAAATAAGTTGCTTAGTAGATTCATAGATTTTAAGGCCAGAAAGGATGATTAGACAATCTATTCTAATCTCCTGTATATCATCTTTACTATATATTTTAGAAATGTGCATCTGTCTGTCCATATGTCTGTGAGTCTGTTCAAGAACTCTTTCTAAAGGGTAAGAGCTAAGACCACCAAATTTGGTATGTAGCTGTAATATAACAGGATGTTTGGAGCACTGTTGAGAGTGTCAAATCAGGGCAAATTGCTCAGAACCAGTGCTACTTATAGCTCAAGACTGGGGTTCTCCCTATAAGGCATCCAACCAGTCACACAGAATTCTTTAGCTCCCACGCTAGCCAGCAAGAAGTCTCATAAGCAACCCCCTTAGACACCTCAGCATTACCTATTCCACAACCAACACCCCACTTTACACAGGTGAGAGGTTATAAAAACCAATCTCATTAACTCTGAAACAGGTTCTCCCAGTCCCAAAGGACCAGCCACAGTCCTGGGTCAATTTATACCCAGAAGAGCACGCTGTGCCAATCCTTTAGAATCTAATATCTAAAGGTTTATTAATAAAGGAAAGAAAAGGTTGAGAGAAAGATTGCAAATATATTACATACATCAATCACCAAGTTCTTGATGCAGGTTCTTAGCAGAGATATAACAAACTGCCAGCTGGTGTACATCCTATGTTAGGATGGGTCCATGAATCCTTCTGGGTCCTCTGTCCTTGGCAAAGGAGCGAACACAAAGATGGAGGCACCCTCAGGATCTTTTTATAATCCTGTCCATGTGGAGGGAAATCCATTGTTCTCCTGGGTTCTGGATCTTCCCAAAATAGAGCTGATCACATTACCAGCAAACCAGACTATGTCCTTCTTTAGGCAAGGAGCCATGGAGTATCCAGGTGTGTCCTTCTCAGGCAAAGAGCCACTGTGCGCTCCTCAGGTGTCAATTGGCAACCTTTAAAAGCCATCGTCCATACAGCATTGAGAAACTGCCCCTCATAGTAGAAAACATTTGAAATATAAATACAACGTTCATATTCATAACTTTACACACACAGATCATACAAGTACATTAGTCGCCTAGACAGAATCAGCAAAGCATAAGCTTTCATTTGACACCTCACATGGCTCACTTTGGACTGAATTTGGGGCAAACACACACAAGTGGGTGCATCAATGATCTGCCTACTCACATTAAAACCCAATAACGTGACTGCAGCTTCCTCCATTCATAACTTAAGAAAGGTCGAGGTTTGGATATGTCAACATAATGGGTTGTGCCTGGAATTTGATTGTTTCTTACACAGTGGAAAGGGAAATGTCTGGGAGGAGAGAGTTACATGTAGAATGACCACGGGGGCAGCAAGGGACCAGCGATAGAGACCAGGACAGCTATAACCCCATTGGGCCAGCAGGAGTCAGGGGTGGAGAAAGGGACTATCCACTATCTATTTCAGAGAGCTTGTCTGATTGTGTGTCTATTTGTCACTCAGAAAAGGGACATGCACCCCTCCCCCAGTGTGCCACTGCAGTATCCATGAACAGGCACTTCTCACTTGGCAACAAGCTGTTGCAGTGAGAGAGGGCCTCTTGCCATGGGGCAGCCTGAATACTGAGTCCCTAAGCCCCGGCCCCTCCCCAGAATAATGATTTAAATGAAGAGAAAAAAAAACATATTTGAGTTAAGGACATGAGCAATGCCGGATAAATCTTCTAGTGAGCCAATATATTCAATCAGTTATCCCCCGTACTGAACCCAACACTTTGTGTTTGGCTATAGTATCATTTCCAGAAAGATGATGCAGTAAAAAGATGGGAATCCATACCATCCTTCCCTTCATAATTTGTTCCAATGGTTAATTACCCTCACTTAAAAAATCTGTTGTTTCTTTCTAATTTGAATTGGCTTTAGCTTCTTACCATTGATTTTCTTTATTCCCTTCTCTACAAGATTAAAGAATTCTTTGGTGTTCAGCAGTTTCTCACCATGAAGGTACTTATGAATTGAAATGTTCATTTCTCAGTCTTTTTGATCAACTAAAAAGATTGTGCTCTTTAAGTCTCTCATAGTAAAACATTTTCTTGAGCCCTAGATTAATTCATGTGTCTGTTTTCTGCACCCTCTCCAGTTTGTCAACATCTTTTTTAAAGAATTCCAGTACAGTCTCACCAATGCCATACACAGAGGTGACATCACCTCTGTTCCTTCTCACTATTCCCCTGTTAATATATCTAGGGGTCACGTTATCCCTTTTTTGCCACAACTTTCTGCTGAGAGCTCATATGCAGGGCTTGTGCACTATTAGTCTTTCACAGAGTCCCTGCTCTCTAGGGTACAGTTACCCATTTTGTGGGTATGGCCAGAATTCCTTGTTGCTACTAAGGCCTCTTCAAAGTAAGAGTGCATTGCAGACAAGTCTTTGAATAAAATACCATTATTTCATCTGGTATGTTGTGAACACAATTAAATTATTCTTTAGCCTTACAGTTAGTTGCAGGAAGTTACTGATATTCCAGTTCTATGTGTGACATTCAGACAGCACTAAAACTGCTAGAGGATCAGCTGATTAGATTGGAAAATACTCTTTTGAATATATTGCCACATAAGTAGGGCCCAAATTAATGACTATGAAAAATGCATCACAGATAGTGAAATCTGGTCTCCCACCATGAAAATTGGGGGGGGAGGGTTGTCTGCTTTTACCCTATACTATACAGCCTCGATGAGGGAGACCAGCATTTCTCACAGTGGGGGTCCTAACCCAAAATGAAGTTGCAATGGGATCATAAGGTTTTCTTAAGGGAGTCATGGTATTGCCACCCTTAATTGTGCACTGCTGCTTTCAGAGTTGGACAGAGACCGGCAGCTGCTGACTGACCTGCCCTTCCTCCTCCTCTCCCAGCACGACAGGCAGCAGTGCAGGAGTAATGGTGACAATGCCATAACCTTCTTCTATCCTTACTTCTACGCTGCTGCGGCCAGCAGCTCTGCCTTCCAAGCAGCTAACATTGGTTTTCAGGGTAAATAAAAAAAATTAAATGGATTAAATGGATTTTTTGTTATTTAAATTATAAGCCTTTATTTTTAAAAATAAACCTATTTCAAATGAAATCCCATCTTTCTACAAAATATATTAAGGGCCTAAATTTATAATCTCTTAAAACATTTAAATCTCTCTATATATTTAAAAAAAAATTCCTGCGGGACGACCGAGTGACGTCCTCACATCCCTCTGCATCCTGCACCCCCATCCCACAGGGCTTTCAGTCCAAGAAACATAGCACAGTAGCCGGCAGACCCCATATTGCAGCTGTGACAGCCCAGCAATGGCAGGGGGAGGGTACAGTGCTCAGAACAGCAGCCCAGGGACAGGTGCTGGGAGCAGGGCTCGCAGCCGGGCTTATGTGCCAGCAGCGGGGTCTTGGGGAGCCGGAACACTGTGCCTGACTGTCCAGCTGCCCTCGCAGAAACTCACCCCTCCCCAGTGGCTGCACTTACCGTGGCTGCCAGAGCACCCCCGGGGGAGCTGCCGCACCAACCTATCTACTCCTTTCCTTCCACCCCTGGCAGGCAGACGGGCAGCCCTAGGCGCTGCGGCCAGGGTTGGGACAGTGAACAGCACCAGTGGGACCACACAGAAGAGAGCTCAGGATAGCTGCTGCCTGCACTGCTGCTTTCCCCACCTCTGCAGGCTGCAGTACCCTGGAGTACCATGTGTACATGCACTACTTG
>JANRFK010001605.1:23332048-23349265 GCA_030068395.1 Apalone spinifera
GGATGCTCTTGTGCAAAAGCACATCTCTTGCGCAAAAGCACATGGCAGTGTAGATGGTCTCTTCTGCAAAAGAGTTCTTCCACAAGGAGCTGCCAGTGTAGATGTAGCCTGAGTGTAGAAAAGAAACTTTTAATGAAAGAGAGAGAAAAGTCACATGGCATTAACTTGGGAAAATACCACAAACAGAGTTCATAACCCCCACGAGTAACTGTCCCAGCTCAAATGGCTTGAGCAATGTCCTTTGCCCCTCAGGCTCACTAGTCCAACAATGTAAGGATTCCATTCACTTATCCAAACTTTCTTCATACTCCACTTCCAACGCCCCACTTACAGCTCTGTCCAGTCAGTGTGAACAGTGTGGACATCACTCTGATTAGGTCACTCATTGAGCCTGAGGCTATGTCACCTTTCTGCTGCTGCTGTGGTCCACTTGCTCTGCCTGCTGCTGTTCCTCCCGGCCGCCCACCAGTCATTCCCACCAGCCGCTCTGCTGGCCGCAATGGATCTGGCTCCACGTCAAACCAGTGACTTCAGCTCTTAGTGATTTCAACCCTTTAGTCACCCCCTATGCTGGCAAAAGATTCCAGCTTCCACTGGAATAGCAAAAAGACTCCTGATAGAATCTGCTTTAGGTCTATCCTTAGAACAGGGACGAAGAGACAGGTTGTATCCTTAGAACAGGTTGAACCAGTCTTATAGTTCATACCTGGCAAGCATAAAGCAAGGCATACCTGGCTCAATCCCTCCCCCCCCAAAAAAAAAACTCAGTACACTCTGTAGGGTAAACTGAGGCCATCCATGGTATCTTGCTGAGAACTGACAACTCAAATCCTAAATCATTAGGCCAGGCCTGGAAAGCACACAGACAGCAGTTAACTTGACCCTGGTTGTCCTGGCAACTACATTCCAAAGGGGCCTCACTCTGATAAGGCCTGGCTAGTATCAGGCTGCACGGTCTTACTGTCTCCTGTGATTTCAGATTAATGAGCTTGGATCCCAAGGACTGTGCCAACACAAGGATGAAGTCATCTCACAGTAGACATCACAATTTCAGCAAAACAAATTGACATCAACATGTCCATTTTGGGGCTTCCATCCTGTTTATGTTGGCTCATTTAGCTTGTTAGGAATAACTACCTGTATTAGTGATAACATGTTTAATTGGCAATGGGCGGAGATACTGTGTAACTTTTGTAGTTCATTGGCTTATGTCCATATCTTATTTCCACTGCTAGACCTATCAAATCACTTCCCCTCCGTCCATCTTCTACCTATATAATCTAATGTATGTTTTGGTTAAGTTAGTGCTCACCAGGCTAACCCTCTGATGGGTACTCCACCAGCTATGTGAACCAATAAATCCTCTGCTTGTTTTCACCTGCATCAAGTGTGTCTGGAATCATTCCCTACACACTCACCTCTGGAAGGGGGAGGCTTGTTCATCTGAGACCTCTTACAATGATGGTGTCTCTCCTGTAAGCACTGGTGTCATATTTTACAGTTCCCACATTTAGGGGTAGCATGATTTGTGACCCCCACAACAGCCCAAATTAGTTACAATACATCATATTCCATTCTAACAACTGATCCTCCATCAGTCCTGGCTGAATTAGATTTACATAACCATGCCCCGGATTCCTTTCCCATCCCAGCATGAGCTGTATTTACATATCAACAGTTAATTATCTTGCAGAGCTAAACAACTTCAGCTGGCTGCATTGCAAACAGTCCTTCAGACCCCTGGCTTACATCTTGGACTAACTTTCTGTTTGTGAGAGACAATCTTCTGAGGAACACAGAAGTCTTGTTCAGGTCTGATAAAGATACTTCCACCATCACAGCAAAGTGCAAGGTGAAAAAGACTGTTGTAGGTTACCATAAATTTCAAAGGCCATTCAAGATAGAGTGGTCTATTAACACCTCTGTAGTCATAGGACAAAAAGTGGGGGTTAGTGGGTAACAGATTGTTGTAATAAGCCATAAATCCAGCCTCTCAGTTTGGTCCATGATTTTTAGTGTCTAGCAGTGTAACGAATTTAAGCTCCCAGGCTTGTCTTTTGAAAGTATTGTACAAGTTTCATCTGGGGATGAAGATTGATAGATCAGATATAGAGTAATTGCTTTGTGAAAAGGATTCACCCATAGGTGACATCATGGTTTTGTTTTCTGTCATTGTCCTATGTGAATTCATCTGAGAGTGTAGTGATTGGTTTCACCCACACAGTTGTTATGAAGGTATTTTATGTATTGGAGGAGGTATACTACATGTTGTGATAGGCACATCTAGGATCCATGGATCTTGCAACAAGAGGGGAGGTCTGGATCGTTGCAGTGTGGTAGAGATATGACTACAGGTTTTGCATCTGTTGTTCTGGCAAGGTTTGGTGCCACTTTGAGTTGGTGCCTCCTGGTCTGTGAGGAGCTTGCTTCTGATGATAAGCTTGGAGAGGCTGGGAGTTGTTTGAAGGCCAGAAGAGGGGTTCAGGAAAGATTTCTTACAAGACAGGATCCCCAGTCAGTCTAAGTTGTAGTTGTTTGATGATATTGTATCGTTTCCAGTGTGGGGTGGTAGGTGACAAATAGGAGTGTGGAAGGGGTGTACTGAAGCAGGTTGTCATGGGCTTTTTGAGCATCCTGTCCTATGAGGCAATCTATTTCTCTGGTGGAATGTCCTTGTTCAGTGAAGGCAACTTTGAGTGTGTTAAGATGTATGTCACAAACTTTCTCCTCAAAGCATGATCTGTGGTATCGGAGTGCCTGGCTGTAGATAACAGCTTGATGGGGTGTATTGGATGTGTGGTAGGTGTGGTGATCTCATATTTTAATTGTTTATATATATTTATATTGTGTTTTAAAAATTGTGTAAGCCGCTTCAAATATTTTAAATAGAGAGGCGAGGTAAAAATATTTTAACTAAATAAATAAATAATAAAGGTTTCTTGTATTTAGTTGTCTGTAATGTTTAATTGTGGAAGCTGATCATGATGTTCAGAAGTTGACGCAAGTATGGGAATGTCTCAGAGTTTAATGGACAGGTAGAGGATGTGTGTGCTCCTTTCGACTTCCCGCAGTGTGGACAATTCCAAAATTCAAGTTAAGATACTTCGACTTAAGCTATGCAATTAATGTAGCTGAGATTGAGTATCTTAATTCAAACTTATCTCCTAGGGTAGCCCGGGGTAAGGGAGTTTAAGCAATCTTTCAAGAGGATGAAAACATAATTGAAGTTTTCTTCATAATTGTTTTCTCGGTGTCCATATTTAAGTTTACAGCTAGCTTTATAAAGTGTACTTGTAAGATCTTTCCTTAAGAGTACTATATTAATTCCTGAACAGAGAAAGGAAACATTTTCCAATCATGGGTAGAAGAAGAATGGTCTTGTGGTTAATGCTTTGGCATGGGACTCAGAAAAGCTGGTTTTAATTCCCAGCTTTTCCACATACTTCCTGTGTGAAATTTGACAAATAAATTGTCCCCTTTGAGCCTTAGATCCAAATCTGCAAAATGGATATAATAGATGTTTTCCCCAGGCACGTATCTTGTCTATTTAGAAGGTAAATTCTTTGAGGAAGGAATTGTGTTTGTTCAGGGAAGAGTGGGTTTGTACACAATGGAATTCCAATCTCTCTGGAGCCTCTAGTCACTCAGGGTATGTCTATACAGGCATAAAAAAAAACCCAAAACATGACTATCGCTGGCTAAAAATTGTGTAGACTCTCAGGCTCAGCCTAGAGGATCCCAAGCCCAAGCCCTGGAACCCTCCACACTCACAGGCCAGGTGTGGGTTTTTTATTTCTGGATAGACGTAGTCTAAGATACAATATATATTAACAGAGACAGTCTTCATTGACGTGTGACCTTGATGAATAAATCAAGAGTTGTCTCTAACCCAACTCCCACCCACCCACAACCACTTGAATTAAGTGGAAAAATTTGAAAAACAATGAATAGTCTAGCAGTATTTTAAAGACTAACAAAATATGTGGGCTTTGGGGGGGGTGGCTGTGGTGTATTTGTTTGTTTGTTTGTTTGTTTTGTGAGGTTTTGGGGTGGGGTGTTGTTTTTCATTCTTTTTTTTGGATCCGGACTTTTAATACTCCATTCATCTGAAGAAGTAGTTGTACCACGAAAGCTCATGATACCATCTACAAGTTTTGTTAGTCTTTAAGTGCTGCGAGACTATTTGTTGTTTTTCAAGTTTTTCCAATGACAGACTAACTCAGCTACTCCTCTGATGCTTTTGAATTAAGTGATGCTTTAAATTCCAGCTAGCTGGCCCATTTGGAGGTTCTGGTTGAAGCTCAAGCTCATAATGCAGTGTTGATGCAGCCACAGACTGCAGCTTGACTAACACAATTCATTAACTGTGAATCCAATCACTGTGTAGCTTGTTTCATAGTGTGTATGCCTAAACAATAGCTTGGAGGTGCAATTCCCAGCACTAGTAGACATATTTATTAACTAGTATACTAAAAATAGTAGTGTGACTGTAATGACATGGGCAGCAGCTTGGGCTACCTACACATACCTAGGGGGTCAGGCAGGTTCCATTTGTGTGGCTAGTCTGAGCCACTACCTCTTCTACCCAGGCCACACTGTTATTTTTCGTTCAGATAGACCTAGAATCTGTACGTCTGTCTGAGCTGCAAATCACACCTTCCAGCCGTTATATAAACATACCCAGAATGGCCCTTTCACTCAAGCTAAATTAACTAGGATGTAGTAACTATTTTAGGAGAGACAAGCCCTGAGTGTGCAAAACCGCTAGACAGAAGTACAAAGAAAGTAACCAACATATTAAACGCAAATTGGGAAAAATAAATTAAATGTAATAGAAAGCCTATAAATCTATGAGTAATTAAACAATATGGTATTCAATTCTATTATTTGATCCCAGTACCTCCACATGACTCTGACAGCAGACACAACCTTGTATGTGGCAATCTGTACACTACAAAAACATTTTTTACAAGACTCATATTCCAAAGAAATCTGCAGTGGAGCGTCATCACCAAAGTACATAAAGAAAGGACAATTGAGAGAACACCACACACAAGGAAATTCATTCTGGTCTGCTATATAAAAGGATATAGATTTCCTTTCCTCTTTAAATAAACAATTATCTTTTTAAGATTCAGAAACCATCTTGCTAAAACTATCAGTAAGTTTAGTTCCCATTTTCTGGCCATCTAGAATAAAATTTCAACAACTTGTTAGCATAATAGTGAGAAAGGAAAGATGGATCATAGTGATTGTTCTGTCCTTGTACTATAACCAAAGGATCATTTGCTAATGGAGTGAATTTTGTCCAAAAGCACAAATCATACAGCTCCATCTTGTGGAAGATAAATAAAGTTTATATGTATTGTGCTCAGTTCGGGTCTCAATTAAGACTTATATTCTGGGGTGTTTAGGTGTATGAGACAAAATGTTACTTACTGCAGATTTTTTTTTCCAGAAAGCAAGGATTTGTGTAAATTATGCCACTTCAGAAAGCAGAGAAAATAATTTGTTTGGGGTTTTTTCAATTTTTATTTGTCTGTCCCAGTTTGTACAGATGTTTCTCTCAACCAGATCTATATTTTAACAATTTATATTTCACCTTAGTGATGCAAAGTCCCATCTGCTCAGTTTTCTTTCCCTTCCTTCTCTTTCTGATGTAAATGACTGAATTCCTCCAAAAAGCAATCTCTGTAAGCATGCCATATAATATCAGCAATGAAAAGAATAGATTATTAGCCTGATTGTTCTTCTCAGCACTGAGTAATCACAGTCCTTTTAGAGGACAGGAATACAGTGCAGTAGAGTTTCTCTCATTCCACCTAAATCAGAGGACTCAAGTTGCATACACAGATTCCATTGAGCTCAATGGGGTAACCATATGACATGAAATGCTTAGCTTCTTGCTGCTTCAAGCCTTGTGTCTTGTCAGACATTTCTGCAGGTTCTGGAGCCAACTGTGGCTTTTAACCAGTCTTGCATTGCAGACTATTCAAAGCATCTCTGTGCCACAGTGACAGCTCCAGGAGGCCCAGTACATCAAGAATTCAAACATCTCCCAATATATTACTGGGTAGACTATGCACTCCATCACACAGGCTGGTATCATGGCTAGTTCACAGGTAAGAGTAGCCATGACTCTTCATCTTCCTTGCTATCTCCTCTGAAGTGTGGAGACAGCTTCAGTCTCTCTTAGAGCACAAGAGGTCACATGTATTCTCGTGTGGATTTGTGCACCTGCACCTGCACAGGGTCATGCTAGTTAATATTATTACCATTAAAAGCATCAGGTTTATAACCTGTTACAGAAGATTATATGAGAAGTACAAACTATTATTTTAAAAGTGACTTGCAAAGAAAAAAAGGAATTGTGTCCTTTTTACTTCTTTATATAAACAAGGCTGGAGAGATTTGTGATATTAAGTGATGTTTGTATTCTCATAGTACCTAAAGGACAACCAAAGCAGTGCTCCATTATGCTAGTCACTGTACATACATGAAGTAAATGACTGTCCCTGCATCCAAGACTTTATAGTTCAAAAGCTTAAGAATTTTTTTCTGAGGCTTTTAAATCCCAGAATCAGTAAGAACATTAAATTCCTCTTTTCAATGGAGATCTCAGATAGAAAACTCAGACAGGAAGTGTTCTTGGACTTTATTTGAAGGGCAGTGAAACTTTAAGCTACTTTCTTGTGACTATTTTATAACCATTACAATTAAATAGGCCCTAGGCCAAAATCTTAAAACTTTATGTAGTCTAAACAACACATCATTTCCATTCACAATAATATTTATTCACTTTGATCTCTGATGTCATTCACCCTCTAGCTCTCTGATCATCCAAAAAGAGCCCTCTGCTGAAACTAGGTGAGGAGGGGGGAGACAATTTCTAATATAAAACCAGAAAAAACCCTAAAAAATGCTGGAGGAAAAAATTTTATTGGGAAAATCTTTCAAGCCTTTTATACAAACCATAAATAAATAACAAGTGAAAAACTCATTATTTCCTCTGAAGGTCGTTTTAGAGAACACAAAGACCAGAAATCCCTTTTGCTCTTAGCTTTTGTTCACAATTCAGTGTATACTACGCACCAGACATTCCCCCTAATTTTTTGTTTCAATTTTGGGTTTTCTTTTAATTTTTTAAATGAAAGGTAAATTCAAAATCACAAATTATTTTTAATTGAAAAGTTGAAACATTGCATTTTGAAGATATTGAAATGACATATCTCAACTTTTGGGTGTAGGTTATTTTTAATTGTTTTGTTGTTTTTAATATCAAGAAAATTAAAATGAACCAGTGAAATGATTTGTTTAACCTGAATCTCATATTTTAGCCAAAAACATTCTTTGGTCAAAAAAATAATCCAGCTCTATCAATAAGTCTTGCTACTAACCCAGGATGACTAAGAAAATCAGAAATTGAAAAATATGAATTTTGAATTTATTGAACCACTATTCACACTCACATTTCTATGGTATCCATTGCTATACTATCTGGAGGCCTTTTACATAATTTGTTAACTACCTAGATTACTCATGGGAAGAATATGTCTAAAAAGACATTGATCAATGGAGTCCTATTAAATGGGAAAAGGTCACTGGCCATTAACATGTAATCCATTATAAGACATTAAGAGAGAGAGATGGGTTTTTGGAATGGTACTGTGTACTTGGGGGCAGAACACATTTTTCACCAAGTTCTGAGTCTCAGTTTTTCACTAGGACTATGTCTACACTCGCACCTTCTTGCACAAGTAATATGCAAATGAGGCTAAGCGTGGAATATCGCCGAGCCTCATTTGCATACCTAATGAACCACCATTTTTTTCAGAAGAGGCTCTTGCGCGAAAAGGAGCATCTACACTGCCCCTTCTTGCGCAAGAAAAACCCTCTTGCGCAATGCCGTTACACCTATTACTTTTCAGGAAGAACCGCATTGCGGAAGAGGGTTTTTCTTGCGCAAGAAGGGGCAGTGTAGATGCTCCTTCTTGCGCAAGAGCCTCTTCTGAAAAAAATGGTGGCTCATTAGGTATGCAAATGAGGCTTGGTGATATTCCACGCTTAGCCTTATTTGCATATTACTTGCACAAGAAGCCAAGAGTGTAGACATAGCCTAACAGATTATCCTAGCTCATTACCACAGATGTCTGCTGAAAAACAGTAAGCAGCATGACTCACAGGAGCATTTGCAGGTATCTGTGGGAATATATTTCCTATTCATTTACAAAGAGAGATGCATGATTGGCCACAAGTGACCACAAACATTTCCCTCAAGTCTTCTTATTTAATTAAAAGGATAACTGATCGCAACAATTTTAAAAATTAGTTTTTAATTAATTCTCAGTGTGAGAACCAGAAGCCTTAAGTGAGTGAAGAAGGAGGCATGCACTGGAGCTTCTGCTGGTGCTCACATTCACCAGATCTGCATGATGAATGTCAGTGTTCAGATTCACAAGTTCCGGGTGATTCTATTCAAACAGGACTGATTTTATTTCAGTCAGCCACCTCACCATCCCCCAAAACAAAGCAAGTTTATTGTGTCAGTCACAGCAGTGTTCTTAAAAAGATTACAGAACAAAACCCAGCTGGTGGCTATTCTTCTTACTGCATTGCCTTCCCTGTCCCCCAAAATTCAAACCTATCTGGATCTCTGTTCATAACCAAATACACAGTCAAGGTGAAAAAATCCTAAGAACGCTGTGAAAATCTGTGTTTTTGTAGCTCTAGTGTGTCAAGAACTCCAAAATGAAGGACAAAACAATTTCTGGAATGGTCTCTTGATTCTTACCCCTCACTGAACATTCCCTCACATTGTGAGGAATTGACCGAGACTATTCATCACTGATTCACTCCACTGGTTTCATCTCCCATGCTGAGATACATTCTGCCAATGCCCCCTCCCAGGTATAAGTCAGAGCAGTAACTCTAGCAATGACTTTGCAAGAAAAATATCCTGTTTCCTGAACAGAAATTCTGGATCTGTAGGAAGTTTTAAGAATGGTATTAACTTTTGGTATTTTTGAAAAACGTTTAAGCCCTGGTCTACATTAGGACCTTATTCTGAAATAACCGCCCCCTTCTCCTCCTCCCCCCGCACACACACAGGTCGAATTTATAAGTGGGACATCCACACTACCAAGCCCATTATTTTGAAATAACAAGCTGTGGAATTTGAACTCTGCTTTTCATGAGGATTAAGGCCAATTCCAAAATAGTCATTTCAAAATAACGGTAGTGTGGACACTCCAGTGCCACTAATTCAAACTTATTGGCCTCCGGGAGGCCTCCCACAGCTCCACAGAGTGCTTCCTAGGTCTCTAAGCCTGAGGTAGTGTATTCACATTAATGGAGCTTGTCTCAGACTAATTTCAATGCTTCCCCATAGTGAGAACATGCTAGTTTGAATTTGTTAAATTGGGAGTTCTTAAGTTGAATTTAGTAATTTTGAAATAGTTTCCCAGTGTAGACATGGCCTACGTGCTTTTGTGCTGCTGAAAGGTAACACACTGACAGCCCTGTCTTTTGTTTATGCATAGAACAGACACAACTCAGGCCAATGGCAGTTCTAGGTTCACACGGTCCCCCATGAACAGCAGGCAGTCCTGACCAGGCTCCCCCTCTAAAAATGCAAGGTTGCAGTAGTTCATTCTCCTAACCTGGTCAGTCCTTGGACTTCTCTGCATAACCTACCAACAAGGATGCCACATTAGTGCCAATCATGATGGGGTTTTTGTGACATGGACTCTCTTCATTATAACATGAATTGATACTGTACTATCAATTCATTTCACATTGGTCTTCAAAGAGACTTTATATCATAGTGTCTTTCAATTGCTACTCACATTGGCTACCAACATCCCACAATCAAGCCCATCAATTCCTCCCTGTATAATTTTCAGAAATGTCCTTATGATTTGTGAGGAAGGGTCAAGTATTCAACATTTTAAAAGGCCATTTGTACATTAAAGATGCAGTTATTATTGAAGTCTTTAAATATTGGGTTAAAATTATATTAATTAGAAACAAAACAAAAAGAATAGTAAATAGAACGCACAAACAGGTGCAAATACTTCAAACCTATTCAGTTGCTTTTAAGTCACAATCTTGTTGAGTTTCAGTCTGGCTAGCTATGAAAAGTCAAATTATGTTAACAGGTGTCAATAGTTTGGTCACTCAATTTTCCTTCACCCATTTCCTTATATTACTGCACTTATTGCCATTAAACTTCAACAATTACCAAGACATTGAATCAGAAATTGGACAATATTTCCTTTTTGAGGGTTAGAAAAAGTTACAAGTAGATATTCCATTTTTAGTAAAGGAATTCTGGTTGGAAAGCCAGATAATGGACCACCTATTGTACCAGGACCTGTCCTGTTCCACTCATTTCCTTCTCCAATACAAGGATATTTTATGTGGCGCATGAAGAGACTAGTACTGAAATCCCAGGGTAGCTCCAATGTCTATTAACCTAAATGAGAGCTTTGGTTACACAAGGAATCAAAGATCACACCCTAACACAGCATGAATTAAAAGATAAATACCTGGTAGACTTCAGTGGCATCCAGTTATAAGTGCTCTTGCTTTAATATGCAGAAATATGATGAACATCACTCTGTGATTTTTGAAGGTCTTTAATCAGTGCTCAAGGGTTTTCTAAGAACCTCCTATTTCTCTTTTGGAGGATAATGAAGAGTAGCAAATGGGGTCATGAGTAAGGGTCTACTTAAATCGCAGGATGCTTGTTTAAAAAATTGCAGCTGAGCTGCAGACAAGCCATGAAAAATCATGGAAAATTAATAATGGACTGTAATAAGGCCCATTATTGCTTTTCTATGCTTTTCCCCTGCCAGCTGCCTGTGACTGAGATCAGGTACTCCTGTTGTCGGCAGCCTGGGCTGTGAGCAGGAGCCCAGAACTGGGAGCAGGGAATCCCGTTGTTGGCCAAGATAAATACCTGGTAACAATTTGTAAATTGGGGTTCTGAACAATGTCCCTTATACGCTGAACACTTGGGTGGCCATCCACAAGAGAGTCAAATGCTGCCCAGATGATTAGCAGAGCGCGTACAGCACCCACATCTGGCACCATGTGTTTCTACTGGTGGTACACATGTATACATGCCTTGGAGCACATAGCAAGATTTATTCCACACAAGCATTAAAAAAATTAGAGGGAACATTAGTGCTGAGACCATTGATCCAAACTGTAAACCCTGTAAATGATGGAAACTATCTCAAGCCAGGGGATACAACTGCACACCCAGTGCCCTACGTTCCCGCACCTATGCTTAGGACTGAGGCCATGTCTACACTACAAATAAGATGGAAGCACCCACAGTCAATCTTCTGGGGTTCGAATTAGCAAGTCTAGTGAAGACACACAAATTCAAACCTAACAATGCAGGTAGTCCTGCTTTTACAAGGAGTAAGGGAAGACGAAGGGAGAGTGAGCTCCCTTTGACTTCCCACAGTGCAGATGGCACCAGAAGTTGAGTTAAGATACTTGGACGTAAGCTATGCAATTAATTCAGCTGAAGTTGAGTATCTTAATACGAACTTATCCCCTAGCCTAGACCGGGATGAGAGTAGAGCCCGGGGCTGACAGCCGGTATCTGGGACTGAGAGCAGGGGCTCCCAATATCAGCAGTCAAGGATGACAATGGCAGTCCAGGGCTTCCTTTCTCAGCTCCACACAGGGTGAAGCTCCTCCTGTCAAAACTGCCATGGAAGTCTATGACTGAAGCATCTGCAATTTCTGTAATATCACAAATTCAGTAAGGCTTGAGTCGTGAAGTATTGCTTCAAAGGCTAAACGTGTTAGATTAAAGAAAAACGCCTTTAAAATATTTCACTCAGAAGTTTCACACACAGCTAACGACATACTCCTTAAGTGCTGGCATGCTGGCACCGAACATGTCCTTTTAGTGATGGAACTTCCCATCTGTGCAGTTTGCTCTTCCTTTCCCATTGCTATTCCCCAATGTTAAGAGGCTACTAAATTTGCATAATTTTACAAAGAACAATGTAATTATTATTTGTCATTTAAATTATCCTAAAATAAAGTTATTTGGTGTTCAAGGGCTGAGTGCATGGTTTGATTTATCACACTCAGCCCCAGTGGGACAGGGTGTAAAGCTTTACCCTGTTGTAGGGGCTCTAGAGAAATCTTGCAGATGGACTACGTCTAGGTTGAAAATTGGCTGAATCAGTGGTCTGACCACTCTTCTCTTTCCAATCCATCACTTTGAGGTCTACATTGTCCAGTTTCAACCCCTCGATGAAGCAAGAGTGGCTGGTACCTTAGGTAACTGGAACCAGTCTCTGGGGAGACTTTTTTCAACTGGGAACTCAAGACTGAATCACCCAAAAAGTCTTACATGATCCTTGTAGTGGCAATGTCTTTCACCTGGGTGCTCAGTTTTCAAATTTGGGCTCCTATAGGGGAGTGCCCTATTCTGTATTAAAGTGTTCAAATGGCAAACAGTGTTTATGACAAGTATTTGGGAACTTAAGTGATCATCTTAGCATCTAAACGAGACAGTTGCCTCCCAGATTAGGGTCTCCAAGTTAAAAACTGAGCTTTGTGGTGATATGGCGGTTGTCCATTCCTCTCTGGGTTGCAGGGAGGCCATGCTACTTTACTACATCATTGGGATTGTGTAAAAGGGGAATTAGGAAACCAGACTTTAGCATCCCAACCAGTTTAACAGGTCTAGGAGATGGGCCCCACGCAGAGGACCATATGCTCTGGTGCTTAGGGTGGGGCTGAGCAGCCTGGAGTCCATAGTCCCTGAGGCTTTCAAGAAGGGGCCAGGGCAAATCCAGCAGCCTATAAATTCTGGGCCCCTTCCAGCAGAAGTAGAGCCAGTGCAATAGCCTGTAGCCTGAGTCCTCTAGCAAGGGGCAGGGCAAACAGCAGTCAATTAATCTCTGAGCCTTTGGGGCAGAGGCAGAGCAAACCCAGTAATCAATTAGGTTCTGAGTGTTGGTGCAGGGACAGATCAAAAATCCAGGGGTCAGGCATCCTAGGAGTCTGGCAGGCAGCTGACAAATGTAAATGCCACTCAATGAACCTGGAGATGGGCCCTGACCCAGGGCCCTAACGGTGGCAGAATATTCCACAGCTGGGTCAGTGGGAAATTCAGTTGCAACATGCCAACCATGCTTCAGGCATTGCTACAGCGGCTGTCCTGGGCTGTCCCACTTCTTACCCTCCCCTTACTGCCTGGACCAACAGGGCATCCTCTGGCTCCTCCAGGTAGGTGACCATCAATAATCCTGGTGGTTCACAGCAGACGCCAATTCCCAGGAGTGCAGGTTGTCCCTGAATTCAGCAGTAGAGTCTGTAGACTGGAGCAAGCAGGTCACATCTGTCTCAGCATCCCAGATCCAACTGGGCTAGTGACTCTGCTTTTTATACTTTTTAGTCCTGTTACCTACTTCTGCTGGGAAAGAAGAGGCAAGTCCAAGTCCACCCACTTGGGCACGGAAGGTGATTCCTGGATTATACGGAGGCCACCCCATCTCACAACAAGCTTTCAGCAATCCCAGTACAATTGTCTCAATCAGTGCTGGTAGGATTGAGTTTTGATATAATAAATAATACATTTGGAAATTCATAATACATAAAGGCAGCCCCTGCAGCCAAGAAATAGAGTGTGTGTGTGTTTGCTTTATACAGAAAGCTTAGTGTTTAACTAAAAAGAATGTTGTTTGTTTACTCTTTAAAATGATAATAATGCAGAAATACGGTATAAGAAAAGTAGAACTGATTATCATATCTAATATGTGCTTATTTTTACATATTAGAATTCTGGAGCTTTGTTTTGTTTTTTACACCCGGAATAAACAGCTATGAAATCTATTGCTAAAAACTCATGGTTGTTCAGCAACATAATAAATGATTAAAAGGTGAAGTTTATAAGCTAATAAATTGAGTTGATAAATGTTCATATTGCCATGAATTTTGCTTCATTTAAAAGAAGTCAGACTGAACTCTAAGATGAGAAGGGAGTTTTATTGAAAATAATAATTAATCTGGGAATTTGAGCATTATGAGAATTCTTCAAATATTTTAGAAAATATATGGTGTTTTTAATAATAAAGAAGAATACACTTTTATATTCTTCAAAGTGTTCTTATAAGTGTCATACAAAAGCTACAAACAGATAACAGTTAAAAGTTGTAAGTTTGGAAACAGCAAGAAAGGAAAGCTTGCATGTGAAAGTCCTTTCCACATGTCATAGGGCAGAGGTGGGCAATAATTTTTTGCCGGGGCCACTTCAAAAATTTTTGAAGTGACCCTGGGCTACCCCGGAAGGGGTGGGACCTCAACTGGAAGGGGTGGGGCCAGGATGTTTTGGGCTTCCCCACCCACAGACCATGATTGGTCTGGGGGTGGCGGAGCCCCTTCCCCTCCCCTTTTCCCCCTAAGCACCCATGCTCCTGGTGGTGGGAAGAGACTTCCCATGTTTCCCCACTCCTAGGCCAATCAGGGCCTTGCAGGGTGGCGGTAGGGCAGAGGAAACTTTGCATGGCCAATCAGGGCTTGGGGGCAGGGGCGCATGCGAAGTCTCTTCCCTCCCTGCCAAGAGCGTGTGGCACTTCAAAGTGCCACGCGCTCCTGGCAGGGTGGAGGAAACTTCGTGTGCTTCCCCCCACCCCAGTCCCTAATTAGCCTGGGGGCAGCAGGGGCTCCGCAGGCCAGATCAACCCACTTGGCAGGCCAGATCCAGCCTGCAGAGGCCCTTTTGCCCATCTCTGTTGTAGGGTAACAACAAAAAATAGATGTAATGTTAATCTATATTTATTTGCAATTACAGGATAAAAGAGTCTTGTAGTATAATATCGCTTGTTTTTTCATTAGATAAAGTCTGAAACTCTCTAAACTGGGACTCTCTGGTCTGGCATCATCTGTTGTCTAACAGGATGATCCTAGACCAGAGAGCACCTGCGAACGGACCAGTAACAGCGGGCCCAGGTAGCAGCACGGCCAGGATTGGGAGCCTCGCCAGGCTAGCAGCAGGAGGACCAGAGGCCCGGAGGGGAGCTTGGGAGCAGGAGCCAGCAGCCAGCAGGGGAGCCTGGTATCCAGTGACAGCCCACAGCCCATCAACAGAGGAGTTGATGTTGACCTCCTCTGGTCTGGCAAACTCCCTGGTTTGGAACCAGTGAGGTCCTCAGGGTGCCAGACCACGGAGGTCCAATGTATATTTCTATTGCTGTGTGGTCAGTGAACCACTGACTTATTTTATTTTACTTTAATTCAGAATATGCCTTTACTGCAGGGCTGCTGACAAGGAAGGGGGGAGAAAGGAGATGTACAAGGGGGCAATTGCAGAGGGGCCCAGGTGATAGGAAGGGAACAGAGGGGAAAGTACATGGACCAAAACACTCAGGCTTTGTCTACACTGCAGGGTTTTGCACAAGAAGCTTCTTGCGCAAAAGCACGTCCAAACCTCAAAAGCACATCGCAAAAGCAATGTGCTGTTGTGCAAAAGAGCATCCACACTGCATGAAAACTCTTGCACAAGAAAGCTCTGATGGCTTTTTCTGATAGGCTCTTTTTGCTCAAGAAACTCCTGCGGAGCGTCCACACACCCCTTTTTGTGCAAGAGCTGTAGCGCAAAAAGGAGTTATTCCTCGTAGGGAGAGGAATAACTCTACCAGCAAAGCCCTCTGTCCTGTTGATTTCCTGTTTTGGGGGTTTTGGGGGGGTCTCAAAAACACACTTGAGGTGTGGACGCTCCGCTGGTTTTTGTGTAAAAATGTCTGGTTTTGCGCAAAATCCTTGTAGTGTAGACATAGCCTCAGATTTTTGCCTGTTCCTGGTGTCAATTTGAGTGTATGAGCCACAGAGAGGGAACGCCAGTCTGAGCTCAGACAAAAACCTGCCCTCGCTGTAAGGACAAACTCTCTGCTGGGAGTGCTGGAGTTCTACAGCTCATCTGTGTCACCCTCATTCTCTCACACACACACTGTCCTGTGTCTCACACATACATTATCCTGTCTGTGTCACACTCATCTCCCACACATATTTCTATTACTATTGTTGTTACAAATTGGTACTTCCTACAGTGCCTGGTGATTCTGCCTCTTTTCTGTATGGTTTTATGCATCCCCATACAAACTCTTCCCCAACAACCAAACCTTTACATTGCTTTAAGTTGTGACAATAGAAAGTGGCACATTACCTTTGGTGACACTACTCTTACTGCTTAGGAGGAGTTGTTGAACAGACAGACAAATATATAGTAGCTTTCTAGATTTTGTTTTTACTGGTGATTAGCATCTGCACATACTTAAATGCACCCAATGCATTGCTCACCTGGATGAAAAAAGTAAGAGGGAACATGCCAGCAGATGGGCAGTGCTGCCCTTGAGATGTCAGGGGGACTGGTCCTAGGGGACCCATTATCTATTCTGGAATTGTTGTCAGTGGTCCTGCTTAACTGAATGGAGACCAAAAATTAAAGAAACAATGCTGTAAAATGTTACAGCAGTATCTGCAATACAATCAGACTGAACTATGTAAAAACGATGATCATGACCTTTAAAGGTACACAAAGTTTTTAAGTCTCCTTCCTCCTCCTTCCTCCCCTCCCTCCCCACGCTGTTCTACGTAGAATGCCTTAATACCAATTAGCAGTCATTACTTACCCATAGGAAATAAAACAGCAAGCTCATTATACCCTGGATTTTATCCTTGACTTTCTTTTTAAGTTCATATTTTAAAACTACTCAGAAAACTGCAGCTGCATGCAATGTTGAGACCTAATCCTGCATCCATAATCAATTTGGTGAAATCCTTGATGAACTTAAACACAAAAAGGAAGCTTACAAGAAGTGGAAACTTGGACAGAGGACTAGGGAAGAGCATAAATATATTGCTCGAGCATGCAGGGGTGTAATCAGGAAGGCCAAAGTGCAATTGGAATTGCAGCTAGCAACGGATGTGAAGGGTAACAAGAAAGGTTTCTACAGGCATGTTAACAGTAAGAGGGTGGTCAGGGAAGGTGTGGGACTCTTACCGGATGAGGGAGGTAACCTAGTGACAGATGACGTAAGAAAAGCTGAAGTATTCAATGCTTTTGTTTGCCTCTATCTTCACAGAAAAGGTCAGCCCCCAGACTACTGCACTAGGCAACATAGTATGGGAAGGAAGAACATAAGAACATAAGAACATAAGAATGGCCGTACCGGGTCAGACCAA
>JANRFK010001605.1:23349365-23361645 GCA_030068395.1 Apalone spinifera
AAGCATTGTTACAGGCTGGGGACCAACTGGCTAAGTAGCAGTTCTGCAGAAAAATATCTGGGGATTACAGTGGATGAGAAGCTGGGTATGAGTCAACAGTGTGCCCTTGTAGCCAAGAAGGCTAATGGCATATTAGGGTGCAGTAGTAGGATCATCGCCAACAGATCTAGAGAAGTGATTATTCCCCTTTGTTCGGCACTGGTGAGGCCACATCTGCAGTATTGTGTCCAATTCTGGGCCTCCCATTATAGAAAGGATGTAGATGCATTGGAGAAAGTCCAGCAAAGGATAACAAAAATTATTATGGGGCTGGAGCACTTGACTTATGAGGAGAGGCCGAGGGATTTGGTCTTATTTAGTCTACAGAAGAGAAGAGTGAGAGGGGCTTTGATAGCAGCCTTCAACTACTGAAGGTGGGGGGCTCCAAAGAGATGGAGCTAGGCTATTCTCAGTTATGACAGATGACAGAACAAGGACCAATAGTATCAAGTTGTAGTGGAGGAGGTCTAGACTGTGTATTAGGAAAAACTATTTTATTTGGAATGTGGTGAAGTACTGGAATGGGTTACCTAGGGAGGTAGTGGAATCTCCATCCTTAGAGATTTTTAAGTCCCATCTTGACAAAGCTCTGGATGGGATTATTTAGTTGGAGTAGGTCCTGCATTGGACAAGGGGTTGGACTCAATGACCTCCTCAGGATACTTCCAACCCTATGATTCTAATTTAATTTTTAATCATCTTCAATATTAGCAGGATTAGTCTTTCGTCACTGGTTTCTTCAAAGTCAGATGTTCAGCTGAATGAAGAGATTTCTCTTTTCTCTTATAGTTACTCTTGAAAACAAATTTCCACAATAATTTCTTACCATAACAAGAGATCTTGAAAGTTCTAGTGTTTTCTGTTTTCTCTGATCACACACAAAGCAGCTCAAAACTAAAATACTGAAGCCTTGTCTTCGGGATCATATGAAAATTATACATCTGCTAAATTTGGAGACCTATTTCCCTAAAATGACCTCAGAAGCTTGAGGCTTCCATTAGCTCCAAATTCTGCCCTCAGATATACACACATAACATCCATTGAGTGCAATAAGAGTTGTGTGTATATTTCTGATTTGGTGAATTTGATTTAGTCTAGTCTCAAGTTTTTGCACAATGTCATTACACATTACTGGGAGTCAGTCAGTGATACCAATGGGAATTCCACATGTGGATCTACGGTGGTACAAGGCTCAGAATTCTGCCAAGAATGAAACTTTTGAAAAAGTCTCAAAGTTAGTGGCATTTGCTAAAGTTCTCATAGCAATAGTTTAAATAGAAGACCTTTTGAAATGTAGTTGATTTCATAATAAATAGATTAATTACCTAGAAAACAGAGCTTGGTTTCTGTAAAAGATAAACACAATTTCAAGAGAAACTTCTTAATTCATAAGCTAAAATGCTATTCATGCTGCCATCTTGTGCTCTTATTAACATTAAGTAGTTAAGCATCTTACAAGGTCTAATTTTTTTTTATCAATAACATAGTTTCTTTTATTAATAAAGAAACGTTAGACCTGCAAGATGGTTAATTAACTGCTCGATGCTTCGTAAATACAAGGAATCTGGCATGGAAAGGGTGGCAGAATCTCAGATGAAATTATACTCTGCCAGAAAGTTACACAATAGCTATCTTTTCAGAGAGAATAAACAAGGGCATGTATACACTACAGCATTGTTTTGAAATATTAGGCTTCTTATTCTGGAATAATAAACCCTCATTTCATGAAGAATAACACCTATTTTGAAATAGCTATTTCAAAACAGAGTATGTGTGGACAGCGCAGCTGCACTTATTTCAAAATAACTGGTCTCCAGGGCTTCTCACAGCTGCCCCGGTGACTGCTCTGTCCACACCCGTCAAAACTCTACAATTTCCCTTCTCATGCAGCCTTTAAAACTGCAGCCAGAAGGAAAACTGTTTGTGGTACCACACCGGCCTAGCCAGCCCTGTGCCACAAAGCAGGACCCTGTTGTGATGCCATAGCCGCATAGGGCTGCTAGCAAGTCAGCAGCCAGCTCCCAAGCTCCTGCCCAGGAGCAGAAGAAGAGGGACCCTTCCTGGTCTGATGCAGAGATTCTGAGGTCTTGGAAGAGGAGGCCAGCTTCCAGGATCTCTGCACCAGGCGCAGGAATGCAGACGTTTACAACTGGATGGCTGCAAGCCTGAGCGAGGAGGGCCACATTCGCACCCAGAAGCAGGTGCACATGAAAATCAAAGAACTTAGGCAGTCCTACACAAAGGCCAGGGAACACAGTTCCTGTTCAGGAGTAGCACCCCAGACCTGCTGCTTTTATGGGCAGCTGCACCGCATCCTGGTAGGTCATGGACGCTGGCCTGGAGATACCTGTTCTGAGCCTCCTAGAAGGTAGAACTGTGGATGAGAAGGACAAGGAGCAGGAGGAGAAAGATGAGGCCAGCCAGGACACGCTGCCCACCAGCCACGATGTCATCCTGTCCCTGGAGCCAGTACCTCCCTCCCAGGATGTTGCCCAGGGCTCAGACAAAACCAGTGAAGGCACATCAGGTGAGTTCCATTATTTTCCCTAGACAAACATGGAACACAGGAGTAGGCAGTGGGTGGTGAGGGGCTGTGCGCTCCTTCCTTGGCCTTCTCGGCCTGGGGATCACACAGCAGCCTGTTCACATGGGTTCACATGGAGTGCCAGTCTAGAACAGACAGCCGCATGAGGCTGTCAAAGAAACTTTTTGCTCCTGTTTTCAGGGTTTCTGGAGAGGCCTGCCTTACTCCTGACTCCATGGCGGAGCGCCTTCCCAACACAAAGCACCACAAAGGAGGCTGGGGCTGTGGACACAGTGCTGCATATGGCACGGGCTCATACTTGCACATTTGGTGCAGCATCCTCTCCCAGTCAAGAGTGGCAAGGTGGAGAACATCGATCCCCTGCAGGAGAGCCTAGTGGGGAGAGGATGAAGAGCCTAGAGGGGACCCCAGCAGCACCCTCCCCGGCAAGCGGCATTTGCCGCTCGCACACACCTCCCACAAAACTCTCCCCCCGCTCCTCCAGCAGGCAAGCATAGAAGTCCTCTCCTGGTGGGATGCATGCATGGCACGGAGGGAAGGCGAGCCACCTATTTGCCCCCCTGCTGCCCACAGGCTTCTGGCCTGGCCAGCACTTTCTCATGTCTGCTTGTCCCTGGGACATGAGGGTAGTGAGGCTCCTCTGGGACAACTGTACTCCTGCTGCCTAGGCCACAGATGGCCTTACTCAAAGCACATCAACATCATCTGAACGGAGACCTTTCATTACTGGCTCGAAGATGAGGGCTAGGCTCCATGCAGTGTCTACTGGGATGACTGCCCTTCTCACTTTTCTTCACAGCTGGACCAGCTGTGAGTGAGGCATGTCCACCACCGCCCGTGCCATTCTCCCAACCCTGTGAGAGCCGCTGCTGCAGATAACCCTGTGAGGACCTGGAGTAGGAACGTATCGCCTGCATGCATGCCCTGCAGCAGTGTCTTGAGTGGCAGGAACAGAAGTGGGATGCTGACTTGGAGGAGCACCATGCTGACCAGGAGCTGCACTGCACCACCTGGCAAGAGGGGCAATGCAGAGACCTCGTGTGGGGAGGCCCAGGGGAGACTGTCACAGCTGGCCTTGTCTGAAACTCTTCCTGAGAGCCTCCTGGATGTGCACAGCCCCCTGGTGGACTTGCTGGATGGCAGTGGTGCACAACTGCTCCAAGGTCCTGGGAAGCTGCTCAGCCTCTCCCCCTCCCTTGGCAGGAACATCTCCCCCTTGTTCTTGCATAGGTTGTGCAGGACACAGCAGTCTGCCACCACCTGCGAGATGTTCCTTTTGCTGAGGTCCAGATAGGTGAGGAGACACCAGAACCTCCCCTTCAAACAGCCAAAGGCTCCCTCTACCATGATGTGGCACCTGCTGAGCCTGACATTGAACCATTCCTTGATGGGATCCAGGTGTCCTGTGTAGGGCTTCTGTCAAGGCTGCTCCCCACTCTGGCACAATGAATGCAGGAGTTGGGGGCCTGCAAGAGCACTCCAAAACCTTGCCTCTAAAGGCTCTGATACAAAAACTTCCCCCAAAAACCCTAATACCCAGATTTTGGGGAATCCGCTGCCACCATCAAGTGCTTTTGAACCCACAAATAGGGTGGACACTTGAAACCAACTCCAGGGGTACCCCCAAGCTCTTTTTCCCCAAAAGGGTTTAAAAAGAAAAGAGGAAAAACAAGTTGCTGTCTGTGGTAGTTGACCCCTCAGTCAGGCATGCAGATACACACAGATGGACCTTTCAGGACACAAAAATCAACCAATACCAGCTAATTAGAAGAAAGAACAAACTTTTATTATCAAAACAAAGCTACAGTTTCAAGCATAGTGAATTGGCTAGATGGAAAGATACACCATTTGATATAGATACTCAGGGAAAATCCCTGGGCTGAAGACTTAGTTACAAAAGGAAAAAAATGACTTAACAAGCTCAGACATTATTTCCCCATCCCCAAACAAGGAAAACAATAAATCCTGATGGACTAGCTAAACTTTTCCCTACTTACACATTGTAAGAAGTCTGTTCTTGGAGAGAGGAGCATCTCCCATCTCCCTTAGTACTTGGAAGAAAACTGCTCTGAATCTCAAACAAAGAAGAAAGGAAAAAAACCCCTCTTTTCCAGTTTGAAATTCCTATCTGCATTGTTATTGGCTGACCACCCGATATCTGGCTAGGTATAGGAAACATTAGTTAACCCCTTAGTCACCAGGTGCTGGTCAGCACTCCTGATTAGGACAGCTTCATTAGCCAGGGGAGCTAGGGGTAGGCTGTGTCGCCCACAATGCATATAGGCAGGGCTCGACAATTAGGGCAATCTACTCACCCGTGGCCAGTAGATTTTAGCCCAGCACGACGCTGCAGCGCAGTCTGCGCATGCACAGCATGCCAAACCGCACGGCTGGCAAGCAGGGCTCGCCGCCACTTGTCAAGCCCTGCATATAGGCATGTCCATATCCCTGACCCTTATGGTGTGGTCAGGGAAAAAGTACTGGTGTGCATCTTCTGGAAGAGGCTGCAGTTCCTAAAGATGCGGGTGTCGTGCACCTACCCCAACCACCCGATGTTAATGTGTGTGAAGTAGCCCCTTTGCTCCATGAGGGCCTGCAGCATCACTGAAAAGTTCTCCTTCTGGTTGATGTAATCGGAGACCCAGTGGTTGGGAGTCCAGATGGGGATGTGGGTGCCATCAATGCCCCCTCCCTGCAGTGGGGGAAGCCCATGGCAGCAAACCCGGTGACAATGGGGTCAGCGTTGCCCAGGGTGATGACCCTGTGCAGCACAATGGCATTGATGACCCTCACCACCTGTGAGAGGATACAAACAGAGAATCACAGGGTTGCCAGAGCCCTTGAGAGGGCCCTGAGCCCAAATCCCTTCCCACTGCAGGAGCAACCCCATCCCCAGCAGGGCTTTGTGAAGGTGGGACTGAAAAACTTTGAGGGAGGGAGAGTCCACCAACCCCTCTTCCCTAGGAAACCCCATTCCAGTGCTTCACCACCCTTCTGGGACAATAGCAAGAGAATTATACCTGCCAGAACATAGGTATCTCCCCACACTGAACTGGTTACTGGCAGAGTGTTAGCTGTCCAGCGTGACGAGCTTCCAAATAGCATGAGCCTCAGATAGCCTCACCAACAGCTACAGGCAGTGACTGCTCCAGATGCCCTGCCTGGAATGCTTCTGGGTGGCCTTAAATGTGATTCAGGCTCCAATCAGTGTAGATATGCTATTTCGACATATTTATTCCAAAATACCTTATTTCAAAATAAGCGTGTAGTATAGACATACCCCAAAAGTGATGCTGGAGATTTGCAGGGGAAGGGAGGGCAATATAAGAGAATCCACAATTGAAGAATAGGGTTCTAAGTACCGTGCCACAATGACATCCCAGGAGAAAGTGATTAATTTAAAAAATGCACAGGATTCAACTTGAAAAAATGTGAGAAAGAAATTATCTGATACCATTCTGGTGCAATATGCTAATAGTTTTTATGTTGGCATAAAGAATATGTATGCCTTTTGTCCTTGTCTGCACATGCCCCCAATGAACTACAATGCTGAAATGGCTTCAGTACTAATTTAAATAGGTTGTTTTTCTTTCCCTTTGCAGAAGTAATACAAGTGTAACTTTGCACATTAGTTCTCTGTTACACCATATATGCCAGCAGTATTTACAAAACGATGAATATAATGGGTATAATCATGCATTCCAGGCACATCCAAAACACATCAGTAAAGTAGGACACTTGGGAAGAAAAACAGCATAGAACTGGAGCAAATGTGTGCATCAAACATGTGGCATATGAAAGATGAGGGAAAGGGGGAAGCTTAAAGGAGTACAATTTTATAAACATTTTAAAAATTCATTTTTGGTACCAGCTATCTCTAGCTGTCTCTCCACCCATTCATCATTAACTGGCTGATTTTTACAGCTGTCACAGCAGAACAAAGTAAGATATTACTCAATAATAAATATCAGCTCACAATATACAAGTGTTGGACACCACATGAGCGATAACTGATGCAAACCTCCCCCTCAAGATCAAAGCTATTAAATAATCTACACAACAATTTGTAAATGTTATGGGAGGGAAAGAATTAGACCCCCATCCTTGACTGCATAGAAATAAATCTTCAGAGTGTTAGCCGAGTTAGTCCGTAACAGGAAAAACTTAAAAAATAACGAATAGTCTTGTATCAAAACATGTAGATGGTATCATGAGCTTTCGTGGGCGCACCCCACTTCTTCCGATGACTGGAATGTAGGAAGTCCAGATCCAAGAATAAATAAGGGAAGGAGGGAGAGGAGGAGAAGGGAAAAAACTGGAGGGGAGGAAGAAAAAAGTGACAGTGAGTAGATAAGCTTCAGAGGGCTAGCTGAGTTAGTCTGTTATATTTTGTGTTATATTTTACCAGATTCTCTAGCAATTCTGCAACAGGGGGCAGGAAGAATACAGGAAATTCCCATGCCACTTTATGTCATCTGCCTGTTCCCTTCAAATTTGCCAAACTGAAAACCAGCAGACCACTGCAGAGCTAGGGGAAGAGATCTACCTAGCTTGGACTCCCCTTCACACAATAGGCATCCTTCCATAAGCAATGTGGGGGGTGAATATGGCATGAGGAGAACCACTGCTAATTTATTCCCAAATGGTTTCTGAAACAAACGGTTAGCAAGGAGATGGCATGTCATATCTGTTCCCTAATGGAATTTATGAAGCAATACATATGGGGAGAAATACATGGCCAAGATTTTGAGGAAAAATAAAATATATATTTTAATAAGAGGTTTAAACCAAAGTTTGTTTAAATAAATGTGGAACAGTAACTCCTTTTGGTTGTTTATCTGGGAGCTCTGAATCTACGTGTTACCTACATAAATGAATAAATAAAATAGTCTTTTAATTCTTAGGTTCCAATCATGTCTGATGTAACTCCACTGACTTCATTATAGTTACATGAGGAATAAATCTGGCCCATATCTAGTCCCTACATTGGTGTTTATTATAGTATTTTTGGCCACCCAAAGCTCCAAAGTTGACTACATGTATGGACTTACTGGATCTTATAGTTAACATCACAGTGATTTCAGTTTTGTTCAAATTCCTTCATTAAAAGCAGGTTTTACCAGTTTGGAGGGTAGTGAGACCAATAGGGAAGGTGAAATGCTGATTAATATTGAATAGGCATAGTTCAGTCATTGCTATTTTTTCCTCATAGTTATGAAATCTGGTCTTTTAAGTGTATATTTTAAAGGAAATACCAGCATTTCTCAGACTGCAGGTCCTGACCCAAAAGGGAGTTGAAGGGAGGATCACAAGTTTATTTTATGGGAAGGAGGGGAAGTGATACCACTATACTTACCTTTTGCTGCTTTCATATTTGGGCATCTGGAAAGTCAGACACTGTCAGAGACAGTGGGTGCCCAGAGAGTGGGGGCTGCTGACTGGGGACCCAGCTCCACAGGCAACAGAAAAGAAGGGTGGCAATACCATACCATGCCACTCCTACTTCTTCACAGCTTCTGGTGGTGACTCTGCCTTCAGAGCTGGGCTCTCAGCCAGCAGCCACCGTTCTTCAGTTGCTCAGCTCTGAAGGCAGTGCCACTACCAGCAGCAGTGCAAAAGTAAGGTAGAAGTACTGCAGGCCCCCACTCTACAATAACCTCATGACCCTCCCACAACTTCTTTTTGGATCAAGACCCTTAAAATTACAAGAGTGAAATTTCAGATTTAAATAGCTGAAATCATGAAATTCACAATTTTTGAAATCGTGTAAAATTGACCAAAATGGACCTTGATCATAATTCTTCACTTTTATGGGCATAATTCAAAAGCTCAGTGAAGTCAATGGGAGTCTTGCAGCTTCCTGAGTGTTATTACTTCAAATTGTTCACTTAGAAAAGAAAAATTAAATACATAAGAATAGAATGGGAAGTAACTGGCTAGGCAGTGGTGCTGATGAATAGGATCCAGGTGTAACAGTGAGTCACAAATTAAATATGAGTAAACATGAGATGTAATTGCAAAAAAAGGCTACTGTCATTCTGGTCTATTAATAGGAAGACCAAATGTCAGACATGGAAGATAACTGTCCATTCAGCTCTCTTGAGGCCTCAGCTGGAACACTGTGTCTGGTTTGTGGTTGCTATGTTTAAGAAAGATGTGGACAAATTGAGGAGAGGCCTCATGAGAGCAACAAAAATTATAAAAGGTCTGACCTTTGATGAAAAGATGAAAAAATTGGACATATTTAGTCTTGAGCAAAGAAGATCGAGGAGAAACCTGATAAATCTTCAAATATGTTAAGGGCTGTTATAAATTGGAGAGTGATCTATTATTCTCCATGTCCACTGAAGGTAGAACAAAATATAATGGGCTTAATCTACAGCAAAGGAGATTTTAGGTTAAATATTGGGGGAAGCTTTCTAACTAATCAAGCAGTTCAGCAATGATTTTTTCTTTCCAAGGGAGGTTGTAGAATCCCCATCATTGGCGGTTTTTAAGAACAGGTTGGACAACCACTTTTCAGAGATGATCCAAGTTTACTTCATCTCGGTGCATGAGACTGATCTTGTGGATTTTTCAGGGTCTTTTCCAGTCCTATATTTCTATAATTCTATCCAAATGATTAAATAAGCACAAAATCTACCACTTACACCATCCAAACACTAAATTACAAAATAACAGAAAAAGGCAGGAGGCGTTCTAAGTACATTTAGGTAATTGTCATTACTATGAAAACGACTTTAATCATTTCAGCTTGCTTGACTTAAAATATCAGAGGGGCAACATCATGATATAATGGCAGAACAAATATGCAGGGTTGCATCAAAACTTTGAAATTAATAAAATCATGGGAAAATTACAAGGCAAGAAAACCATTTTTTCCAGACTTTTTCTTTCAACGTATGTTGAGGAATCACTTTCTCTAGGCTTCCCAAATAGTGCCTAAGAAGCAACAAAACCACTACAGTATAAACAGTCAGTTGTGCTATTTTTTTTATTATTTTGTTTAGCCAAGAACTGCATTTTAAACCGAGGATGTTAAATTGCTTTTAATCAGCTAATCAAGTAGCAGATGGAATTTCCATTGACTACTTGATTAGTCGATAAGGGGGGAAACTGAAGAGCTGCAGCTCCCTGGGAGCTAACCTCGCTGTGGCTCTCTTAAATGTAGTAAGAGCCACCTGGCTCTTACTACATTTAAAAGGCAGAGCCACAGCAGGGGACCAGGCACGAGCTGGGACTCAGCTGTCCCAGCTTGCACCTGGTTCCCAGCTGAGCCTCTGCCTCCCCTGTCTCTCCCTTCCCCCCCCCCCCCTGCTCCCCCCTCTCCTGTGGAGACAGTGCAGGGGTGAACTAGATTTTAAGTTGGCTCCCCACAACACCGGCTCCTTCTCCTCCTCGCCCCCCACCCTTGCTGCAGCAAGGAGGGTAAGAAGTGACTATTCCAGTAGTGACTCAACTACCTGATAAGTCTAGGCTTATCGGATACTCAACTACTTGACTAGCCACTTACATTCCTATTTTAAACCTCTTAAATGTTGATTGCTGGAGAGCTTGGATTACCAGCACATATGCAGGATAATATAAGCAATTTTATTTGTTTTCAAGATATGTGTACGCTGATGTTTATGTATTTGAAGAAGGCAAGTCCAAAGCCTCCAAATTTATCTATGACTGCAACAGTCCTTAATGTTGCCAAGATCCGAGTAACAATGTGCTATTATCTGTACAAATGGCAATCCAATAAGAATACTGTGTAGCTTTCATATGTTGATGTCAAAAGCAGTAAAATAATTCCTATTGGTTTTATTTTATTTGTACTTCATTAAAGTATTTAATAAACACAAATATTTTGTTTCATTTTTTGCTCCCTCCCAATAATCTGCTACTGATGAATTACAGCTGATTGCAGCCACTCCCAACCAACCTATAGTATTTTAAAGATTTTTTCATTGTAACTCATTTAAAATTTGTAAGATTAAGGTTAGCTGAATACATTTAGAAGACAGGTTATGCACATAGTGACTATTGTGAGATGACATCAAAGTAATGTTACTTTGACAAACTGACACGGTTTTTTTCCCTATCCTCCCCAAAATATATTAAAAGCTTTTAAGTTTCAAGAAGGCTGCAACCTCAAAGACTATTTCAGAAATAACATTGCATTTCAAACATTAACCACCTGCTTTTCATTCTTTGAGTGCCTCGTTGTCTACTAGACTGTCATAATGCCAAAGTTTGCATACAAAGCTAACACTTTGATTTACTGCCAGCTCACACTTAGTATGCTTTTTAATACCACTGTTTATAAACAGTATTTCATGCTTGCTTTTTTATTTTAAAAAGGTGACCTTATTTGCAAACTCTGGCCCTGCTTTGTATCCCATGTGGGCATAACCACATAGATTTCATTAACATTTTTATATATATCTTCTGTTGTATTTGCTTATGTATGACATTTACATTCCATTTCATAGTTCTCCTTTTGACCTATGCAAATATAAATCCATTTGGCTTTTTGTCAAATATTCTCGTTTTCAGAATGAAGGTCCTGGTAACATAACTCTTATGTTGCAAAACCATATTAATTTCAATCTAATTCTGCGTTTAATTTTTTTAAGCAAATGGTGCTTGCTTTACCTGTTTTGATAGATTTGTGCAAAGCCTGGTTCTCTTCTGAAACATAAAGAGAGACAAAATATTCATGAATATTGACTGATTGTAAAATGGAAGGTTCGGGAATGTAGCCAGCCCTGGAGAGGTGCAGAAACAGGCAACCTTGTACTGAATATCTTTTAACTTTTATTAAAATGCTTTTAACTATAACTTTCTATTTTCGCGATCGGGGCTTTTTTGCGGAAAAGAAATGTCTGCTGTCTACACTGACCCCTTTGCGCAAAAGTTTTGCGCAAAAGGGACTTTTGCCCGAACAGGAGCAGCATAGTTTTTCCGCAAAAGCACTGACAATCTTACATCAGATCGTCAGTGCTTTTGCGGAAATTCATGCGGCCAGTGTAGACAGCTGGCAAGTTTTTGCGGAAAAGCAGATGATTTTCCGCAAAAACTGGCCAGTCTAGACGCAGCCCAGTAGTAGTAATGGTAAGGTAACAACCACTTTGATTCCCTGCTAAAATAAGGGGGCCTACAGGATGTGACTGATTGTGGGTAGGGACTCCTAAAAACTCAAAACATGGGAACTGGGGACAATTAGTTATGTTAGTTTCAGGAAAAGGGGTTAGCTCCAAACTTGTTAAAGTTGGGGCTCGGTGAATGGGGTATGAATCACTGCTCCAATCCTCATAATTGGACTGGGTTGAAAAATTAAGATATATTGGTCGAATCAAGAACGGAGGGGTAAGTACAGAGGTTACAGCAAAGGTGCAGGTTAAGCATTCAGTAACGTTTCCTTGAACTGCATAGGCGCGTAACCAATCTTCAAGGAAGGAATGTTCTTCTGTACCCTAAAAAAGAAAACAGATTGCGACTCGGTCGCGGTTAGTCACGTTTGCAAAGCCAATTATGATGGGCTAACATTTCTGGACCAGAAGCTGGTTGTATCCAGTAAGTACTGGGATACTGTCCAATTTGGGTAATTATAGCAGGTTCTGGATTTTTGGTATCATGGTCATTGGGTTCTGTGATCCAAACTTTTGACCCTAACTTGGTGTGGGGGACATCTTTTGTAATAATAGAGAT
>JANRFK010001605.1:23386428-23414218 GCA_030068395.1 Apalone spinifera
CCCCCCAATAGACCCTCCCTCCCCACCGGCTGCCCCCTCCTCCCAGCCTCCGGCTTCCCTGTGCTTACCGGGTTGGAGCTGCAAGATTTTAAAAATAGTGCCCAAGATGGCGGCCATCTTAAAGGGGCAGCCTCCTTTAAAAAAAAAACTTTTTTTTAAGTTTTTTTGGTTTTGCTCAACAATTCTGTTCTGGGGGGCATTTTTTTACTTGAGAATTCTGGTGCAGCTCTTCACATTTTTTCTGCCGCTGTTTTGGCTATCTTTGTTAAATGGGTTGGCCACCCCTGGCACAGAGAATACACTTATAAAGTTTGCGGATGATACCAAGCTGGGAGGAATTGCAAGTGCTTTGGAGGATAGGGTTATAATTCAAAATTATCTAGACAAACTGGAGAAATGGTCTGAGGATGAATAAACACCCAGAAGTGGCTCCAGAACTTTTGCATGCGGAAGGCCACCTTCCTAGAGCTCTGCGAGTGGCTCGCCCCTGCCCTCAGGTGACAGGACACCTGGATGAGATTTGCAGAAGCAAATCACCATTGCACTATGGAAGCTCTCCATGCCAGTCAGTTACCGCTCCATCAGGAACCAGTTCAGCATGGGAAGATACATGGTTGGGGCCAGGCTCATGCAGATTTGACTATTTCACTAGGAGGGTGGTGAAGCACTAGAATGGGTAACCTAGGGAGGTGATGTAATCTCCATCCCCTCAGGTTTTTAAAGTGTGGCTAGGTAAAGCCCTGGCTGGGATGATTTAGTTAGGA
The DNA here is from genome assembly GCA_030068395.1 of Apalone spinifera. NCBI lineage: Eukaryota > Metazoa > Chordata > Testudines > Trionychidae > Apalone > Apalone spinifera. Next base: position 23,387,193 of record JANRFK010001605.1, read on the forward strand.
TAGATCCTGCTTTGGGCAGGGGGTTGGACTTGGTGACCTCCCAAAGTCTACTCCAACTCTCTGATTCTATGTTTCTATGATTCTATAGGTGGTCAAGGCCACCAACACATCTTTTCAGCTCCCATTGGCTGCTGTTCACTGATCCCAGCCAATGGGAGCTGACAGGCTCCATGCTTGCAGCCAGCACATCCCTCAGACTCTGCAAGCAAACAAATCTCTCAATTAGCACCTCCATTGCTTGCTTGCTTGGTTAAGTCATTAGGATGTGGAAGGTAGTGTGTGAGCCAGCCAATATCTCTGTTCATTCCATTCTGATAAGAATTAAATTTGTAAAAGAAGTTAAGTTCCAACCCTTCCCTGTGTATTTGGCTTGTGGAGTTGACCTGAAACAACACGGTGACTTGAAGATCCATTAATGAGTGCCCGGGCAGGTTGAAGTGTTCTCCAACAGGTTTCTGTGTGTTCCCTTTTCTGATATCTGATCTGTGTCCATTAATTCTTTCCCACAGAGACTGTGAGGTTTGGCCATGGCAGTGGGATATCGGCTGGCTCGCACACTACCTTCCACATCCTAATGACTTAACAAACCAACCAGCAATGGAGGTGCTAATTGTTCTTATCAGCTTCTTGTAACTACTTGAACAATCTATTCACTGTCTTTTTTCTCCATTTTTTCCTCCTCTCCCCCCTTGCCTTATTTATTCTTGAATCTGGACTTTTAATACTCAGTCATCTGAAGAAGTGAGTTATGCTCATGAAAGCTCATGATACCATCTACATGTTAGTCTTTAAGGTGCTACTAGACTATTCGTTGTTTTTTAAGTTTTTCTAGTTAGAGACTAACTCGGCTACCCCTCTGAAGCTTTTAAACCCTACCAAAAATGTGGTCTGACTAGATATGCTCAGGCATGACAAAGTTGACAAAAGGTGGGAATCTTGTGAAGCCTCAAATCAATCTGGTTGTCCAGTGGGTTAAGGATGTGCGAAAGTCCATTCCCTTGGAAATGATAGAAAATTCATTTAGGAAATGCTGTATCAGCAATGCGCTTGATGGATCAGAAGATGATGCCATATTTGCTAATGACACAATGCAGGCTGATAAGGAATCTGAGTCTGAGGACAACATTGCTGATGTCTACGATGACAATGGAGGAGCAGCTATGACTGAAACTGAGTTTAATGAACTGTTTGGTGAATTGGAGACTGATTCAGAGTTTGAAAGATTTTAAGACTTTAGATAAGTGCATTAGAATGATATGAGATGTTAAAACATGGACTGTAATTTGAAGGTATACGAATACATGTTTGTTCAGTTATTACAGCAGGTTTTTTCTTAGATTGCATTAAAATAAATCTACTAAAACTTGTGTGTGTTTCTTCTGCCTCCAACTTTTAAAATACAGCAGAGTACACAGCATTGTCAGTTCCCAGCCCAGCAGGGCAAACCACTGGCATGCCAGGACATTTGTGTACTTGGAATGTCTACAGGCAAGAAGCCTGTCAGCTCCCAGTCACTGTTGTTTGCCATTCTGGGTCAATGGGAGTGGGGGGAAACAGCAGCAGCACATACCTTGGCATGCACTGCATCCTTAACTGCCATTGGCTGCTGTTCACCATTCCCAGCCAATGGGAGCTGAGGAAGCAGCCCAGGCACATCCAGGAGGCCCTGAGGGAGAGCTTCTTTGCCCACGAAAGCTTATGCTCCAATAAATCTGTTAGTCTATAAGGTGCCACAGGACTTCTCGTTGTTTATGCAGATTCAGACTAACACAGCGGACCCTTGTGCTATTGGACACAGGGTGTCTGGAGAGGCCTGCCATGCTCATGACATCAGAGTGGGACACTCTCCCTCCACAAGCCACCTCTAGAAGGAGTCAGGGGACATCAACACACACACACACACACACACACACACACGGCATGCCCAGTTTCCAGGCAGCACCCACTCCCAGGGACATCTGGGCCCACTGTTCAGAAAGCACATGGCCTTGCTCCAAGTACATCACCTGTGACAGAGCCGAGAACTGTTGCTCTCAGCTCACAGATGAGAGCTAGGCTTCAGGCACAGTGTACCCTGGAATAACTGACCATGTCTCTTTATTCTCCACAGCCGGACCAGCTGCAAGAGGGATGTGGTCAGTACCATCTGGGACAGCCTCCTAAATCCGACGCATCCACAGGTGCCACTGTCCCATGGATGAGTTCCAGAGGCAGCACCCAGCGGCACTCTGAGCCCTGGAGCAGAGCATCCATGGCTGGGTCCAGGAGGACCTGCAGCTGAAGCAGGAGACCTGGTGGGAGCTGCTTGCACAGGGCCATTCTATGTGTGCAGATGTGCACTCTCTCATAGTGAGCATGATGCCTGCTCCTGCTACAGCCTCTGCTCCCGCTCCTGTTATAGCTCCTCCTCCCACTCCCTCTCCCACTCCTGTTTCTCCCTCAACACTCCCCCTTCACCCTCTCCCCCGTAGATGCTGAGGCTCCCACACCCGTGGTAATGGGATCAGCAGAGCCAGGTGCCACTCCCAGCCCGAGCCCTAAGCCTCTCCTCACCCTCCTCTCCCTTCCAGTACCCTCCTTCCTCCTCCAAGGTTCTCACACACCTCCTTCCACCCTCTCCCAGGTTCTGAAAAATACAGAGGTTTGAGTTTTTCAAAAATAAATGTGTCATTTATTTTGTCACCAGGAAAGGGAGGATGGGGAGGGAGGGGAGGAGAGAAGGGAGGGGTTACTGGAGGGAAGGCAGTGAGGGGTGACGCAGAAGCCCCCAGGGGAGAGTGTCACTGATCTCCCTCAGGGCCTCCCGGATGCGCACAGCCCTCTGAGGGGCCTGCCAGGTGGCAACTGTGCACAGCTGCTCATAGGCCCTGCCTATGCAGTCATTCTCCACCCCCCCATCCTGGCAGGAATGCCTCCCCCTTCCTCTCACACACATGCAGGACACAACATGCAGCCATCCCATGTGGAATGTTGTGCTCCCCAAGGTACAGATGGGTGAGGAGGCACCTGAAGCACGCCTTCAAATGGCTGAAGGCGCCCTCCATGACTATGCAGGCAGCATTCCCCACCAGGCATGTGAGTTCCGAAATAGACGGGCGTCTTGTGCCTTCCCCGACCACCTGACATATATGTCAGTGAACTATCCTGGGTGGTCAATCACGGACTGCAGGATCACCAAAAAATATTTCTTCCAGTTTATGTACATTGATTCCCCGTGGTCTGAGGCCCAGATGGGGATGTGGTCTCGTCGATTGCCCTCCCGTAGTTGGGGAAGCCCATGTCAGCAAACCTGGTGATGATGGCGTCCATGTCTCCAAGGCAGATGACTCTGTGCAGCAGGATGGTGTTGATTGCCCTGACCACCTGCAGAAGGAGACAAACGGAGAATCACAGGGGTGCCAGGGCCCCTGAGAGCTCCCTCCCACTTACCAGGATCAATCCCCTCCAATCACCCCAACACCTGGCAGGGCTTTGTGAGGGCAGGACTGAACAAAACCTCCTGGGGAGGGGACTCCCACACCCACTTTCCCTTGGGAAGCCCATTCCTTCCTTCCTTCCATGCCCCTCCTGGGACAATAGCCTGATAATACTATACCTGCATGACCAGGGCCCCAATAGTCAATCTCCCCCTGCTGAACTGGTTCCCCACAGATCTGTAGCTGTCTGGTGTGGAGAACTTCTGGAGGGGGATGGTGGATCTCATGTGCGTGTCCCCATCACCTCAGGGCAGGAGTGAGGCACTCACAGCACTCCATGAAGTTGTCCTTTCTCATTCTAAAGTTCTGGAGCCATTGCTGGTCTCCCCAGTGCTCCAAAACTATGTGGTCCCACCAGTCTGCACTGGTGTCCAGATGCCATAGGCTGCTGGGCACAGTGTCCAGGGGAGGGCGGGAGGGATCCAGCTGCAGGAGCTGTGCCCACACAGATCCTACGAGGGTCTCCCACAAGGGCTGGGGGTTGGGTTCCTGCAGAGCCTGGGAGGCTGCATGCAGAAACTGCTGCATGACGTTCAGCAAAAGCTGCATGAGCTGAAGACTTTCCAGAGGCACCTCTGGCTCTGTAGCAGAGAGTGCTGTGGTGTCCAAAAGTAGGGCAACCAGAACAAGCAGAGAAAATGCTTTGCTGTCCCTCAGAGAGGTAGGCAAGCAAGCAGGAAAACCTGAGAAATAGTTGTCCTGGGGGTCCCTTTAAGCAGGAGTCTCAGATAGTCTCAAACAGCAGCCACATGAAATAACTGCAGACCTGATTCCCTGCCTGGGTGGCCTTAAATATGATTCAGTGTCCAATCATGGTGGAGACTCTATTTCGAAACAGCTATTTTGAAACAGCCGTTTTGTGCAAAAACCCATGGAGCGTCCACACCTCAAGCTCATTTTTAGTGCAAGTAAATCAGCAGAACAGAGGGCTTTCGCCATTAGAGTTATTTCTCTCCCCACGAAGAAGAGCCCCTTTTTGAGCTACTGCTCTTGCACAAAAAGGCAGGTATAGATGCTCCAGAAGGGGTTTTGCACAAAAAAACCCCTATTGGCAAAAGCACAGGTGCTCTGATGGCCATTCTGTAAATGGCCATCAGAGTTTTCTTGCGCAAGAGCATTCACGCAGTGTGGACACTGTCTTGTGCAAAAGCAAATCGCTTTTGCGATGCGCTTTGAGGTCTGGATGAGCTTTTGCACAAGAAGTTTTTGCGGAAGATCTCTTCTGCAAACGGCTTCTTGCGTAAAAACCCTGCAGTGTAGACGGAGCTTAGCTGTCTATGCAATATGTATTATGCAGCTAAACCTGCAAGACCTCTAAAAATCTCTAACTGGCATGTTTATGAATATGAGTTTTACATTTTTCTTGGGGGGCAAGGAAAGGTCAAATTAGTGACGTATCCATTATCTTAGCTGCAAAATTCAGAATATTATTTCAAACAAGAAACTGCAATTACCTTCAGCTATTAAGGTGTTAAGTAACCTATTATCAAAGTGATCTACACTGCCAGCGATATTCCTTTTCACTAACAGGTTAGAACAAGCACTCTAATTAGACAAGTCAATCATACAATACAATAATTTCACATTCATAGCTTACAAATTAATATGAAAAGGTTTTTAATTGTCCTGTTAGTTCCTTTCCTAATAAAATTACGTTCTTATTGCATAAAATTAAATTTGATAATATGCTTCAGGAAAAAAATTACAGTACTAAAAAAGCAGGTGTAAGACTGTTGTGTTATGCTAAATAGTAAAAGAGCAATGATTTTTAACAGTGAAGTTAAACATAATTATCACTTCTGATTTAACTGCACTGATCAAAAAAACTTACAAATGTATTACTCCAATGTAATATCACTGTTCTGTACTTCATGTAAAGGTATGTTTTTGGTGATTGTTTTCTTCAAATACCAAATGTTTGCTCCTGGGAACATGTTTTAAGAGCAATAAGTATGTTGGTCTACCCCAATAAGAGTTGCATAAGCAAATGCACACCATAATTGTAATTAATCATCACAGTCTAAAGTGTAACAATTTCCTTACAAATCTACCTGATTCTCCTACCAGCTAAAATGCAAGCTCTTAAGATTTACATGCCAACCTCATTTTTTCCCTCTGCAGGATGTTTTGAAAACCAATGTATATTTTGTATGAAGTTGATAGACTTAATCAGAAACTTGCGAAGCTCAGTCTGTGAGTTTGAGTATTCATAAGTTCATATATCTACAACTATTATTTTTACATTTTACAACTGTTCTGCTACTCAGGAAAAAATGAAAGGACAGCTATAAATAATATTTTTATCTCATGTCCTGTAACTTTATCAGCATAAATTTGAGCCAGTGTCTGCAGTCCAACTGCTATAAAAATGATCTAAATTACATAATTGCAGAGTTACTTTGTTTCTATTAAACTCTTAGGCCATGTCTACAATAGGAGATTATTTCAATTTCTGGGCACTTAATTTCACAAATACGAAGTTCCATGTCCTTACTATAGGGAAGAATAAAATGTAGGCTCCGTTAATGTGGACATGCTACCTCAGACTCAGAGCCCCAGGAAACACTCTGGGGAACTGCGGGAGGCCTCCCAGAAGCCAATTAGCTCAAATTAGCAGCACCAGAGCCTCCACTCTAACGGTATTTCAGACTTACAAGTTTGGGAATACAGAAGTGTTATTCCTTGTGAAAAGCAGGACTACAGAGTCCAAATTCTATAGCCCCTTATTACGAAATAACAGGGTTGGTAGTATGGACACATCACTTACAAAATCAACCTTGGGTGGCTAATTTTGGACTAAGATCCTCCTAATGTAGACCAGGCCTTAGAAACTAATGTTATTAAGGTAAATATTTTAATTCTGTATTTGCAGTGTCATTAAGTTTTGTACCATTCTTTACCAATGGTCAGAAGATATTAAATCTTCTACTAAAATTTCAACACACCATTTTTTTACTTTACCTGAATGGTGTCTAAGACCTATATGAATCATCACCCTGCAAACTCTGACCCATGTACATAACAATTTTGGCATGTTTTTGTGCTGACATTCTTCCTATTGTAACAGAAAGCTTCAATTTTGAAATTCTTAGGTTGTGTCTGTGCAAAATAGCTTTCCTACTAAATGAGCAGTTGGATAACTCTGAGCATACATGGTCATTCCTCTTTAGGAAATGTTTGATAGATTTGAATTGGTCAGCAGTTAGCATTTCTGTCCACTGATGTTATGAACAGTACTTCAGAAAGTATATGTGACAGGTTGGGTCACAGAGATCCCCCTTCAGATTGTCACTGAGCCCACTCTCTACCCTCTGGGGCACCACCCCATCTGTCTCTCTAGCAAAGGCACAGAGTTGGGTCACAGCCCACATCAGTGCAACACGGACACTGAGAGCAGCTCAGCTATAGGAAAGCTCAGTCACAGGGATTTGACATAACACCCAGGTGCACAGCCACAATGGGACCAGAACCCCAGATAAATCTGTCTTCCTCTACACAAAAGTGTTACATGGAGCAAGCTCATAAATTGTTCACCCTCATTATCAGTGAAAGAGAGATATGCACACCTATTGTTCCCCATCCACAGTAACAATTATTTATGCTGGGTTTAATGATAAACAAAAGTTATTTTATTATATTATAAAAGTAGGATTTAAGTGTTTGCAAATGATAACAAACAGATCAAAGTTAGTTAGTAAGCAAAATAAAACGGAATATGCCAGCTAAGCTTAATGCTCTATGTGACGGAGCCTCCAGGCTCCACACTACAGTGGCGCTGGTCCTGGGATGGAAGGAGGGGGCTGAGATGCCGCCACGTGAGAATGGTGCGGGGGTCAGCGAGCTTATCCAGCGAGCCGGTCCGACACCATCCCCGCAGGCAATACCACGGCACAAGGAGTGTGCAGGCGTCGGCGTGCTGGGCTCACAAGAGAGGTCTACGTCCCACCCCGCTGTAAGAGGGGAGGGGCAGGACCACGCCGCCAACTGGACCAGAAGGGTCCTGTGGCGTTGTGGCACCTCTTTTAAAGGAGGCTTGCTGCTGAGTAGCAGGGAGGAGGTCTGGCACGGAAACACCGGGGAGGAGAGGTAACCAGCCCCTTCCCAGTGCCGGGACCAGGGAGCATCTTGGGGGGGTCCCCAAATCTCCTAGTCTGTAGGGGAGGCGGAGGACCAGTGGGAGAGGCAAGACCGGCAGAGAGGTGTGCGGCACAGCTCATAGGAAGGGACCCAGGGCAGGGTCTTAAAAGGCCCATGGGTCAGCGTATTACGGGCGGTGTCCCTGTCGACCATAAAGGGGTGGAGCGAGTGTGTTCTCCTTCCCCTTAGAGCCCTGGGTCGGGACCCAGTGGTGCGGGTGGGCCCAGGTCCTCCTACCTTCCTGATCCCATCCCAGTGGTTGAGAAAAGCGGGGGGAAGGGAAAAGATCATCAATATATTGGCTGGAAAGTTGTGGACCTAATTAAAGGCTCGGATGGTTCTTCCCAAGCAGAACTGTGGACTTTGTTAAGAAGGACACTAATAAGGAGAGGGCCGGGGGGAGGAAGGAGACTGAGGCAGACCACTTCCAAAACAGGCGGCCTGTTGAGCCGAAAGGGGGCGCCTCCTTAAGACCCCGTGTCTCTCTTACACTCTAAAACACTCGTTACATGAAATTTCTTATCCTAACAGTAGTTTTTATCATCTTTCTCAGAAGCTAGGCAGCCTCCTAGTTTGGGCCTGATCCTTCTCTCATTCAGTTTTAGATGTTTCCAAAAGTCATCTTGATGGTAAGCAAAGGATGTTTTGGTGTCTCACAACTCCCTGCGATGTTTGGTTCCCTGCCTATAAATAGATTTTTTCCAAGGCAGGAATACTTGTGTTCAGCTTCAACCCTCTCACACTCCGATGGAAAAGCACCACATCCAAAAGGGGGTCAAACATCAGATGACCTAACCACATGTCTGGGTAGGACCAACCATAGTCCAGGCTCACAGGAAAAACAGGACCCAGATCATTATATTGAGGATCAGGCCATTAAGTTCCTTGAGTATCGTAACGGCCCTCATTAGCACATCTAGATATATAAACAAGTTTATACTTCATATTTCTAACTTCAAATACATGAATGATACATGCACACAAAGAGAGTACACAAATTCAGGGGATTACAGGCTCTCTAATAATAGATTACATGACACTTTTTACATAAAGTATATTTAAGTTAGTCATGTTCATATTCAAAAATATACTTACATAAAAATATGGGGGTGCAATATCACAGTATACATGTTTTGACATTCTATTTTCAACTGTTTCACATGTTTCTAAAACAAAGAAAAACCTGGTTAAATTTCCAAGGTTGTTATAGGTTGGAAAATAACTGTGATGCTAAGATTCTTTCCACAGGCACAAATAATCCTTTTCATAGAAAATATACAGCATGGAGGAAATATGAGTCAGGGTTAAGGTTGGTCAGGGTATTTTAACTATGAATGTCTATATTTTAAATGGCAAGATTTCGATATTATTAAGTTTCTAGCAATCTAACTGTGGGAAGTAAATTAAAATTACAACCACTCCATTTTCTTCTTCTCAGTTTCTGTCTAATAAATACTTTTTGTCTGGGAATTTCCTTATTATTTTAAAATAGTGTTAAACAGCTGGTAAATAACAGGAACCATGTGGGGATCCAAGCTCTGCAATGGTCTATGGGAAGTCAGCAGAGGCATCAAAGGAGCCTAATGATCAGAAGAGCGCCCGGCAGCCCCGAAAGGTTGGGGACCACTGATGTAGATCAAATTTAGGCAGTGGAAAATTCTAGCAGACAAAATGGTGTCAGGAGGAGGAGCTTAAAAATGTTAGCATAAGAGAATAACAGACAAAAAAATGTGAGTACATGTAACAATATATTAATTTCAAGAAGCTACACAGGGGAAAGTTCTAGGACTATGCTAATTATACTAATTTTAGGAATCTGACTAGTTGAGCAAATATGCTAATGAATAGACCGTAAGAGAGCAACCAGCATACAAGGCCAACAGACAGCAAGCACTTTGAGTACACTCACTGTTATTTTGTATTGAAGCAGTCCCTAGATGCAAAAAAAAAAAAAAAGGCACAGAAGGGCTAGGTCCACATAGGGAACTTAAACATTAGGCATTGCGATCCTGAGTTTAGGTGCCCTGCCACCTAATTGGAGCCATGGCCATGAGTTAGGCATCCAGGCTCCCTATACAATGCAGGGAACAAGTTTGGTGCATAAGAATGGGATCCACAAAAGCCAGTGCACACAGAGCAGAGCTGTCTGAATTAGCCAATAACAAATGTTGAGGAGAGGAGTGGGTCCTAAGCCCTGCCACTAAAAGGTTTTAGGCACTTAAGTCCAAGCCACAATAAATTTATCTCCACTGTTGGGATTCACAGCCATGATTTGACCAAGTTAGATATATAAACTCTTTTTTTTTTAAGGGAGGAAGGTGGTAGTGGTGCTGTTGCTGGTATCCCTTGAGTGTGGGAACAGTTTTATAGTAGAAGTGCTGATGTAGGAAACCATTCATCTGAGGTTTGTTGTTACTACATCAAGGCATGCTGTAGCATCCCTAACACTACATCAAGGCATGGTGTAGCATCCCTAGGATGGTGTAGCATCCCTAGCACCATTATGGTACCCACTTTATAATCCTTAATCCAGTGATTAGAGCACTTATCCTGGATACGGGCGATGATGGTCCAAATCACTCCTCTACCTGATATACAGCTGTTCCATGTTGTATAAATGCCTAGTCATTAGAGCAGTGACTTGAACTTGGATCTCTCACATCCCAGTGAGTGCTATCATCACCAAACTTATTAAATCATTCTCATTTTCCTTTGTCCCTATATTTAATTATTCATACAAAGTGCAAGAGTTTCAACAGGAGAGATTAAAACATACCATATAGCTAGCAGTTAGGGTACTCATCTACAGTGTGGGAGACCAAGTTCAAGTCCATGCTCCACATCAGGTAGACAAGGGGTGCCCAGTGTTCCTTCTAATTTTTTTCCATCCATGTGTGGAATAAATTTTGTTATATGCTCAGAGGCATGTGCACCAACAACAGAAACATATGCTGCCAGCTGAGGGCACTCTGGGCACATCTACACTACAGGGAAGATCGACACTGCTGTGGTTTATTTAGCAGGTTCAATTTAGCAGGTCTAGTAAAGATGCACTAAATTGAACACATAGGGTGTCCCCCTCGGTGCCAGTACTCCTGCTCCTCACAAAGAGTAAGGGAAGCTGAGGGAGCATTTGCTCCCATCAGCCTCCCACTGTGTGGACATTGATTTAAGATACGTTGATTCCAGCTACGCAATTAGCGTTGCTGAAGTTGCATATCATAGCTCGACCTTCTGCTCCAGTATAGACTGTGCCTCTGCTAATCATCTGGTGACATTTGAATCTCTGCTAGGTAGCCACTTAAGTGCTGATCTTACAGGGAACAGTGGAGATGCCTAAATCCCTTTATGGCTGTAGCCTAAAGCGATTTACTTAGGATCACATATCATATCAGTGGCAGAGATGGGATTAAACCCATGTCTCTTAACACCCAGTTCAAGAGCCCTATGCATAGAGCTTCCCCTACTACTTAACTGATTTTTATCATGATTTTTTTAAGCAAGCAAAGGTACTCATCCCCACTTTACTATATCCATCCTAAGTTTCATGTTTGAGACTTCAGCTATTTTGGCTGTAGTATATTACTTAAAAAGCAAATTTAGACTTTTATTTATGGTGAGAAAAGCACCTGTTTACTTTCCTTAATGAAAAATTATGTGAATGGTCTTTACTCAAACTTGGGGAAAACGTCATTTTCAGGCAGATATCAACTATGGAAAGTGTCAGTAAATATTCTGGAAAGTGTACAGGAAACCATATTTAATAAAAAGCTTACTTTTATGGGGAACTTTAATAATTAACGTTAAAATTGTGACTATGTTGCTACTGCAGTCTTAACCTTTAATCACTGACGATCATTATCCTCTTTTGTAATGATTTGTCCATCTGAATAAATAAATTTAGAAACAACAGCTCATTATTTCTAGTGGATGGAGCATACTCACTAGAGAGAGATTTCTGTCACCGTAATGATGTGAAATAATTTTGATAGTATTAACTGCAGGACTTCAGGTTGCTAGTGTCTTACAATTCTTCCGCTAATGAGTTTAGGAGCTAATATGCTGATAGTTAAAAGATAAATCTACTTGGAGATAGCTCATCAAAATAAGTGATTAAGATCTCAAGTAGATGAATGTATTAAATACAGCTGGCCCTGTGGGAATTTATGTTCAGAAATAGGGTTAGGCAAGATGAAAAGCCTGAAGAATGTACCATGGAAGATGATATTTACTATCTGAGTACTGTATAAATCAACTTTCTCTAATTAAACTTTCAAGCATTTGTCCATCTGCACTGAAAATCCATGTTGGTATGGTGTAATTGTTTTATGTGCATGAATTCAGAATGACTGTATTACTCATAAATGGCAAAGCCACAAGTCATGTAGGTCATCCAAAAGCCAGGGTCAATAAACCTTGATGCCACATCACACTATCAAGTATTCTCTCTATGCCATATGCCACCAGAAATACTATTTTACAAACACTTTGGAAATGGAGCCCTGTAATAATGTATCATGCATTACATCTTCTCATGATCTCTGCCTGTTAATCATCATCAGGACCACTGCTTAGCTGATACACTGATTCATTAACAGTCAATGGAAGAATAAGTTGACATTAGCTTGGGAATTCAGTGAGCTCAGTTTCAATATTTATCCATATGTATAACAGTCAGCATTCCTGATGCCTTAAATGGAACAATATGGCAGCCTTTAGAAGGACAGCAAAGCTACAGTGAAGCAGCATTAGTAATATAACAAGAGACTTTGCTTTAAACATTCTGAGATACCTCAATAAAAGCTTCTTAACAAAAGCTTCAAGAAAAACCTCAGAAAGGGTTTAAATTTTGTAAAGTGACATTTCTCTTAATTGAACATAAAAAGAGTGGTGATGGTATCAGGACCCTTGGAATAAATAAGAATAGTTTTAAGATTAAGGCTCTAATTAGGTAGAAATTAATGTTAATTTAAATCTAGACAATCCAACATAGCTGACCCAAATCGCAGCCATGAGGATAATGTAGATCAGTGGTCCCCAACGCGGTGCCCACGGGCACCATGGCGCCCGCTGGGGCATTTAGGTATGCCCACTGAATCATCTGGGCTAGCCCCACCTCCCGCACATGGCACATGGGCAGCCCCTGCCCTGGGCACGCAGCACATGTGCAGTGCCAGCCCCAGGCATGTGGCGCATGGACAGCCCCTACCCCAAATGCGTGGCACATGCATAGTGCTGGCCTCAGGCGCAGGGCGTGTAGGTAGCTCCTGCCCCTGGACGCCCGGCGCGTGAGCAGCCCCGCCCCCGGACGCCCGGCAGCCCCGAAAGGTTGGGGACCACTGATGTAGATCAAATTTAGGCAGTGGAAAATTCTAGCAGACAAAATGGTGTCAGGAGGAGGAGCTTAAAAATGTTAGCATAAGAGAATAACAGACAAAAAATGTGAGTACATGCAACAATATATTAATTTCAAGAAGCTACACAGGGGAAAGTTCTAGGACTATGCTAATTATACTAATTTTAGGAATCTGACTAGTTGAGCAAATATGCTAATGAATAGACCTTAAGAGAGCAACCAGCATACAAGGCCAACAGACAGCAAGCCTCAACTTGTAGTGGGTTTGGGATCTTTAAGAAGAGCAGAGCTGCAAGACACATGAAGAAGAAAATAGAACAGCCTGAAAAGCAGCAACAGCAGCAGAATTTCAAAATTGCCTTGGCAACAGCCATCCCTCCAACAGAAATCACACCTGCCACCACCATGGAGCAGCAGCACAGGTTAAGAAACCACACTTCCTAAAGATTGCAGACAGAGCAGAAAGACCTTTTGACAAATCAGGGAAATTTGAACAAAGAGAGTAAATCTGATCTTCTTTCTATCTGATATCTAAGAGAATATGGGGTTTGTCTCTTAATAAAGATGGATGCCTGCACCTTGAATGAGATTTCCCCCACCCGTCTTGTAGCCACCTGACCAGCACTTACAGGATGTTAAATATTAAATGTTAATTATTAAGTAGTAATGTTAGACACCTGTTTTAATCTGTAAATACAGTAATAGTCTCTCATATCGGTTTATAAGAGGCTGCATACATCACATCATGTTAAGTATGGGGTTATATTGTAAAAGACCTTTGTATTTATGGGACCTCTGTATCTTATTACATTGAAACCACTGTATTTCCTGTATGTGATAACTATCCTATGAACTCTGTGTGTATGTCTACACTACAGAGTTTTTTCAGAAAAACGGCCATTTTTCCGAAAAAAACTTCAATTATGTTCACACTGCAATCATGTTCTTTCAAAAGAAAATTGAAAGAACAGAGGCGTTTTTCTGACATTGGTAAACCTCTTTCTACAGGTAATCACAGCTTAAATGTGAGAGAGCATCCACACTGAATGGACGCTATCTTTCGAAAAAGCAGATCTCTTTTATGATGCGCTTTTGCTGTGTGGACACTCTCTTTCAGAAAATGTTTTTTCAGAAGATCTCTTCCAGAAAAGCTTCTTCCAAAAGAAGCCTGCAGTCCAAACATAGCCTGTGTCTTTTATTTTGGTGTATTATTTTAATCCTTAAAGGGAATTCTGTTACATTTTCCTAAGTTCTATGTATCCTTTCTTGCTTTCTTAAATACTTTATAACCACTTCTTTCTTTAAATAAATATTCTCTTGTTTTTGAAGAATTACTGTTTGTGTGTCCATCCTTGAGCAGAAGGCTGTATCTGTGTCCCTTCACGGTTCAGCAAAACAAGCTTGCTCTAGGGAGCCCTCTGGGAGAGGATGCAAGCCCCCTGGAAATTCCTGGAAATTCCTCTAGGGTGGGCCACAATCTTGTTACCCTTTTGTTAAGTTTAGACAAAGTTGTAGGTAACATAACTGGTGTCTAAAATTTAAGGTAACAGTACAGGCTGCTCTATCCTGCACAGCTAAAACTCTGCAATGGTTTTAATTTCAAATGACTTCCTAAGGATGGTCAACAACTTGTAGAACAAAATTTGACATATTTCCACATCCTAAATTCTCGGTCCTTACACATTTGATTAAATATTGTTTTAATGGACATGCAAATAAAATTTAGATAAGATGTGGTATAATTATTTTGATTTGTCATATTCAATGCAGCATGAGCTGTGCTGTACAAAAATAATCTAATCTAATGACTAATGTGAGATTTGTATATCTAATTTATTTAATGGGACACTGTAGGTTAGTGGGCCAACAAGCTAGTACCCCAGTCTCTTAAATCCACAAGGATATTTGTTAAATTCTTCCAAGCCCACCGATGGGGTTGGGAGTGTGGGGCAAAAGGGGCAGTTGCCCAGGGGCCCAGCAAGTCTGTAGACCTCTCTGAGTACTTCTAACAGTTTTGATTAAGTCCTGCATAGCAAATAGGGACAAAAGGACACACTATCCCCTTATTTGAGGACTCCTCTGGTATGCGATAATCTCATATACATGGCCCTTTCTCCTTCCTCTGTCTGTTAATTTAAGGAGCAACTACATTGGGTTATTTGTGTTCCAGTGATGTCCAGCAGGCATAATGGTCTCATGAAGTCAACGCAGACAATTTTACATAGCCCTGAACCGAACTAAACCAACCATTAGTTGTCACCAAGATCAGAAAGCTGCAAAGATGGCTTTGAACCACATTTGTCTCTATTCTCCAGCAGGGTTGAGCAGAGCTCTGCTGCTCTTTTTCTCTCTACTGGCAATACTAAATCTAGTTTCAAACCATGCCATGGGCAGGGAGGCTTATTAGCAGAATGAAAGAGATTATTTGAAAATATGAATAAGATCTTGGATTCATAATAAGAATTACTTTTCACTGACTTAAAAAATTGAATCAGGAGCCTACAGATAAGCAAAATAGGCAACAGGGATACAAACTGTAATCAGTACAAATACATTATTTCAGGATGAAGGATGAAGTGGAGGTCAAAGTTTAGGTAAAGTTACATCAATCATCAGAAAAAAAACAAAAGAGCTTATACTGTTCCTATTTGACTTGAAAGCAGAAAACTAGTACAGCCATGCACGAAAACTCATTATTTCAAGTACTTAATTCTGCTAGGAAGAATCCCTTTGTTATCAGACTACCACCATGAATAAAAGGCTTGCAGGATTGGCACTAAGTTTTTCAAAAATGTAACCTACAATTGCTAACCAATAGAAGACATTTAAGTCTATGAGAAACAGGTGGAAGTGCCTGGAAGAATTAGGTGAAGTGCTGGGTCCAGTCACCTTTTTATAATTCATAGAAGTCAGTGAGATTACTTGCCTGAGTGAGAACTGCTTGTTTTAGGGAATGCATGATTGGATGACTAAATAATGGTATCAAAGGCTTGCTTACAGAGCAATCACAGAAGAAACATCTGTGTCACATTTGGCTGCTTCACCAGTATTTTACAAAGCACATTTTTATTTTTGAATGTGTCTGTATATTTAAGTCTTAAAATACTCATTTTTCAAAACTGTATTGCTCTCCCTGAGAATGTGTTTGTCAGGCACAGTCAGAGTCTGGCCTGGAACAGATGGCCTAGGAGACTTCCTGGAGAGCCAAGCTTTTGGGGTGCTGGGCTCAAGGTGATGTTTTTGTTGTTAGTGACAAAATGAAAAACAAAATATCTGAAATAACACATTTCAGGTATTCTACACAGCGATTCATTTTTCACTAACCTCCTAGAATATAACTGGACCTTTGTAGAATCTCATGGAACTTTTCATAGTTTCTGAGAACTACATTGTGATGGACCCCACCCCCTGCTTTATGAAATGGACTTATGGACACAAATATACATAACTCAAAGATGCTTGGGACAAATTGCCTCATGTGATCTCTATCAATCTTCATTTTCTTAATCTTCAGGGTCTGTATATCTTATTTTGGTGTATGTGTCATTCTTATGTGCGAAGTTAGATATATGGAGTATGGAATGATTTATTATTTTAAATGTGCAAATGAAAGCCATCAAGGATGTTACCCTCAATGTCTAAATGATCAACTGTGAACTCCTCTTTTGTCCTTTAAGTCTTAGCAGTGAGTGGTTGGTCTTAGGAAGTCACATGTCCACTCCAACTGGTAGGGGTGAACCAAGTAATTGTCCATGAAAAGGTGGTATCTATAAAACAATAGGAAGCTAGGAGTTTCTCTTTAGCTGGCATGGCATGCCTAGGAGGATAACTAAAGACCCCAGGAAAAAGGAGACTTCCCTGGGTTTGAAGGCTTAGCTGGAAAAAGAACAGTTTTAGGGTGAGTTTGTAATAAGTTCATACTGAGGTTTTAGTGTTAGAATTAGCTAAGCGTTTTCTGTTATTTTAAATTTGTAATCTACTTTGCTCTGCCTGTTTTCACTTATTACCACTTAAATCCTACTGCTTGTACTTAATAAAATCACTTTTATTTACTATCAAGCCCAGTGTAAATAATTGTTACTTGGGGAGGGGCAATCAGTGTGTACATCTTCCTTTCATTGTTAAAGGGGACTTACCCAAATAATTTATTTCAGGTTCTGATCCCATTTGGGGTCTCCTAGGAATCTGGGCCCCAAACTGCATTTTCCTCGGACCTGAAGAGTTTCAGCATCTGTACTGCTCCTCAGGAGGGAGGGGGCAGCGATCTTAGCTCTATTGCCTTGGCCGGGGGAGACCAGGGAACTGGCCCAGCAGGAGAAGGTAGTGAGAAATCCCAGAGAGCAGGAAGGCAAGTGGCAGTGGCTTTGTCAGCACCCAAGGAATCACCCCAAAACGGTCTTCTGTGACCTCACCCTGTCACATACATTTTCCTCAAACCTTCTAGAACACTAACAGCTATGCCTTAACAGATATATCTAATAATCTAATCTAATGACTAATGTGAGGTTTGTATATCTAATTTATTTAATGGGACACTGTAGGTTAGTGGGCCAACAAGCTAATACCCCAGTCTCTTAAATCCACAAGGATATTTGTTAAGTTCTTCCAAGCCCACTGATGGGGTTGGGAGTGTGGGGCAAAAGGGGCAGTTGCCCAGGGGCCCAGCAAGTCTGTAGACCTCTCTGAGTACTTCTAACAGTTTTGATTAAATCCTGCATAGCAAATGGGGAGAAAAGGACACACTATCCCCTTATTTGAGGATTCCTCTGGTATGGGATAATCTTATATGCATGGCCCTTTCTCCTTCCTCTGTCTGTTAATTTAAGGAGCAACTAGATTGGTTTATTTGTGTTCCAGTGATGTCCAGCAGGTAAATTGGTCTCATGAAGTCAACATAGACAATTTTATATAGCCCTGAACCAAACCAACCCTTAGTCGTCCCCAAGATCAGAAAGCTGCAAAGATGGGTGGTGGTTCTTGTGATTGTCCCAAGTTCTGGTCCCTATTAGCCCATTTGCAGATAGGGTCAGAGGTATACTACTAAAACTCGAATGTTGTTTTCCCCAGCAACTTGGACTTGCCATACTGATTCTTGCAACCATTTCCATCTGTACCCATCTCAAACCCAGACTGTAGGAGGGTGGCTGAGGTCCAATTCCCCTGTAGCAACACCCTTGATGCTGAGGATACATCGGGTTAGAGTGCATTTCCCCAGAGTTGTGGGCCAGGTGGCCCTAAATGCCCAGTACTCCGTTCATCTCTAGGCCACGTTGGTCTCCTCTAATACCACAGGCCATAGTCCCTAGCAGCATCCTCCAAAAGGGTTATAAGGTAAGCAGTAAGGGTATGTTGAACTTGGCCACAGGCTTCCCCCCCCCCCCTCAAAGAATGGTTTTTACCCTAGTTACCAGGTTAGTCATGAGGGACTCAATGTTTCCCAGGGTTAAAATGACATCCCCCAATAAATGATGCTAAGGGAAAATCTACCCCATCCAATAACCCCAGAGCATGTTCCAGGCATTGGAATCAAGTAAAGGAATCCACTTGTTGCAGGGAGTTTCATCCCTCCAATACATAGCTGGCAAGATCTCTCCACCTCCAGGTGCTTCTGTCAACCAAATTCTTAATGGCCCTATAACAGCATCCCTTTTCTGACTTCAGTAAACTGAAAACAATTAGCAAATGTGTTACTAAGAACAGAGTGAGTAATTTGCAAACCTGATGCATTAAGAAACACAGATCTTTGGATGAGGGTGGACCACCATAGAGATTTACAGTTTGGCCTGAGGTCAAGGGATAGGGAAAGGAAGAGGTTTAATTAGAGTGCATTTCCCTTTATTTTGAAAGGGAATGGTATGACATGTCCAATAAAAATCGGGTACCATGCCTGTGGAGTTCAGGGAAATCCAGAGGGTGGATGAAATTCCCATGCGAAACCCCCTCCTGCAATATTGGTTTCTGTAAATATAATTAAAATGCTTATTAATTTTTTCTGCCTAATGCAGGCACTTTCAGGGTATAATTACTGGCATAACTTAATTGATGCTCTAAAGCAAAACGAAAAGTTACCCAGCCATTTTACAATATACTCCAAATGGATAGAAGTCCAGGCTCAAGCTGAATAAAAGCATAGATACAGAAAAACAGACATTATTAATGTAAAAACAGCAGTAGAAGAACTGAGCATCTTATCTCAATTACACTCTTTCTTGTAAAGAATAATCTGGCTTTCCAGGGCTCATCAGATAAGTTGTTTACAGAAGATAATAGCAATTTCAGTGGCTGGGTAGAGCTTCTTAGGAAATACAATGATGTCATATGTGATGATCTATGCCAAGTAGTTTGCAAAGAAGCTATGGATTGTTACTGCAGCAAAACAATTAAAAATAAGGCAAGGAAGCTGCTTGATAACTTGACATGACTTGTCAAAGCAAAGTACTATGCCATAATAATGGACTGCACTCCTGACATTAGTCATAATGAAAAGATGTCATTTACAGTATGATTTGTTGATGAGGGTGTCTATATCCCAGTAAAGAACACTATAGGTTGGACCTCCCAAAACTGGGACTCTTTGGTCCGGCAACATCCGTGAGCATAGTTCCTGCTAAAGTGTGCACCTCTGTGGCCATGCATAAAAAATTCTTCTCCCTCCTACCTCCTCTGGAGAGCTGCTCAGCAGCACTTGCACAGCAGGCAGCTGCCCCACTAGGTGGGGCCAGCTGAGATGGCATGATGAGGGAGCCTCTGTGGTGGTAGGGCTGAGACCTGCTGCGGCCACGTGGTGGGTAGGGAGGCCTGCTCCGGGGGCCTGGGCTGCCACGGGACAGGGGAGACCAAGACCCATTCTGGCAACTGGGGTCAAGAACAGGACCTGCTACATGGCCATTCGGGGCGGCTGGGTCTGCTCTGGTGCCTGGAAACAGGACATGCCGCATGGCTGGGGGGGGTGTCTGCTCTGGTGGCTGGGAACAGGACATGCTGCATGGGGGGGGGAGGGGGAAGGGGTTCTGCTCCAGCAGCCGGGAATGTGTGTGCTAATAAATTGGGTGCCAAGGTGGCACACATCCAAACCAGTGCACATGACCTCAATATTGGTGCACAAGCCAAAACTCACTCTGCTCATGGTTGGAAAATCTTAGAGGGAACACTGGTAGTGAGCACAGCTTTTCGAAGCTAAGGCTCATTACAATATATCTTCGACTGATGATGACCAATAAAAGACTCACATCACTTGCTATTTTATTGCTTGAAAATGCCATTAACCAGTCTTTGAATCTCTCTGACACTGTGCTTCAGTTCCCCAGGGCAAAGGTAAGAAAAGCAACCTTTTGAACTACTGTCCATTTGATGTTGGTGCAAAGCTCAATTTTATGGTATTAGTATATTTCAGTTACTCTTAACATTTTCTATAAGCTTAACAGAAATTATTTTTATTTGCTTATATATGGCATGAATAAATAGTTTCACTGGTCTACTGTACAAATTTATCATCTTATATAAAAGCAATACATTATGAATGCAAATCATTCAAAGTTGTGAAATGGGCTACAAATGCAATAAAAATAAGGTATTCAAAAGTTTAACATTAGAGCCTTGGGAACATTAGAGCTATTTATACACCTGACAGCAATGCTGAAACATCTCTGTTCTGGTTTAGAGCAGCTACTACAGAAGTCAGCAGGAAAACTCTCACTGACTTCAATAGGAGCATGATAGGGCCCTTGTATAGATGATTTGGGGTTTGCTGCTTAAAGCTGGCATTTGTACAGGAAAACAGAAATATTTTAGTAACTGCATGAAGCTGCTTTAAATCAACTTCACAAAGAACCACTCACCCCATTCTCTCTGCTGGAAGTACTAAGCTCTGATAATGAATTTCCCCAGATAGGGAGGTGGAAGGAAATACAAAAGAAATGTCTACTAAATTTAAAAAGAATGTGAAATAAGCTCTGCAAAGCTTGTCTGACTAAAATACTATTTTTCTTATTGGAGGCCTTCCTCAGCTCTTTGCAAATCAGTAACAAAAGGTTAATTGCATAATATATAAGAACTGTTATCAGTTTTCAAGACAGACTGTTGTCATTACACAGAAGTGTAGGTAATTTACTTTTATTCTCAGCTTCTTGCTTACATCTTTTCTTCTCCTTTTGTAATGATTAATAACTTGTCAAAAGTCAAAAATATAAAAACAATTAGTTGTCAAAAGCACATATCTTCAAGCGAAGACTAGTGTTAAAGATTAACATTTTTCTTTGATTTCCCCAGTAATTACTGATCCAGATAATAAGCCTATCTTCAATCGACTCATATAACATTACTATGCAAGTGATCTCATTTTTATAGAATGTTAATGTCATGAGGTAAAATACTGCTATTTAGGCATTTTTAAGGTGCCACTGCTTGAGTAAGTGTATACCTGCCTTGGTACACTAGTAATGAACTACTTCGCCTGTCTTGCTGATGACATTAGTTTGAAGCCAGTCTAGTGTCATAAAAAACACTGTGCAGACAGACCTTCATGGGGCTTCTTAGGTGATCCAGGCACTGCCATAAAGACATTAGCCATGTCAATGGAATTCTGTGATCTTAGCCCAGTGACTAAATTTTCCCATAAAAACATAATTGCCAGATTTTTTCACTCATAGGCAATCACATTGGCTCTCTCAACAGGGAAACCAAAACCCAATGGATGTGTAAATGCCCAGTGTTATGTACATTGGTGGGACTTTCCGAACACTCTGAAACTATTGTTCTCTATACTTCATATTTATTATATAGTTAAAACGAGGTGTTCAGTACACATGACTATCAATCTAGCATTTTACAAGCATGAAATTCAAATTAATTAAGCATAATTTCACTGTTTAAAAAGTGCATGTATTTAAGAAACATGGGGAAAAGGCATGTTCTAGGATGGATAAGAAAATAAGACCAGCACATGAAAAGTAAAAAAACCTTTTAAATGTAATTGCTGGTTTAACCTTCCTTTGAATGTTCTTATTTATGGATACAGCATTGTCAGAATTAGTTAACATGCTCCTTATTCCTAACACTCTCTCCTGGATTCCTTTCCCCCTCATATTAGCCTCCAAGGGGATCCTGCCCATCAGTTCCCTGAAGCATGCTACTCAGCTACATATGTAATTGCTAGAAATATATTATTTCAATACTAATAAGAAATATAAAACCTGATACTTACAAGAGAAAGGCTTTACAGTAACCCATTTAACTTCAAAGATGTCACTTCCCATGGAATACTCACAAGCTTTGGACCCTCTGTTATGTACTTAAAACTGCATAAACCCTAAAATGTACTGAAATTCTATTAACTATTTTTGTGTATATCTGTATGTGCAATATGAATTAATACATTAGTCTGGTATTTTTCTTGGTTCTTGTCTAATTAATCTAATATAGCTATTAATGAAAATGTTTACTGTCTGTATACAAAATGAGTTTTACTTTAGAGGCTTCAGTGTTTTAGAGATAGATAGATAGATATAATTTGCTTTTACCACTTCATCTGTTCTTTTTCCTTACTACTACTTTTAAAAAAATAATACAGTACACTGATAGTTTAAAACAAATAAAATAATAAAGTTTTAGTATAATTCATTTCATTTAAAATAATTACAAAAAAAGAGAACACAAAAATTAATTTAGTCCCAGATATTACTCTAACAAATCTGGCAAATGACAGCCCTCTAGTGGTTAAATGCATAGATGAACATAACAACTATAATGTTCTAACAAGCCATACCGTAGTACTATACTTGAGCTAATTAAGAAAGAATATGTAATGTCTAATATAGTCATATGAAATGCTCATGCCTTTAAATTAGTCCACTATTGTATCTGGACCATTTTGGAAAGTATCTGTTTTCTAACACAGACAGACCCAGGGAAATAGCTGAATATAAGTCCTAAATGACACTGGACAGTACTTCCAACATTTCTCCACCATTTTACACTATATTGAAAAAGATATCATTAGTGTCCTGCTGAATAGACTAAATATAAAGTTCCTATACCCCTATTTAAATACTTTTAGTGGCAGAAGAATAAACTCACTACTTCACATTTGGAACTGTCTCTTTCATATGCATGTATTCGCATATTAAGGCAGTATTTAAAGCCTGTACTTTCATGCTATATTGTTGTGGGTGATATCCAGAATGAACAGAGCATATATAAAAATCTATAATTTATTGTTTATAATGAAACTGGGGTCCATTGTTTGGAATGCTCTCATGAGATCAGGAAGCAATATGTGTGTAAATTAAGTAATGGCTCTGGAACAAAGCTGTTTCAAAGTAATCTTCTGATCAGAAGACTTTTCTCAGTTTAGATTATCCAAACCAAAATTCAGCAGATACTCTGAAAACAAACATTTCTAACATGATCCGACACAAGTTAGAAGCTCCAAATGAAAATATCTAAGGATACTAATAAAATGTTATTAAAATTGAATGACATAATGCATTCCATTTTTGGCCTCTTCACTATAGCTCTGCACTGATACAAAATTTGTGGCTGCATCCTCATTTGAATGCGTAAAAATGAGTCACAGATATCCGCACTGACATCCATGGATGCAGATACCCACAGGCATGTAGCGGATATCCGCAGATTTGCAAGTCTCTACTCTTCGTCATAAAAAGAGATTAAAACAATATTGAAAGAATGGCTCAACATTTACTTTTTTATTATTTGGTTTATATATTGCTAGATTTACCCAGCATTGCTCGGATCCTTAATTCAATTATTTTTTGTTTGTTGGAAAATACGGTGAAAATGTACATGCTTCGTTTGAATCATTGCTGTGGGGTGGAGCTGGGAATGAGGGTTCAGTATGCAGGCTAGCCCAGAGAGAAGACTACCCCAGCCCTCTCTCACCACAGCAGCTTGGGCTAGTGAGAAGCACCTCTCCATGGCCGTTGCAAGTCCAGAGGGCACAGCCAGGGAGGAAGTGCAGGTCCCCTAGCTGGGGCAAGTTTATCTGCCCCGTACAGTCCCTAGCCAGAGTGAGGAATGCAGAAAAACATGAACTTTCCCCTTGCTCCCTGATGAAGGGGAAGAGTCAGCAGCGTTTCCATATGAATTATGGGGAAGAACTTCTTCCCCATCCCCATCGCTAAAGGGTGCACGAAGGGTGGAAGATTCATGGCTTCCTGATGAGGGCGGGGGGGAGCACACCCCAGGCAGCTCCTTTCATCTGTCTGGTGATCATATCTCTTTTCTGTATGGTTTTGTGAGAAGCAATGTCATTTCAGGCACATCCCATTTTCCTGGCACAACCAAACTCCTACCTTGTTTTAAGTTATGATAAGAAGAATCTGGAAGAGGAATGAGTTATGATAAGAGGAAGCCAAATTTTGTGGTCCTAGCTCTTATAGTTTATGAGGAGCTCTTGAACAAACTCTCTCAAATATAGATGTGGCCTGTATCAAACACACTGGGTTCTGCACAGATGCAAACAATTATCTTCCTGTAACCCAGCGGTCGGCAACCTTTTCAAACCAAAGAGCCAAACTACATCAAAATTCAGAACAAGTGGTAAACAAAGAGACATATAAGAATGAATGCCCATTTGCATAACTGAAAATATGGAGTTTAATATTATTGATAATTGATATGATCTTTAATAATAGCATAAATGAAAAATTGTACTCTCAGACTTTATTTAATGGGACTTCTGCTGCAACTGGGGGTGCAGTTTGTGGATGTGCAGGTACAGGAGTCACGGTTGGTGTGCATGAGGGGCTCAGGGCAACAGGTTGGTGTGTGTGGAAGGTACAGGAGTCAGGACAAGATTCTGGGGGTGGGAAACAGAGTTTATGGTTGGGGAGCCCTGGGGCCAGATTACCTTACCTGGCTGAGGCTGGACTACTGCACCTGGGCAGCAGTGGCTGAATGAGGGGCCAGGCCAGGATCACCGCAGACAGATCATAGCCTCCCCTCCTACCCATGCTGAAGCAGGAAAGTGGCCGCAACCAGCCCTTCCTGTGACCAAATGGGGGCTAGACCATGGGACCTGCCCTAGGATTGGGGCCATGAACAGGACGATGCAGCCAGATAGGGACTGGACCCCAATTGGGGACATGTTGGCCAGGCTTCATATGAAATAAAGTAAAATATTATATCCACCACAAAAGGTTTCACATTGTCTTTATTCATGGCAGGGGTGGGGAACCTTTTTAGGGTCAGGGACCAATGACCCACAGAAAACACAGTCGGGGACCAAACAAGTGATAAGTAAAAAAACAAACAAAAAAAACTCCCCTCCAAAAACCTCCTATACCTCACTGATGTAGTCCCCAACTAACACACCTCACTCCCTTCTCCAGCCATATAGTGTGTGTGGGGGGGGGACGACGACTGAGGTTCAAGGCCTCAGGCCAGATTAACTCTTCTGGGGTTCCAAGGATAGTGGAGTTTGTGGGCCCCACCTAAGCTCTGGGCCCCACTTAAGCCAAAAATGAGCCTTTAGCTATAATCTTTGAAAAATCATGGAAGACAGGAGAGAGTCCAGAAGACTGGAAAAGGGCAAATATAGTGCCAATCTATAAAAAGGGAAATAAGAACAACTCAGGAAACTCCTGGCACAGAAGCTAAACTGACTGGTCTGTAAAGATAATGGAACAAGTAATTCGTGAATTCATCTGCAATTACCTGGAAGATAATAAGGTGATAAGTAACAGCCAGCATGGATTTGTAAAGAACAACTCATGTCAAACCAATCTGATAGCTTTCTTTGATTTGATAATGAGTCTTGTGGATAAGGGAGAAGCGGTGGATGTGGTATACCTAAAATGTAATAAGGCATTTGATACAGTCTTGCATGATCTTCCTTTCAATAAACTAGGCAAATACAACTTAGATGGGGCTACTATAAGATGGGTGCATAACTGGCTGGATAACCGTTCTCAGAGAACAGTTATTGATGGTTCAGAATTCTGCTGGAAGGGCGTAACGGGATGAAATACTGTTCAATATCTTCATCAACAATTTAGATATTGGCATAGAGAATATGCTTATTAAATTTGGAGAAGATACAAAGATGGAAGGGGTTGCAACTGCTTTGCAGGATAAGGTCATAATTCAAAATGATCTGGACAAACTGGAGAAAAGGTCTGAGGTAAATAGGAGGATGTTTAATAAGGACAAATGCAAAGTACTCCACTTAGGAAGGAACAATTTGTTTCACATGTAGGCTACATCTAGACTGGCCCCCTTTTGCGCCAAAGGCATGCAAAGGAGGCCAGTCACAATTGCAAATGAAGTGGGGATTTACATTTTCCCCGCTCCATTTGCATGAACATGGCTGCCGCTTTTTTCCGTCTTAGAGTTTTGACGGAAAAAAGCGCCAGTCTAGACAGGGCTCTTGCGGAAAATAAAGCCTTTTCCGCAAGATCTCTTATTCCCTTTTTTAAAATTGTTCTTCATGGCTTCTGATAAGAAGACAAGAAGCAATGGGCTTAAACTACAGCAAGGGAGGTTTAGGGTGGACATTAGGAAAAACTTCCTAATTGTCAGGATAATTAAATACTGGAATAAGTTGCTTAGGGAGGTTATGGAATCTCCATCTCTGGAGATATTTAAGAGCATCTAGATTAGCATCTATCAGGGATGGTCTACAGGGTACTGGGTCCTGCTGTGAGGGCAGGGAACTGGACTCGATGACCTCTCAAGGTCCCTTCCAGTTCTAGTGTTCTATGATTCTATGATAATATTCTTGCCAGCAAGTTAAGGAAATATGGATTGGATAAATGGACTGTAAGGTGGTAGGAAGCTGGCTAGATTGTCAGGCCCAACGAGTAGTCATCAACGTTTCAATGTCAGGTTGGTGGTCAGTTTCATGTGCAGTGCCCCATGGATCGGTTCTAGGGCTGGTTTTGTTCAACATCTTTATTAATGACCTGGATGAGGGGATGGATCGCACCCTAAGCAAGTTTGCTCATGACACTAAGTTATGGGGAGAGGTAGATACATTGGAGGGCAGGGATACGGTCCAGAGTGACCTAGACAAATTGGAGGATTGGGCCAAAAGAAAT
>JANRFK010001605.1:23414318-23449682 GCA_030068395.1 Apalone spinifera
ATTTGATAGCAGCCTTCAACTTCTTGAAGGGAAGTTCCAAAGAGGATGGAGAGAGGTGTTCTCAGTAGTGACGAATGGCAGAACAAGGAGCAATAGTCTCAAGTTAGAGTGGAGGAGGTCTAGGTTGGATATTAGGAAAAACTATTTCACTAGGAGGGTGGTAAAATACTGGAATGGGTTACCAAGGGAGATGGTAGAATTTCCATCCTTAGAGGTTTTTAAGTCCGTGTAAAGGATTACTGTAACGGATCACCGTGTGCGCTGAGGCTGCTTATACCTACCACCACATTTATTATAACCATCTTCACGTTTTTTACATTGCTACCGCCTTATAAGGCAGTCGAAGCACACAAAGAAAGTCACAGACGTCGGCCGGCGGAGTAGGGGGGTTCGGGCCCTCCCTCTCTCCGAACCTCGGCCCAAGGCCCTAAGGCAGGGGTCCCCTGTCCCTGCTCAGCAGTGAGGGGTATTGTCCCTAAACCCTCCCGCTCACGGGATCCATGACCCTACCCTGGGCCGCTTCCTACTCTGCCCATAGGGGCTGGACCTTTCCGGCCCCCGCTCACCGTTTGCCAGCCTCCCTCTTGCTCCGTCGCCTCCTCTCTCCCTCTTCCTTCCCTCATCCTGGAAGACATCCCTTTTTGAACTCCCCCGTCCCCAAGGCCTGCCTGCGTCATTCCCCTTGCGACTCCGAGGTGCCCGCTGATGACGTCACCGCCCCGGGCGTCCCAGTTGCCCTCTGTGACGTCACTGCTGGTCATCCCGGTGCCCCTCTCGGTGCGTTCTCTGCCTGCGCTATGTGTTCCCTGGCATCTCTCGGGACCAGCCTGGGATTCCCCCCTTTTCTCCCCGCGATCCTCCCAAGTGTGGGGCGGGGGCGCCCCGTCACAGTCCCGGCTTGACAAAACCCTGGCTAGAATGATTCAGTTGAGGTTGGTCCTGCTTTGGGCAGGGGGCTGGAATCAATGACCTCCTGAGGTCTCTTCCAGCTCTGTGATTCTATGATCTGGGCAGGAGGTGGGGTTCAGGAGGGGGTGACATCTAGATTGGAGGTGGGGTACGGGAGCTGGTTGGGAGTAGGGTGTCTGGCTGGGAGAAGGGGAAGAGCAAGGGAGGGTGCAGAGTCTGTCCAGGAGAGAGGGTGCAGGAGCAGGCTGTGGGTGGGGTATCTGGCCAAGGGGGAGGTGCAGGAGCAATGGAGGGTGCAGGAACAGGGTGGTGGTAGGGTGTAGGGGCAAAGGGGGGTCTGGGAAAAGGCTCAGAATAGGGTGCCTGGCCAGGAGGGAGGGTGCAGGAACAGGATGGAGATAGCATGTGGGGCAAAGAGTGAGGGTGCAGGAGCAGCCAGGGTGTAAGTGTCTGGTCAGGGAGGAGGATGCAGGAGTGGGCTGGGGGTGTGGGTTCTCAGTGGAGGTGTGTGAGGGGGGTGGGAGAGTAGGCTCTCAGCTTGGGGGGTCTGAGTGAGGGGGCAAGGTTACAGGGTCTCAGTGGAGGCGGTGAGTGGGAGGTGAGGATGCAGGGTGTTGGCTTGGGGGGGGAGGGTCCACTTACTTGCTTTTGCACCACTTCCAGCACTGTCTCCCAGGCACGGCCTCATGCTGCTTCCATTAGCCGGATTCCAATGGCAGCAATCAATCTGAACCAGTGCCTGGAAGTAGTGAGGAACTGGATGAGGTCGAATAGGCTGAAGCTGAATCCAGATAAGACCGAGGTCCTGTGGATCAGGAAGCCATCTGTCTGGGAATGTGGTGTGTTACCTGTTCTGGACAGTTCACACTCCCCCTGAAAGAACAGGTATGCAGCTTGGGAGTCCTTCTGGACCCTTTTTTAACATTTGAAAATCAGATTTCTTCAGTGGCCAGGAGTGCTTTCGGGCAGCTTTGGCTGATCCGCCAGCCGTGACCCTTCCTGAATAAGAACAACTTGACTACAGTGATTCGTGCTCTTGTCACATCCCAATTGGATTATTGTAATGCGCTCTACATGGAGCTGCCTTTGAAGAGTCTTTGGAAGCATCAACTGGTCCAGAATGCATCTGCTCAAGTTTTAACTAATACTCGTTATACAGAGCACATTATGCCAGTTCTCCAGCAGCTGCACTGGCTTCCGGTATGTTTCTGGGCACAATTCACAGTCTTGGTTATGACTAAAAAAGCCCTAAATGGGTTGGGACCAGGGTATTTGAAGGACCGTTTCCTCTTATATGAATCAGCTCAGGGATTGAGGTTGGCTGGGGAGGCTCTGGTCTGTGTTCCTTCACTTACAAAGGTAAGGTTGACATCTGCACGGAGCAGGGTCTTCTCAGCCTTCACCCTTAGGCTATAGAATTCTCTTCCCTGGGATATTTGCCTGGCATTCTTTCGGTGCCAGGCCAAGGCCACCCTTTTTACCTAATTTTGCATTGGTGTGGGTGTGGGTGTCCCTCCTTTTTAGGTGTTTTAGCAGGTTTTATGTTCCTCCCACTTTTGGGTCTTGTGTTTTACTTTATGTACATTTATTTATTGTGTTTAAAAATGTTTGTAAGCTGCCTTAAATATTTTAAATAGAGAGGTGGGGTAAAAATATTTTAAATAAATAAATAAATAATATACCCTTTACACTAAATTGAGAACTACTTTTTGCTAACAGTGGGATACAGTATGTCTATGCACATTTAAGCAATTATATGGCTCAATATATATTTATTTATTTATTCGGATTTTTTATTTTTTACTTTTTAATTGTGTTAGAAAATGGTGAATGATACGTTTCTTATTTACTAGATGATGATTTTTATCTGTGATTTATGTCAACTCCATTTGGATGAAAATTCAAATTCAGCTTTTTTTAAAACAACATTACTTGATACATAACAAAAAGAGAGTTTATCAAAACAAGTTTTACATTTAAAACTAATTGATTTATTTAAAAAAGAAAGTACGAGCTGGCCCTTCCAAATCTGGCAGCCTCGGGATCTCATTGGTCCCTGTGACGATGCGTTGAGGTTCTCCCATCTCCTGCACCCCTGTAATGACACGGGCAGACTCCACCAGCCAGTAGAATAGAGGGATTTTATTGCTTCTCCAGGATACAGCATAGCATAGATGCAATCCAATTACAGGGCCAGGGCCAGGATGCCTCAGCCCCCCTTGAGATGGGGGGCGACTGGGCCCTCAAATCCCAGCCCCTGGCTCGCCTGCTTCCTCCATGATACCCAGACAGAAACTAACTCCCTTCCAGCCCTGTCCCCCAGCCAGGGCAGCATTCCACCTTCCTTTGTTTCCCTCCCTGGGAGGTAGCTGGTCAGACAGGTTAAGAAGCCCCCTTTGCATAATAACTCATCCCCTGTCCTGCTGTGTCATGCTGCAGATAGCAGCCAGTGGAGGCCACTCACAGCCCAAGCCCAACCGGCCAGGTACCCCCACTACGTCACAGTCCCAAAAAAGAGAGTTTTCTGGATCAGAGGAGGTCAATGCCTGCCCCCTGCCACTGGTCCAGTTGAGCTCCTAGCCCCCACTGCCACCTAAAGATGTTAAGGACTAGTCTATTAGTCGACTATCTGATAAGCAAATGCTTATTGGATACTCAATCGCCTAGTCGATTCTCCCCCCTTGCTGCCTCTATCAGATAGAGACAGCAAAGGGGGGGGGGGAGAAGGGGTACTTAAAAGCGGCAGTGCGCACAGCTGAGCCAGGGATCAGCTGTTCAGAGCTGTTGCTTTGAAACCCCAAGGCAGTGTTCCAAAGGGGCAGCCATCGCACAGCTGATCCACGGCTCAGTTGTGCATTGCTGCCCCTTTGAAGCACCAAAGCAGCGTTCAAAGGGGCAGCACCATGGAGCCCGGGGTCAGCTGGAGACTCCCAGCTGACCCCAGGTTCTGGGGAAATGCCGTACGGAAGCTGGGGTCAGCTGGAGAGTCAGCTGACCCAGGACTCCACAGCGCTGCCTCTTTGAAATGCCGCCTCAGCATTACTAAGAGTCCCTCACTGACCCCAGACTCCATGGCTTTGAAATGCACAAGAGCCCCTGCTGGGGACTCTGGTAAATTTCAAAGCAGGCACTGCCACGTGCAGCCCGGAGTCAGTAGGACTTCCTGCTGGCCCCGGGCTGCATGAGGCGTTCCGCATGCCTCCTTTGAAATGTACAAGAGCCCCAGTGGGAGGAATGCGAAAGTGCCTATCGACTAGTCAAGTAATCGATGGAAATTCCATTGACTACCCGACTAGTCAATTAACCGCAATTTAACATCCTTACTGCCACCAGTCTAGCCAGGGTGGCCACCCCAGCAAGGCTCCAAACCTTGCCTCGGCGTTTCGAAGGGGCAGCACCATGGCACCCAGGGTCAGCAGAGTCCCCCGCTGACCGTGGGCTCCATGGCTTTGAAATGCTCAAGAACCCACACTGGGAGACTCTTGTACATTTCAAAGCACACACACCGCATGCAGCCCAGAGTTAGTGTAAAATATCTTTATAACATTGATAAATTTAATCAGAATTCCAGATTTCCACACTGTATCTCTGTTTACACTATCAAAAAAGATTAGGTTTGGAAGAGACTTCAGGAGGTGATCTAGTTCAACCTCCTCCTCAAACCAGAACTAACTCCAAATAAATCATTCTTGCCAGAAATTTGTCAAGACTTGCCTTAAAAACCTCTAAGGATAGAGCAGTGTTTCTCAACCAGTGGTACAAGTACCCTTAGAGGTACTCGAGAGAAGTCTGGGGGGTACAGTACGTCAATGCAACTGAAATTTGGAGAAAACTGAATTTTTTTCTTTTCAGTTTTATTATTTTTGTACTTTTTACAGCAAAAACTTTCATCGCCCACCTGACTACGATTAAGTTGTTTAAACAAATGTGTTGCAATGGTAGAAAAAAAAATTGTGTGTGTCTAAAAACTGTAGAAACTGGGGATACTTAAAAATTTTTTTAAAGGGGTACTTTACAAAAAAAAGGTTGAAAAACACTGAGATAGAAAATCCACCATCTCTCTAGGCAACCCATTCCAGTGCTTCACCACTCTCCTAGAGAAGTATTTTTTCCTAATAGCCAACCAACATTTCCTACACTGCAACTTGAGACCATTGCTTCTTGTTCTGTCATCTGCCACCACAGAGAATAGCCTGGCTCCATCCTCTTCAGAATCTCCCTTCAGGTAGCAGAAGGTTGCTATTCCTTAATTTAAATTATCATCTACTGCAGCATCAGCCCAATAACAAAAAATACCATATTGTTGTAATCAAAAGCAAGTGCATCTGTATTAATATGTAAATTAAATACATGGAGTAAGGTATGGAAATAATCTGAGAAAACTGAGTGAAGGTGCGTTATTTAATAAAACAAATCCCATTTACCACAGATCTGGTAATTTGCAACAGTTTGAAATACACAATTCTAGAGGGGATTTGCCAGCTCACAGCAGACAGCTGATCCAGCAGGTCTGGTAAATAAATGATACCCAAAGGAAGAAGAAAGAGGTAAACTTGGGGCAATCTTGGATGTTACTTCCCTCTTCAAATATAGGAGATATGAGGCCTCTCCTACACTTTCAGAAGGAGCTGTAGGATAATGTGTGTTGGTTTTCCATCAGCTCAGAGGAGCTTGGGTCATGACTCTATGGCTATGTCTGCACAACATTTCTTTTTTGGAAAAAGGTATGCAAAAATTGAGCTCTGCAATTTGCATACCTTTTTCCAATTGTTTTTTTGAAAGAGGCTTTTCCGAAATTTGGCCCATCTACACTTGGCCAAATTTCGGAAAAATCTCCTCTTTTGGAAGAGCCCTTCTTCCTCATGAAACGAGGTTTACAGGGCTTCCGAAAGAGCACATCTGCTCTTCTGCAATAAATGTTGGAAGAGCAGACACGTTCTGTGGACACGGCAGAGTTTTTCCGGAATACCTCCAGTATCCTGGAAAAACTCCATAATGTAGACATGGCCTATAAATCAGAGTTCTCTTTTCCCATACTTCCAGACAGAGCCTTGCACAAGAGGATGCCTTCACAACTGAGAGAAATTTGCATAGGAAGTTGAACTTATATTGCAGGAGATTGTAGGTAAAGTTACAGCTTCCCCTTGCTCCTCAGCATGTTAAGTTTTGTGACAACTCTAAAGAAATCTCCTTTCCACTCACTCACCCTTAAAGGCAGTTCTTGGGGGGTGAGGGAGGAGTCTCCCTTTATTCTTGTAGAACGGTCTGAGGAATTGCCTCTCCCTAGGTCAGAGAGTGAAGCCAGTGCTGGATTAAGGCACAAGAACTGTTGGCCCAGGGCTCTATATACTGGTGTCACAAGAGAAAAGCAGAATCTCCGTTTTCCTTAAGCCCACCATAGATGCAAAGAAAAGCTTGAAAATATGACCCAACAGGTGTGGCTGAGCAAGCAAATGGGCTGAAATAATAGCTTCAAGGGGTGTGAACGGCTTCTTAACTCTGCAACTTGCTGCCAACGTGGGCGGAGAGGTGGGCACCGGGGGCATACTTAGGAGGGCTCCGGATTGCAGTAATTCCTCCCTTGGTATGAATAGCTTCATTCACTCTCTCCCCCCTCGGAGAAGCTGTGAGGAGCCTACTACCCGTAAATTATTCAAAACCCCAAGGCCAGGGTTTCATCGTTAAAACAGTTGTGCCCTTGGGACCTGTCTCCTGAACCTCGGGGGTGGCCTCGCTGCGAGGAGACTGCACAGATCTCAGCTCCCCCGCCTCAGCTCACGAGGGAGGCTTGGGGCAGTGAGTCACTCGCCTCCTTTCTCCTTTGGGGACGGCTCCTCGCTTTCTGCTCGCCCAGGCTCACAGCTGGGGGCTTTGCAGAGCTACCGCCGCCTCCGCTGGCCCCTACTGAAGCAGGCGGGGGAGAGTGAGACCCTTGGGCATCTTGAGTATGTCCCACGCTGCGGGAGAGCTGGGCTGCTGCCCTGTGGCCCTTGTAGCCTGCAGGCGGCGCTAGCACTCGGAGCCTTCGCCTGGCGTTGAGTTGAGGGCAGCGGCTTCGCTGCAGCTAATGCGCATGCTCCACACTCCCGGCGGTCCGCGGCTGCCCTAGTCAGCCCAGCCCGCCATGGCGGCGCCGCTGGAGCACGAGAACCAGGTTTTCCTGGATCTCTTCCACCAGGACGGGCTGGTGATCTGCGCCCGCGGCCTGGGCATCGACCGCATCCTGCTGCGCTTCCTGCGCCTCTACTGCGAGCCGGCCAGCCTGGTGCTAGTGCTCAACACCAGCCCCGCCGAGGAGGTGAGGGCCGCCAGGGGCTGCGGCCCGGGGCGAGTCGCAGCCTGGCTCCTTCTGGGGGCGGGAGGAGACTGCCCCGACCTCCTCTCCCTGCGGAGGGGAACGAGGTTAGCCCCCAACCTCCCTCCCGGGGAGCGGGATGCGATTGAATCCCACCCCCGCCCCGCCTTTCAGGGATCCCCCCGCCCCGCGTGTCCCCCTCTGCAAGGCGCGTTCGCCTTCCTTGGACCTCGCAGGTGGCGGCCCGTTTCCAGACCTGGCACGTCGGTCACCTGGAACTGGTTATGGCGGGGAGGGAGAGTTGGCTTGAGGAGCTGGCAGTGAACCAATGTCTCAAGTGCGTGGTAGGAGACATACTGTGCCGCTGGAGTTGACCGTTCTCGTAGGTTTTGTCTAGGGACGTTAAATATCCGTTAATTGAACAGGCGTGTAACCTTGTGTATGCTTATCGGCTATTCTATAGTCCCTGGGGCAGGGCTGGCAGCCTCACTCCCAAGGAGCCCCCTGCCAGAGGCAGCAGCACAGGGTGCCAAGTGGAAACTGGTCTGCAAGGAGAGACAGTTTGATAACCACCTCCCCTTGTGGACCAGCTGCCTGTCACCCACCAACAGGGTGGCAGCAGCCTGTTTAAGGGGGTGTCTGAGCTCCTGGGTCTGATGTGAGCCAGAACTGAGCTAGGCTGCCTGCCCACCCAGCTCCTAATATACTTTAAATACAGAGCCACAGCAGGGATAGGTCCTGGACCCATTGCAAGCCAGGACTGAGTTGGGTTGCTGGCCAGCCTGCTAAAAATTTATTGGCGGAGTATGGGGAGAGAGGGAAATGTGTGTAGTCTATAGCATTAATCTAAAGCTTTTGCTTATCTATTACTCAACTACACTATTACATCCCTATTTTGGTCCATGGTTATTGAAGTCTGTGTTTCACTGGTAGAGACATGAATGGATTTGGGCAAATACTATGCCCAAGTACTAGGGAACAATCAAATAAAAACTTGTTTTTCCGTTAGCTACCTGACTTACTATCTGTAAACATTTGTAAAAAAGTCTCAGGAGGGTAGCCATTTTACTCTGTAACTTTAAAGAAACAAAAAGTAGTCCTGTAGCACCTTAGAGTCTAACAAATATATAGTATCATGAACTCTTGTGGGCAAAACCTACTTCCTCAGATGAGTAGAGTGACAGTTTGCAAGAGTAGAGATGTTCTAAAGCCAGGTAATTGCATTCTACCCATGGAGATTTCCCCTTCAGTTTTAGTTGAATAAATATTCTTCTTATCCTTTTATGTTGTGTAATGATGCTGCTTGCTACTAATTAGTTACTACATTTCACCACACAGTTTGATATCAGTGTAGAATAAGTGACTCTTGTTTGTCCAGTAGTCTGTAGATTTTGTCTTAAGATTTCCAAAGGCATCCACACCTCCATTCAAAAAATTTAGAGATCCACAAATTAAAAAATATTGAAAACCATTGGTTCAGGCTGTCTCTCCACTACAGACCTTATGAGCAGAACAGCTATGCCACTGTAAGGTTTCCCGTGTAGCTGCATTTTGCTCTCTTGCTAACAAAATTATACTACCCCAACAAACTGTATTATCTGTGCCATCAAGAGAACCTGTCCTGCTGACAGTGCTGTCCACACCAGCACTTTTGCCTGTGAAACTTAAGTTGCTCAAGAGTGTGTTTTTTTTTTCACACCCTTGACCAACAAAAGTGTTAATCAAAGGGTTAATCAAAAGTGGTGGTACAAATAAAGTCTCAGTCTTGTCTCTTTTTTAAGACTGTGAGATCCTTCAGAATGAGGAGTCCCATACAAATGTAGTATCATAATATATAACCATAAAGTAACGTGATTGTGACCTTATTTATATAGGGCTTTTCATCCTGAAGATCCTAAAACTCTTGTTAAAAAAACAGATACGTAGACTGCACAAACAGGTCACTTCATTCTCTGCTCAAATGCAGCTGTGTAGTGAAATACATTCTTTGTATTGTGATAGTAGAACCACTCATAGATTAGGACCCCATTGTGATAATCACTGTATAAACAGAACAGAAAGACAGTCCTTCTAATTATCTGAGTTATTTTTAAAATTAAGACAGGCTGTTCAGTCACTTGGAAGTTTTCAAAATGTTACTGGAAAAATATTTATTGCATGTACTCATAGCTCATGACTAGTATGTAGATTTTTTTTTTATGACAGCTCCCAAAAATTCAACAATAAATAAATATCTGGGTTTTTGCATCTTATTTAAAGCACTTACTCTTGTGTTTTGTTTTAGGAGTATTTTATTGATCAACTCAGGTCAGATGGAGTTGTTCATCTTCCTCGACGTGTTACTAATGAAATTACAAACAACTGTAGATATGAAGTTTACACACAAGGTGGTGTCCTCTTTGCAACAAGTCGAATTCTTGTGGTGGATTTCTTGACTGATAGAATTCCTTCAAATCTTATTACCGGTAAGAATTTAGTGAAGGCAAGTTAAGAGTTTTCTATTTATTCTTCTTTGAGTTTACCTCTACCCACAGTTTTGCAACCTTTTTGTATAGGTAGTCCAGTGTAAAGACTGAAGAATTAGGCCTTTGGGAAAGAAGAAATGTATAACTGTTATAATGTTTTATTTAGTGGCTTTCCTTGGTAAAAGCTTTCTTTTCATTTTAAGCTACAAAATTTGAAATTTTAAGCATTATTATTAAAATCTTAGTAATCCATGCTCATGTCTTTTCAAAGTAAACACTTTGAAAAAAAATGTATATCTATTAAAATATTCCATTTCTGTAAGAAATATAACAATTCAGAGTAAGGATGTAAAATACTGGTTAAAAAGTTAATCAGTTCCCAGGAGGGCCCACTGCGCCATACTGTGCTCAGGCCTGCTGTGGCACAGTGCGGTAGGCCTGGCCAGGCTGGAGCAACGTCTGTCTGTGCGGGGCGTGGGGCTACTCAAGTCTGGCTGAGATGCCGGTTAGTGAACGGGTTACCTGTTAGCACCCCTAATTCAGACTGACTGCATTTCCTTATTTAGAGAATGAATTAAATGTGGAGAACTATTTTCCATTAAACTCTTTGGAAATTATAAGTTTTATTTTTGATAGGTTAATCAAACGTACATGCCATTCTTTTATGCAATAATAAGTTATTCAAGATCACTCATTACATATTCTTACTACATACTGCTTTTTATAAGAAGGCTTTTTTTGTCCTGAAACATCTTGGATGATAGAGAAATATTCTGTGCAGTAAATTAATGCTAATGGCATGAAATGTCAGTGTTAAAGGTGATGTAAAAAGTTTGTGGCTTTTTATACTGTTTTATATAATTTAAACTTGAAAGTTGCGGGGAGGGGACGGTTCTGCTGGTTTTATTACTATTAGAATTTCAGATTTGTCTATCCTAGAATACACGCTGGTGATTCAAGAACTAGTTCAATAATTACAAGACCCCTACAATTGGAAGAGGAAAGAATTTTTAGCTAGACATAAAAATTCTGAATTATGTTAGTGCATAACTGTTTAATGATCACTTTGGAGAAAGTGAATCTTTTATACAGATTCAATATTCCATCCATTCAATAAACTAGGGAGAGCTCCTACTATGTGAAGTCCTATCACAAAACCAGGATAGATGAGTCCTGACATATTTTGTGTTTCTAGTTTGAAGAATAAGAACCTCCTAACTTCTGTCATTTTAGGCCTTCTGTAGAGGGGGAAAAAACCCGAAAAGCACACCAATTTTTTAAAAATCCTTTGCCAATCATTTATGATCCAGTATTTTTTTTATGCTGTTCACTCTATATGTCTTTGACCATAGTGATTTTTTTTTCTTGCTATACACATCTGTGGAATATTAGAAATGGTATTTGGTATAAGGGAAAAGATGGAATAATTCTAGAGAAAAAAGTATGTGAAGTTCATTTTTTTGATGTATCTAATATCTCTAGACATGTAAACAATGTAGATGTTTCTCTTATAGAAAAAATCATATATTTTACAATCTAAGTATAACCCTATGGGTCCTTGGCCCTGTGCTATTCAGTATCTTTATCAATCAGCTGGAAGAAAATATAAAATCATTACTAATAATGTTTGATTGGAAGCTTAAGCCAGTCAAATTCACACTAGAAAGAAGATGCAGTAGTTTTAAATGGGAGAGTGATTAATGGATGTTGTGGAATCTATGGAGCTTTAAGTCCTTTAACCAAGAACTAGATGTCCTAAAAGTTATGTTATAGCTTATCTGGCTTTATCTTCACTAGGAAAAGAGACTTTTTACAGTGAAACCTTTGTTATCCGGCACTCTGTTAACCAGCATTGCCCCCAGCTACAATACTGTCACATCTTCAGGCACACAGGCCTGGCTTGGTTTACCATGATTGGCTTAACAATTTTTTTTATTTAAGAAGTACTAATCATCTTTAACTCAAAATAGAAATGTAAGACCAACTGCCTCACACTACAAAACTACCAATATTAAAAACTTGAGTTTTACTATTATTGTCCATTGGTTTTTCCTAAGTTGATGGGACCTCACATAACCAGAATTTTTAGATAACCGGAATGCCCTAATCCCCGAGCGTGCCGGATAACACAGGTTTTACTGTATTCTGTGTTTAAATAATGGGTTAAAATGATAGCGTGGACAAGGTAAGCTGTAGTCCGGCTATGACTAGTCGACTATGTGATAAGCAAATGCTTATCGGATAGTCGGCACACTGGTCGACTAGTTGCCTTCCTCTATTAGAAGAGTAGAGGGAGAGAAGGATGTGATTCAAAGCAGCAGCAGCGGCCGGCCTGGGGCCAGCTGGGGAGTCCTCTGGCTGACCCCATGCTCCTGCAGCGCTTTTGCCTTTGAAGTGTAGCAACAGTCTGGAGCTGTTGCCTCCGCCTTTGAACTGTAGCACCCTTATCGACTAGTTGATGCAAATTGCATTGACCATTTGATTATCCAGTTAATCTAAATTTAACATCCCTAGTTTCAGCATGTCTCTTAGCTGGGTGAGGTAATCCCTAGGCTCATCTATATGATTTGCCTCAACTATTTAACACATATTAAAAGTACAATTTGTCTTGTCTGCCCTAGCATTTTAATAACACTTGTTAAATATACCATTTTTGGTAGCATAGCCATTGCCTTGGTGAAATTCTATGCCCTGTATTTTGCAGAAAATCAGACTAGAGTCATAGTGGTTCCTTCTGTCATTCAAATCCATATAGCTTTGAAAATCATAGAAAACATGCTCAAGAAATATCTCCAGAGGTCCTTTGATTAGAGAAACTTGAATAAAATGTCATAAGGTGTTTTAATTCTATAACAACATTTTATAGATAAATTAATTTGACCTTTTAAAATGCCGTAGTCTGATAATCCTGTGATAACGTCTAACTTACCAGCATTTTAAATTTATGCTTACGATAACATCCAAAAATTTCTCATGTAACTCTTAAGAATCCAAGTTAAGCTCTACTGTTTTCCATTTTTGTCTCCTTTCCACTTCTATATTAGTGTATTTTGTATAAAGATGCCTCCTTAAGAAAGCTGTAGTATTCAGGGGGAGGGGATATTTTGGGGAGCTTAAGAATTGTTTGGACTGGTCTTACCTACATGATCCATATTTGCAGCATATGATAGAAGATTTTTTCTTGATGTCTAATTGGCAAAACTTGAAAATACTAAAACATTCTTGTGGAAAAAATACACACAGTATTTTAACTTAATTTGCATAACTTGAAAACCTCTTATTTTGCCAGGCATTTTGGTATACAAAGCGCACAGAATCATTGAGTCTTGTCAGGAAGCATTTATCTTGCGACTCTATCGCCAGAAAAACAAGGAAGGGTTTATCAAAGCTTTTACAGACAATGCCATTGCCTTTAATACTGGCTTTTGTCATGTGGAAAGAGTGATGAGAAATCTCTTTGTACGGAAACTTTATCTATGGCCAAGGTAAGGTGTCTTGATACTTTGCAGTGTGTTTTTTTTAAACTGTGTCTTATTTTTTTGGATTGTACTAGTTTTTCATAGGTTTATGTTTTCAACATGCAGCTCTAAATCAAAAGCTAAGATCTTCTTTTAAATGTTTATATAACATCTGAATTTGACTGAAGCACAGAGTTTGACTTGCATTAGGTCTCATAATGCAAAGCCCAAATAGAATCAGAACCTCTCCATATTTACAGAATAGCCAGGACTCCACGGCCAGAAATGCGTGATCTTTTTTGTAGCCAATAGATGGTGCTGCAGCATTGTATTTTCCCATTCTCCAGTTTATATGGAGTTTTGATTAGACCAGATAACTGGGCTTCTAGTGTATAATTCAGTAATTCTTCATTTCCTTCTGTGTTATGAGCTTTGTTGCCCTACTGA
The DNA here is from genome assembly GCA_030068395.1 of Apalone spinifera. Classification (NCBI taxonomy): domain Eukaryota; kingdom Metazoa; phylum Chordata; order Testudines; family Trionychidae; genus Apalone; species Apalone spinifera. Next base: position 23,427,893 of record JANRFK010001605.1, read on the forward strand.
TACTTGACAATAGGGATTAATACGTTTGTGATCAAAGCATAGTTTCTCGTGACTGATTGTACACATTGGCAACTACCCTCGCTTCTCTAGAACACAGGACATTTTTCAGTTAGCTTGGTGATTTAACTTGCGCTGATTCCAAACCTCATTTTATGTGAATTTACTGAAAGACATATCTGGTGTTGCCTGGGTCCAGGTTGGGGCAGGAGGGCTGCTTGCTTTTTCCTAGGCCAGCTTGGAGCAGAAGGGTGGAGAGGTGCACATCCTGGCCACTGGTTTTGCCCTGATGCCTACTCTGGGGTGGTGGGCACAGAGACCAGCCCACAGTGCTCCCTGGGGGGCTGCACAGCAACTGGCAGCTGCTCCTCAGGGCAGGCCAGGGTGTAGGCTGCTGCTAACCAGTGGCTTCCAGCTGGGGCACTTGCTGCCCCCTGTGGTTATTCACAGTTTAACTCTCCTTACCAGGCCCCTCCCTTTCCATTTTGAGAGAAACAATTGAGTTCCAGGCACATCCCATTGTCCTGGAACAATCAAACCTTGATCTTGCTTTATGTTAGGGTAAGAGGAAGCTGCATACCAAATTTGGTGTTCATAGCTCTTATAGCTTAGAAGCAGTTCTCGAACAAACACTCGGATAGATTAAATAATTGTGGCACTAAGCCTGGAAGGCTTCTGTACTGCTCATATAAATTATAAGCTATTTTCTCCCTAGGTTTCATATAGCAGTGAATTCATTTTTAGAGAAACACAAACCTGAAGTGGTGGAAATACATGTATCCATGACCCCTGCTATGCTCACCATCCAGTCCTCTATACTGGATATCCTCAATGTGTGTCTGAGGGAACTCAAACGCTATAACCCAGCTCTTGAAGTAGAAGATTTATCATTAGAAAATGCTATTGGAAAACCGTTTGACAAGGTAAATTTTGGTTGCTATGATGTAACTGTAAAGAATGCATGTCATTTTACTAGTTAGCGTTCTCTACAATAATGTACTATTATAATTCTGCAAACAAATTAGAAGCAATTTAAAACCTCACCTTTCAGCATATTCATTGCCATTGCAAATTAAGAACTGTAGTAATCTGTAGTGTTAATTGTGTGTTGTTGCCATTGTAATGTTAGATTTTTGGGGCAGGGACCATCTTTTTGGTCTGTCTGTTTAGTACATTGAGGTCTTGCTCTGTAACAAGAGCTAATATAATGCTAATGGGCAATTTTAACATATTAAAGGCTAAATTATTTCCATGTAGCTAAACTATTTAGTCTTTATTATGTTTAAAGACTTATTTTTTGTAGTTAGCTATATCAGATGGGAAAATAAAGTTTATAGTTACCATCTGTTACTGCGTACTAATGAATGCTGTGTTGTAGCTGTGTTGGTCCCAGAATATTAGTGAGACAAGGTGGAAGAAGATCCCAAAGCTTATCTCTTGAACCAGCAGAATTTGGTTCAATAAAATATATTGTTTTACTCACTCTATCATTATAGCATTTTAAGATGTCTGTACAGTTTCTGCTCAGAATATGCCCATAATAGTAAGCAAGAGACAGTTATGGATGTTACCCTATAGTTGTTTAACTGATTAACCAATAAGCCTGGGTTTATTTTATAATCCAAACGACTTCATGCGCATGCACACTCTCTTGCAGCCTCTGTATCAGAGGCAGCAAGGGATGGGGGAGGAAGGCAGGAACCAGCTTTTAATTCAGCTCCTGGCACGCGCCTGTTCCTATGGAGCTACCTGCTCCAGCTGCTTTACACAGAGGCAGCAGCACGGAGAGTAGGCAGAAGCCAGTGCTGGGGAGAGCTAGCTTAAATTCCAGACCAGCTCCACCTGTCACCCTGCACTGTTGTCTCTTATACAGAGGTAGGAGTGCAGGGTGGCAGGGGATTCCAAGAGTGGGGCTAGGAGCCAGGAGTGTGCTGTCTGCCAGCCCCGCCCCGGAGAGTATTTTAGGAACTGTGGAACTGATTAATTTTTTGCAGCTACATGATTACTTAAACGTTATCTAATAAAGTATACAGTACTTTTGTGACAGCATGTGCATATTCTTATGAGTAGGATCTTTCTTTGCTATGCAAAGAAAGCAACGTATACCCTGGTTTATTTGTTTTGTGTCCATTTACTGTATGTTATTAACCAAATTTTATATTGTCATTGGTAGTAAATTTGCAGCTTGGTTGGTGTACTTTTTCAGAGTCCAGCCACATGCTTGATCGTTCACTTTGTGACAATTTATTTAACATAAAAAGCAGAGATAATGAATTTAACATGAGGCTTTCTGGCTTCTTCTAGAGAAGGTTTTTGTTTTACGAAAATACTTAAATCGCCCATCTCTAGGTTACTCAACTGTTCTGAAAATGTGATAGTATTATAGTTCTTTCTTCTTTTACCAAATAGTGTACTGAATATTATGATCACTATTCCCAAGCAGTCCTGTAACGGTTATTTCCTGGACCTGATCCTGCGCTACACTCAGGACTAAATCGAGAATTGCCTCTCCCCTTGTGGGTTCCTGCACCAGCTGCTCCAAGAAGCAGTCATTTAAGCCATTGAGAAATTTTATCTCTGCTTCTCTTCCTGAGGTGACATGTATCCAGTCAGTATGGGGGTAATTAAAATCCCCCATTATTATAGAGTTCTTTATTTTGGTAGCCTCTCTGAAATGCTGAGGGAGATTAATGTCAGTATCCCTGTCCTGGTCAGGATCCAGTTCTGTTCAATATCAACAACAATGATTTAGATAATGCATAGAGAGCGCACTTAAAGTATGCGGATGATACCAAGCTGGGAGGGATTGCAAGTGCTTTGTAGGACAGGATTATAATCCCAGAATGATCTAGACCAACTCGAAGAAGTCTGAGATACATGGGATGAAATTCAATAAGGATAAATTCTAGGGATGTGTAAGTTTAACCCATGTAAACCGTTAATCGGTTAAACATTCATTGAACATGACCTGTGAGGGAAGACTGAAAGAACTGGGTTTGTTTAGTGTAGAAAAGAGAAGACCAAGAGGGGGCATAAGATTTTTAAGTACCTAAAGGATTGTTACAAGGAAGAGGGAGGAAAAATTCACCTTAACATCTAACAACAGGAGAAGAAGCAATGGGCTTAAATCACAGCAAGGGAAGGTTAAGTTGGGCATTCAGAAGAACTTCCTAACTGTCAGGATGGTTAAATACTGAAATAAATTGCTGAGAGAGATTGTGGAATCTCCTTTATTGGAGATTTTAAGAGCAGGTTAGACAAACACCTAACAGGGATAGTCTAGATTTCTAGAAGATAGTGCTTGGTTCTTCCATGAGTGCAGGGGATTGGACTTGATGACCTCTCGAGATCTCTTCCAATTCTGTGAATCTATAATCTCTGTGAAAATCAATGGAAAAATTCTGTGTGTGTGTCCCCAGTGCCACTTGGATTTAGCCTGGCCAATCTTTTATCATAATGACAAAAAAGTGAGCAGGTCAAATTTGAGTGTGGCTGCTACCTCGAATTCCGGGCAACAACTCCTGGAGCAGGCCCTGCCCCACAACACAGGTGCTACTGCTGCAGGGTAGGAGGGATCCTGCATTTGGGGTCAGGTTTGGTCTGAGTTTTATGAGGCTATACTGATGTATTCCCATGTAAATTGTTGCAGCATGCGTTTGTTACACATAACTTTTCAATTTATATTTCTAGACAATTCGTCATTATTTAGATCCTCTTTGGCACCAACTTGGAGCTAAGACCAAATCTTTGGTTCAGGATTTAAAGATATTACGTACTTTGCTACAATATCTAACACAGTATGACTGTGTCACTTTTCTTAACCTTGTGGAGTCATTGAGAGCAACTGAAAAAGCATTTGGTCAGAATTCAGGTATGCGGTGAACAACATTCTTGAAGTTAATACACGAGTGAAACCTTGATTTTAAAAAAAACAAAACAAAAATCCATACTAAAGTTTCCATTTAAGCTTATGTACTTAGCCATAAGGACGGAGGTTTTATTGACAGTTAATGCTTTCACCCTCCTACTTAACTGCTGTTACTTAATGTATGAAAAATCATCAGAAATTTGCATTTTTATATCTTGCAAAGACAGCAATTATATAATGAGCATATAGCACAGCTGTTTCAGATGGAAGATTTTGGGCTTTCTTCTTTTGAGGGGGTTGACGTGGGCATGGCTGCAGATTACTAATTAAGTGTTAATATTGTCTTTCTCCACCTTTAGGATGGCTATTTCTTGACTCTAGTACTTCAATGTTTGTAAATGCTCGAGCAAGAGTTTATCGCATTCCAGATGACAAAATAAATAAGAAAAGCAAAGTGTCTGAAAAAATGGACGTAAAAGAAGAAAAAGGTATCAGAACATTTTGAATGCTGACCTGTTTGTGAACTGAAAACTCAAATTCAATTAATTTGTCTTTATTCTGACATATATTAGCTAAAAGATCCCTTCAAAAAATCTTCTTCAGCCAAGTTACTCTGTCAGTAAATGTCAGATTTCCATCTGTAAAAGGGGAAGAGCTGTGTTTTTGCTACTTTCGTAAAGTATTTTGTGATATAAAGGAAAGCCTTATGGGTACTGTTAGTAGTTTGTAAGGAGCTCTAGGGGCAAAGTATGCTCCAGTTACCTAGAGGAGTGAATTTACTCCATGCAGGACTATCTGCTGTTGCTAATTATAAGTCAGAAGTTCTAGCCTAGTACACTGAAAAAGATAAGTTCATAATTTTCCTCGGAAGGAATACATGAATTCACTGGTTTCTTAGTTAAGTTTACAAAACTATGCTGTGTCTAATGTTCTATATATTTGTACTACAGTATATCCCACATACCCGAACTGAGATAAGGACTCTAGTGCTAGGTGCTATACTAATATACTGAGAGATCATCTTAGCGGTAGAGAGCTTACAATAGACAAGACAAAGAATGGGGGGGAAAGCAAAGGCACAGGAAGGTAAAGTGACTTGAACAGGTTTCACAGCAGGTCACTGGAGGAGGCCCTGTGGTACTGTTCTTGAGCAACAAAGATGTTTAGTTTATTAGTCTCAGGTTATTTTCATTTTAACTAACTGTGTGTTTAGTCAATTATAAAAGGGAATATAATTAAAGAGGTTTTATATGCATGTTTAACTTTGCTTCAAAATAGCATTCATCCATATCTATAAATAGGTTTATATGATAATTTGTTTTCTTCCTCCATTCCCCAGCATAACAAGTTACAAATGGGGGTTATGGTTGAATTTGCCAAGATCCACATTATCCACACCTCTCTGTGACTATCCATTATTTTGAAGTTCATATGAGTGTGTTGACTGTGTGAAAGCGGCTATATTAAATTAGTTCTAATTTGTTGTATTTCAGAACTGAAAAGGGAACTGGTTTTAGAAAACAATCCAAAGTGGGAAGCCTTAAGAGAAGTATTGAAAGAGATTGAAACCGAGAACAATAACAGTGAGGATCTTGGTGGGCCAGGTGGGAGAAAATGAAAATCTGTAAATTATCAGAGTCTAGCTATGTTTTTTCATTGGGTTAATCTTTTTTTTTTTTTTTCCAAGAGAACAAAACTGTGATTATATTTCTGAAATATATTTTACCAATGTACTAGACATATAATATTTGAGAGAAGTTCTGTGAGCTTGAAATGTGCCTTTGAACACATTAAAGCAGGGGTGGGCAATAATTTTTTGCCCAGGGGCCACTTTAGAAATTTTTAAAGTGCACTGGAAGGGGCAGGGCCTCAAGCAGAAGGGGTGGGACCAGGATACCCCCAGATTGGTCTGGGAGTAGGGGAGCACCTTTGCTCCCCCCCACCCGATTCCCCCTAGGTGCCCATGCCCCGGCGTGGGAGGAGACTTCCCATGCTCCCCTGCCCCCAGGCCAATCAGGGGGAGGAAACTTCATGCACTCCCCTCTCGCCAAGGCCCTGATTGGCCTGGGGGCGGGTGAGCAGCCGGGCCTCCGCGGGTCGGATCCACCTGTTTGGAAGGCTGGATCCAGCTTGTGGACATCCTTTTGCCTACCCCTACATTAAAGTCTATAACGAACTTAATCAGTGTTGCAACCAACATTTTTTGTTGACTACTCCTTTATGATTGGCACCTGGGCATCCTGGCTCTCTACCACCATACTCTGATGCTATGGTTGCCACCATCTTATCTTTTCCCTCTCCGTTTTCTTATTTTCATTTCCTTTCTGATGTCTCACTAGCCCTAGTGGCTTCCCCCAAATGTTTCTATTCCCCCCTCTTTGTTCTTCCTGGTGGGAGTACTTTCTGCTCCTTTTCAGGCCCTTTGCCACACAGTACTTGTAAGGAGCAACCCTATGCAGTGCCACTTGGAGGAGATTTAGAATGCATACTGGGACTCTACTGGTGGAATACCTACACGTTGGGAGCATCCCTGCCTTAAAAAAAAATTCTCGGAAGCCAACCAAGCATAGATATGTTTGGCCAGTGAATAAAATAGTGCAGACTATTAAATTGTTACCACCCCGTCTTCTCCCTCTGCCACCATCTTCATTCTTCTCTTATGGTTTCAGATTAGGAACTGTGAAGTGAAACAGGTTAGAGTGTTTTGCTGGTATAGGAATGCTGTATACTATACCAGCAAATTGGTAATAAAGTGGATATAGCTATCCCAACAAAGTAGTAGTTTGTATCAATATATAATATAACTTCCTGCCAGAGTGGGGGAAAAAGGCTATATTAGTAAAAGCACAGTTGTGGTGGTATAACTACATCTGTACTGAGATTTAGCTGCCCCAGCAGAATTCTGGTTAGGGCGGCGTGGAGAACCTTTTTTGGGTCGGGGGCTGCTGACCCACAGAAAAATCAGTTGGGGGCCACATACAAGTGAGAAGCAAAAAAACCAAAACCACCCCTCAATGAAGTATCCCCCGACTGAAAAGGAGAAAGACATTCTCCTCACACACCAGAGCCTTGGGGGCCCGGGCTAGTACATTTTGTGTGCTCCATCCCGGTGAGGAAAATCAGGGGGGCTGAAACACCAGTGAGGGCTGCCCAGTGCTGGAGGGAGCTCCAGGAACTGGGGGCCTCATCTGGGCCTTAGGTTCCCCACTCCTAGGTTAGGGGTTACACCTCTTTGAGCTCATTGATACAGCTAAGTTGATAGTAGTCTGTCGGGTATTCATAGCCCAAGTGACCTAGCAGCACAAAATCCATTGAGTTTTAATGGAACTTGTGATTCTAAATCATGTAAAGTGCTTTTATAAATCCCACCCATAATATACCTAGATTATGAGATTTCCTGGACAAGCAGACTCTTTGCTTAGCCATATCTAATAGTTTGTACATATAGTCAAATATCAAAGAAGGGATGCAATGGTTATGTAGGCTTTGCAAAGTTAATTGTATCTTGCTACAAACATATCTGTTTTTCAAAGAGGGTACAGCTAATAAAGTGGCTCCCAACAAAGGTTCCTAAGGTGAAAACATTCCTCTACAATTTCTTGTTAAGTATGAGGTAGAGGATCTATGTGGAAAATAACTTTTCCCAGACAAAGCACTTAATTAACCTGTAATTAAGGATGAAAGACTAATTTCATCCCTCAAATCCTTGAGACTAGTTTTCTCCAACAAAGAGAGAGAGAGAGAAGAGGCAGACATTACCCTTGACAATTAAAGTTAATCTTCCACTTTATCCTCAAAAAATCCAAACACAAACATTCAGAGGATGCCAATACTCAGTTAAGGTCACCCATACACCCTTATTCATAAGCCTGTAGTGGCTGTACATACTCCAGCCCTCTGACAAGGAAAACCTACAACATTTTTAAACACTACATAGGTAGAATTCCCCTTTAGGAAATCCTCCAAACCCAACTCATTCGCACTCTCTAGGAGTGTAGCTGCTTTTCTAGATTTGGGAAGACACCATGATCTTGCAACAGGTTTAAAATCCGGTGTAATTGAGTCAGACCTCATTCCATCTTGTGAAACTTGGAATGGTGTCCCTAGCCTTTGTTTGTCAGAGGCTGGAAATGGATGGCAGTAGAGGGGTCACTTGATGATTACTTGTTCTGTTCACTGCCTCTGGGGCATCTGGCATTGGCCACTGGAGGAGAGAGAATACTGGGCTAGATGGACCTTTGGTTTGATCCATTCTTATGTTCTTTCTGAGTGTGTGGCACTTTACTTGACACCCCTCTACCCTCCAGTTGTTGGAAGTGCTGGATTGTGGTGGGCAAGAGGGCATAGTTGCTTCTGACTAGCTCCCTTACTCTCTCATCTCTACTTTTCCCATAAACTCTATCAGGAGACAATAGGAGCACAAGTGCTCTTTTCTCTCTTTCTCTGGTGCTCTTATGGCAGCATCAGCTGGCCCACCCTCAGCTGAGGTAGGAGTCCAACTGAACCAGCTTGAGGGGATGCTTCAGTCTGCAAAAAGAGTGAGCCAGTCAGGGACTCCAAACGTCAATAGCACTGTGCACTTTTGTGTGTTCTGGGATTATGAATGCAGATGGAAAAAAACTGAAAATTAGAACAGGCTCAGTTAATGTGGTTTTGCTTTTTATTGCATTCCATAGTGCAATTAAATGTTACAATATATGCTACATCTGTCTCATTTCAGTTAGTCACAAGAAAAACACTTCTGATTCTGACAGTTTAGGAGTAGAGAACAGTGAACTTTCATTGACTTTCTGTGCTTGGATTTTGTTCAGTTCAAAACAAAAAATCATGCAACTTAGACTTGTCCCCAAAATTCCAGAGCAACTACTACTAAAAAGTGTGAAGACATTTGGCAAGCATACTCCTGAGATCATTTTAAAATAATTTATATCTTCGTCCAAGAAGATTCTTGAATTTGGATATAAAACAGTGGAGTGTAACAAATTATAAATATAATATTATTTCTTGATTGCAGGGCAAGTGCTTATTTGTGCCAGTGATGACCGAACTTGTGCACAGCTCAAAGAGTATATTACTGCTGGAGCAGAGGCTCTTTTAATGAGGCTTTATAACAAAACTTTTGGGAAGGATGAGAGAGCTGGCGAAGCATGGATCAAGGATAGAAAAGCTGTGAGGGCCAAAGGAAATGCCAGATCGGACAAAGAACCTCAAGCCAAAAAAGCCAAAGTTGAAGCCACTTCAAAACAAAACAAATTAATGAAGAAACAAGACTGGACTCTAACCCAAATGATGGGGAAAACAGAGGAGGAAAACATAGGAGAAGAGATGGAAGGCTACAAAGAATTAAGCAGCAGCCAAGAAATCAGTATTGACAAAACCAGACCTGATGATTTCCATCTAAACTTATCATCAGATGCTTATTATGGTATCTTCAAATCCCCCCTAACTATCATTCATCCCTTGCAGGGTTGTAGTGACCCTTATGCTCTCACTCGGGTATTGCATGAAGTGGAACCAAGATATGTAGTGCTATATGATGCAGAACTAACTTTTGTGCGGCAGCTGGAAATCTACAAGGCAAGCAGGCCTGGGAAGCCCTTGAGGCAAGTTGATATGGTAATAGCGTAATTCAGTTGCACTAATTTTAGCTCTTTAAAAATCAAAACCAAAAACAAACTGAATTGTTGAGGTCTTTTGGAAGTTAACCCAGAAAATCATTTAATGGCTTTATTTAGTTTTTCTTTCTTTAGTTTAAAATAAAAAATGTAGACTGTACTTGACCCTTCTTAAAGTATTTTTTGCAGTGGATTTCAGCCCCTGCTTTAACAATTTATCAATACACCAGTAATCAGTAGCATATATTATAACCTGGTTTACACTTGAGCTAGTGCAATAATCTTGATTTGCATGACTGCTTGACTTCTTACATACAGTAAATCCTAGTCTAACCTTTAAAGTTAATCTGCAGTAAGGTAGGGTGTGCATTTAAAGAGGATTAACTCTTGGATTAACTCCTTGACACTCTTATTCTTGAATTAGAGTTGCTTATTCCAATTAATATAATCCACTTCCAAATTAATCAGCTATTCCAGAACTCCCCATGTAAACAAGCTCTTAGATTCACAGGAATTGTTCTATGTATGGTAGTGCATACATAATTAAATATAAATTGTGTGTATATACACAGTCACTATCATTATATACTGGCATGTACAAGGGATTACAGTTAAATTACTAAAATATTTCTATTTATATATTTCTATAAATACATTATCACTGAGGTATCATTAATTTGTTGTACACAAATATTCTGTGTAATAATTATACACTTAGCTGGTAAATGTGTTTATGTAAAAATTCAATTTTCACCTTGTATTTGTAAAGTTATCAATACAGCTTGTAATGTTCAAGTTAGTGTAGAAGTATAAATATGTGTACACCTCCCAGAGGAATGAGTGTATGTCTAATACTAAATTAAGGCCAAAGTAAGGGGGTGGTATTTCAGACTAATTACAGCTATCCCAGTAGAATCCATATGAGTTGATTATGTACATATTTATAAAATAGAATCTTAACTTGTGCATGTTTATGCAATACTTGATGGCTGTGGTGAATGTGACACTTTCCTGCAAAAGGGGACCCATTGATTCCCTTGTACAGACAAGTTCTACTAAAATCTCAGTTGTTGTTCTTGTAACTTATATTCTTTCATTGGGCTTTATTTAAAGTATTCTCACCTGTTTATTTTACATGCAGTCTTCTCAGAAGAATGTTTATAACTGCAAAGAAGATACGATGTAATCTCTCCATTTTTATTTGCTCCTTGCTTTTTGTAAAAGGACAAGCTTGTTTTGTAAACCAGCTCTGAATAGGGGACTGTCTTGTCCACACCAGTTGAAGTCCAGAGTTTATCTAACACTTATCCATATTTTGGAAAAAAGAGATGTTTGAATAGAAGAACTCTAACAGATACATTTTGATCAGTTTAACTTTAGTGGAAGTGGAATGAATGGAATCTATTTGTAGTCAAATTTTTCAAGCACGTAAAACTACTTTTCTCAAATATTGATGTTCATGTTGGTTTCAGGATAAAATTCTGTATTTTGTGACCTGAAGTACATTGTTTCCTGACCTACAGAGTTTACTTCCTTATATATGGAGGATCAACAGAAGAACAGCGCTATCTCACTGTGCTGAGGAAAGAAAAAGAAGCTTTTGAAAAACTCATTCGGTAACTTAAAGTAGCTTGCTAGCTTTTTAGTACCTTATCTGTTTGTTTCGTATTTTTTAATGTCCACATCTTAAGTATATTTTTCTTATTTACATAAAATATCTGTGGAAGCTTCCCATTTTACTAGGTTTTTTTGCATTAAGCAGTGAGTCTTTTCTTGAGAACTGCTGTATGGCAATGCCACAGTCCTCTTCTGACACACCTGCTTGCCCATTTAACAGGCTCAATCAGCCTTTTGTATGATAGTTACAGTTATATACCAGTACTATATGGGAGACTATCTTAAATTATTTTCTTGGTTCTTCAATAATAAGTTTTGCAAGATACCAAGCAATGTATGGGGTTTTCATGGCTTTGTATAATATTTTCATAGGCGGGAGAGAGCATTAAAATTATTTTGGGATAGTACATATCATTATCACAGAGTTCAATGTTTGTGCTGATACTCACGAGATAGATTATGAAAATGTTAGGTGTATTTAGTCCCATATTGCAGGAGGAATCCCACGCAAATCAAGATGAGGCTGCTGACAGAGTAAATTACTACAGGTTGGACCTCCCTGGTCCCAGATGAGGGATTTTCCGGACCAGAGGAAGTCATTTCAGGCCCTCTGCTGCAATGCACACCCTCTTTCTCCTCCCCTTCCTCCCCCGCATCCCTTCCACTGGGCTTCCTGGCCCCTCCCCACCCCAGCTGAGCCACACACCAGCTCCTGGTGCATCCTCACCCCCAGCCCAGCTGAGATGCACATTAGCTCCTGCAGCCCAGCTGAGCTGTGCACTAGCTCCCTGCTGACTCCCCCAGCTCAGCTGAACTGCATAATGGGCCCCTACCAGCCCAGCTGAGCTGTGCACCAGCTCCTGGCTCCCCCCTCACAGCCCATCTGCCCATGCACCAGGCCCCCACTTCCCTACAGCGCACCAGGTGTCTCTGATTCTGGAACATCTATGGTCATGCCAGAACACAGATGTTGCTGGACCAGAGAATCCCAGATTTTAGAGGTTTGACCTGTACTCATGATCTATAAGGATAGCAGAATCTGGTTCTTAATGATCTGGACAATCAAATAAATTGTAATTCTGATCAAATTTGCAGGTAGTACTAAACTATGTTAGTTCTGACCTGCTGTTTAGCCAGATACTTTGCTGTATTTGTCATACATTTATTCTTCAAAATCCAGGCAAGTAATTCCAAATGTTATTATTTCTGTTAATAATTCTTCAGGGAGAAGGCCAGCATGGTTATCCCTGAGGAAAGAGAAGGCAGAGATGAAACCAACTTTGATCTAGTAAGAGATTCTACTTCTGCAACTGTTTCTACTGACACACGCAAAGCAGGTGAGTTCTAACAATTCCTGGAGCTATTTGTAGGGCTTTGGGTTATATGATGAGAGGTGCTTAACAGAAAATTCTGGCGTATTGTTAGTTCAGGAATCTGTCATGCATCGTCTTAATGGTCTAGTAGTAATACGATGGCATTTGATTTCAGATCTTTTTCTTCGGTGTCTAGAAAGTGCTACAAAATCAGTGCACTGTGCCCTTTAGCGATGAAAATGGAGCACCATGGATCACTGTAGAAATGTCATGTAGTAAATCTAATCATCTTTGCTGCTAAGTACTGTAGAGTATTCCTGGATTAGAGGAAAGATGTTATGATGTGCAAAGATGTTATGATGTAACATTTCAAACTGTTACAAACTCAGTCTTCCATTCTTTAAAGTAATAGTAAAACTCCCAATTGATTTCAATGGGCAAAAGAATTTGTCCCTTCTCTCTCATTATAAGGAAGAGAATGGGAGTGATAGCCATATCTTTCCACAAGAGCAAGATGCATCTGTTTCACATACATTGAGGCGGGGAGGAGAGTGAACACAAAGGGTGCTCCAGTAAGAATGAAAGCATTTGGCCTTTTCTTAAGCAGCTAGAAGAAGTTGAGGATTCTAATGAAAGGCTCAAATGTATAAAAGACATGCAGAAGTTAACTAAAAGATCAGTTAATAAGGCTAGAAAAGAAACAGATGGAGGAGGATCAGAGTACAGGGGTTCTCCGTTATAAGTGCAGGTTACATTCCTAAATAATGCAACTTATAGCAAAACAACTTATAATGGGAAATTAATACCCATAAGGAATAATGTAATTAGCTTGAGATGCGTTCCCAACACATACAGTTCACATACGTGTATATACATATAATGTACCTATAACCCATACCTACATTCCCTCCTCTCCCCTCCCCTCAAGCCAGGCACCCCTAGCCCCTCCCCCCCGCTCTAATCTAATGCCTGAGTCCCGGAGCTGCCGCCGCTACTGCCCCGCACTGCCCCTCCAGGCGCTGGGGCTCATGCGCTGAGTGGCTGGCCGTGAACAGCACCAGCAAGAGCCACATTTTTTTAAATTAAACTCACCCGGCCTACGTTGCTGGCTTTTGGTCCCTTGAGAAAGACCTGTGTGGATCCATGCAGCGTATAAAGATTTTAGTTTCCTTAATTGATGACGTATATGTGAAACGATGAATATCGAGGCAACTTCTAACTGGGACCCCCTGTAACCAAATTCTTGCTATGACATCTTGTGTCTTATCCTATCTCTGAATACCTGTGTGTGTCATCTACTTAGACTGCACATGTTTCGGGATAAATTATGAATTTGGTCCCCAGGCCTTAGATTCCCCACTCCTGGTTTAAAGTGACGCTGCCTTTTTAAAGCAGAAAACTTGAGCCATCAGGCCTTCTTTACTTTAAATAGGTGTGCATAACTCCCATTGACTTGTAGGCAGTAGGTTTAATTTGCAAACAGAACACAAATATACTACTTAGAAGGCAGAAAAATGAAAATACATTAGGAAACTAATATGAATGTCCAAAAACTTGGTTGAAAGTTCTGCATCTTACAGTAAGCAGAATTCAGCCCATACCTAATAAATGTGCAAATTCTAGCCAACTGACAGCTCAATTGATGGCAGATTAAGGGTTAGTAGTAGCCTCAAAAACAAATGTATTCCTCAATTTTGGGTGTGTCACAAGTTTCTTCAAAGGAGAGAAAAAGCCAATGAAGTGAATCAAATAAGAGGCAAACATTCTCGGAGTGGTTGTAAAAGGAAGGAGATTTCTATGAAGAAGAAAAAAATTTTTCTTTTGCTGCCACTAACACTGTTTGTCCATGTTTCAATCTCTCCTCTGTGTTTTTTTTTTCCTCACCTTTTCTTAGAAATTCAAATTCCTTCTTCTCATATTTGCCCCGCCATCATCTTCACAGCTCTACCCCTGCCTACATCTTGGCTTTCATTTCCTTCATCATTCCCTCTTTTGCCATATGCTCTGCTTAATGTGTTCTCCATTATGTTTCATTTGTCTCCTCCCACTTTCTTTCATACTAACCACCCTCCACCCACACCTGGGACGTTAATTTGTGTGACAAACAGCATGACTTTTTTTTCTTTTAAATCCCTCCTTAAAACTTACTACTTTCACTTAGCTTTCCATCATTTTTATCTTCACCAGCCCATCTACACCAGCTCTTGAGCCAAACTTGTTTATATTCAAGGGTGGGATCTTGTCCTCCTGCAAATATAACATGTAGATGGTATCATGTTCGTGGGCACAGCCCACTTCTTCAGATGACTGGAATTATGAGTAGGGGATATGAAAACTCGAAATAAATAGGAAAGGGGGGAGAAAAAGGAAGGAGGGTGAGAGACAGGACATCATTAAGTATCTGGAGAATGGGTACTTAAACCTAAGCAGATCAAAGTAAATAGATGGATGCTAAGACAGGAAGGATATCACTCTCAGAGCTGTTAGCACCTTCAGTGGTTATGAAGTAGGTAGTGTACTAGCCAGCCAATATCTCGATTGAGTCCATTAGCATGTGAATTGAATTTGTGGAATCACACTTTGTGAAAGGGTGGTATCCATACACTTTGAAAGCACTGAAAATATCCTAAGGTGTTTTTTTTCAATTAGAGGCATAAGAAATACCCCAGTAATCTAAATGTGATGTGAATACCCTGATTTTCAAACTATACTACATGTTTGGTTTGTAGAATTTTTCTAATGTTATATAAATGACAGACACTGGACATGGATATTTTATTAAAGTTTTTGAAGAATTTTAATTGTGTTGTCTTATGCAAAATGCAGCAGTATGTTTAGATATAGATAAATAGGTGTAATCTGAATCGGGTCACCCACATGAGAGATTCACTATAAACTGTTTGTTCATTAGGTGGACAGGAGCAGAAGAGTGTTCAACAGACTATAGTAGTGGATATGCGAGAATTTCGCAGTGAGCTTCCATCTCTGATTCATCGTCGTGGCATTGACATTGAACCTGTTACTTTGGAAGTTGGAGATTACATTCTCACCCCGGATATCTGTGTGGAGCGGAAGAGTATCAGCGATTTGATTGGTTCCTTAAATAATGGGAGGCTTTACTCCCAATGTATTTCTATGTCTCGGTATTATAAGCGACCAATTCTTTTGATCGAATTCGACCCTAACAAATCTTTCTCTCTCATGTCACGAGGCTCTCTACATCAAGAGATTTGCAGTAATGATGTTACCTCTAAACTCACCCTTCTTACACTTCATTTCCCAAGACTACGTATTTTGTGGTGTCCGTCTCCACATGCAACTGCTGAGTTGTTTGAGGAGTTGAAACAGAGCCGGCCACAGCCTGATGCAGCAATAGCAATGGCCATCACCGCAGATTCTGAAATAATTCCTGAGTCGGACAAGTATAACCCTGGCCCGCAGGACTTCTTATTAAAAATACCAGGTGTAAATGCCAAAAATTGCCGTGCCTTAATGAATCATGTTGAGAGCATTTCAGAACTAGTAACTCTGTCACAGGACAAACTCTCAGAAATTCTGGGTAATGCTGTCAATGCTAAGCAGCTTTATGACTTCATTCATGTATCCTATGCAGAGGCCATTTCTCAAGTGAAAACTAAAAGATGATTAATTAGGCCGTGTTGTCCCTTAAATAGTACGTTGCTAAAATTTATTAGAAATTCATTTCCTCTTGGTATAGGCAGGGGGCAATAATTTTTGATGGGGAGCCACTCCAAGGTTTAGGTAAGTGGTCAAGGGCCACACTTTTTTTTTTTCTTTGGGGAGGGGTGCAGGGTCTGGGATGGAGGTTGGGCTCGGAAGGGAGCTTGGGGTAGAGGAGAGGGTGTAGGATCTGAGAGGGAGTTTGGGTGAAGGAGGAGGTTGTGACCTGGGGTAAGGGATTGGGGGTGCAGGACCTGGGAGAGAGTATGAATGCAGGAGAGGATTCTGATCTGGGGGAGAGGTGTAGAAGTGATTGCAGGATCTGGGAGGGAGTTGTGGATCTGGAATGGGGGTGAAGGGGTGCAGAGGGTGTGGGTGTGTGATCTGGGGCAAGGAGTTGGGGAGGAGGTGGAGTCCAGATGCAGGCTCTGGCCAGGCAGTGCTTACCTAGCATACGGCTCACTATGAGGGTAGTAAAGCACCGATTACCTAGAGAGATGATGAATGGAATCTCCATCCCTAGTGGTTTTTAAGTCCTGGCTTGACAAAGCTCTGGCGGGGGTGATTTAGTTGGGGTTGTTCCTGCTTTGGGCAGGGGGTTGGACTCGATGACCTCCTGAGGTGTCTTCCAGCCCTAGGATTCTATGATTCCTCGCCAGGATCCCAACGGGCAGCACTTAGAGGCACCTGGTGCAAGGAGCAGGCCTCTTTGAATGACTTGCGGTTGCAGTAAGCAGGGAGCCTGCCTGAAGTTTCTGGCGGGCTACAGGTGGGATCCAAAAGCTTGGCAGGCCAAAGCCAGCCCATAAGCTGTATTTTGCCCACCCTTGGTATAGACATTCGTGTCCTGCTAATGCTGTTCCATCAAATTTCAACATTTCCAAGGCCTTAATTGTTGAAAACAAGCTTTGTGTACAAAAGTTGTCTCTAAACAGCATTGATTAGTGCATCATTTTATTCTCCTTCGTGTCTTTAACTCTGGAGTAGTACAGCTTTAAATGAAGAATGTCTTAGGACCTACCATAAGCACTAAAGGATGAAGAAGAATCTCTTAAAACAAGAGAAACTGGCTATAGACGTACATTCTGTCTTACATAAGTGAAGATGTGTTCAATTATTGGTGGAATACATGTGCCATCTTGCACAATATGTTGCTTTTTTCCCTTGATATCGATAAAACCACCGTCTATCAACATGACGTGAATTCCCCAAATTACAGCTCTTCCATTGGTAGTGGAGCAGCTGTTAAAATGTGCATAATCCTGTACCTCTGTTTAAAGAAAAATTCTGTGGATAGCTCATTAATTGACAATCCTTAGATTTTAAACTCCTATCAGAAGTCTCTGTTTTGGTCATAAATATGATTACATAAAAGCGGCAGCTCTTGGGTTTGTTGATTTTTGTTTTATATAAATATTTTTTCCTAGCATATAAAATGATTGTTCAAAAGCAAAAATTCTCTTGAAAAGTGAAGTTTTTTTTTTTAATCTTCCCTCTGTTAAATGTCTTAATACTTTGCACTTGTGTGCCTTGAATGGACGATATGTATATAAATTCAGTGCTACTACAACTTGTCACCTGAGAACTGACTTTTTAGCATTTTTATGTAGCACAGAATAGGAAAAGAAAATGTCTCTGGAGTAATTTCTTTGTCACTTGTACGTTCCATGCAGAGCTTTGAAATGACAGTTGCATATCAGAACTAGGGATGTTAGCAGCTACCTGGCAAACCGTTTTAACCAATAAATGATTCCAGTAAATCACAACAAGACCCCCGCCAATATGCTCTGCATTTAAAACTCAGACTGGCAGGCTGGCTCAGTCCCAACCCACTGGTCTGAGTTTTAAATGAAAAGCATGAGGGGAGCCACCTGCCATCTTGTGCTGCTGCCTCTGATACAGAGGCAGCAGGCAGGAACTAGTACGTGTGGGGAGCCAGTTTGAAAACTGGCTCCTAACTGCTGCCCCATGCTGCTGCCTCTATATCAGAGACATCAGCACAGGATGGCAGCAGCCCTGGACTCCCTGAGGACAGAATTTGCTCAGGCATCCCAAGGGCTCACTGCTCTGTGGAATTCTGAAACAGCCTCTGCCGCCGGGAGCTCGGGGGCCCCCTCACACAGGTGCTGCTGCGCAGGGTGACAAAGGGCTCCTCAGGAGTGGGGCTGGGAACTGATAGCTGCCCACCCCACCCCCATGGGGAGCGTTTTAGTAACCGTGTAACTGCTAAGAATTGTTGCCGTTTACACAATTACTTGGTTTCTAACATCTCTAATCAGAGCCTGCTTTTGCAGAGGTATATGCATCTGCCAATCACTAAGCATTAACCCTTAACATTTACAAAATATGGATTTGATTGAATTCACTGATTTGAAACTTGTATGTACTACAATACAGAAAAATGTATACAGGCACTGTAGTTTGACATTTTTAGCCTCATGATTTTTACTGTGCATTATCCTTTAGTATTTATATACATAAGTATTTAAGTTACCAGACAATTTGTCATTAAATGCTTCATTCAGGGATTCATCTAAGTTTATTTATTGCAGGCCTTCACATGGAAAATTGTATTCTATTAATATCGAATTCAACATTAAATATGTTTTGATTCTAAGTGAAATAAACCAAAAACTAACATTTTGCAGTTATAATGTTGTGCTTCTGTCATCCCATTTGATTAGTTATTACAGGGGTCTGCAAGATTTCAGAAAATGTGAAATGTGGTTCTGAATTCCTTTACATAGTTTTTTAGAGACTAACAGGCTGACTTTTCCCCCTTTGTATGAAAAGATATTCTTTCATGATCAAATGTAAAGCTCTTTAGCTGGTAATCTTCAGAAGGTGCTGTTAATTATCCTGAATCTCACAGGTGGGTGTAAGACAAGAAAAGTCATGTCTATTAATCTTCTTATAAAGATTACTTAGGAAGGAACAATCAGTTTCACACATACAGAATGGGAAGCGACTGTCTGGGAAGGAGTACTGCAGAAAGGGATCTAGGGGTCATAGTGGACCTCAAGCTAAATATGAGTCAACAGTGTGATGTTGCAAAAAAAAGCAAACATAATTCTGGGATGCATTAACAGGTGTGTTATGAGCAAGACACGAGAAGTCATTCTTCCGTTCTACTCTGCGCTGGTTAGGCCTCAGTTAGAGTATTGTGTCCAGTTCTGGGCACCGCATTTCAAGAAAAATGTGGAGAAATTGGAGAGGATCCAGAGAAGAGCAACAAGAATGATTAAAGGTCTAGAGAACATGACCTATGAAGGAAGGCTGAAAGAATTGGGTTTGTTTAGTTTAGAAAAGAGAAGATTGAGGGGGGGACATGATAGCCGTTTTCAGGTATCTAAAAGGGTGTCATAAGGAGAAGTGAGAAAACTTGTTCATCTTGGCCTCTGAGACTAGAACAAGAAGCAATGGGCTTAAACTGCAGCAAGGGAGGTTTAGGTTGGAAATTAGCGAAAAAGTTCCTAACTGTCAGGGTAGTCAAGCACTGGAATAAATTGCCCAGGGAGGTTGTGGAATCTCCATCTCTGGAGATATTTAGGAGTAGGTTAGATAAACATCTGTCAGGGATGGTCTAGACAATATTTCGTCCTGCCATGAGGGCAGGGGACTGAACTCGACCTCTCAAGGTCCCTTCCAGTCCTAGTATTCTATGATTCTATGATACGTCTGTCATGAAAGTTTATCATGCCTACTCCTTCAGAAAAGTAAATAGTGGAACAAGCTTCAAAACTTGGATGCCCATCTATATATTCTCTGAGTATGTATCGCTAAGGCAGTACAGGAACTGTCATATTAATTGTACTGCTGGTTTGCTGGATCAGCTCCCTCATGTTTCTCCAATTGCACATAGTGAAAGTACGGAACTTTTACAGTGATACAGTAAATGAAAGTCACACAGGTGGTATAAGTAAATCAAGTATAAATATTCGCTAAATATTTAAGTTTTTTTTGTTGTTTCTGTAGAGTGAATTTAGCAGTAGTTTATAGTGGACTTCTGTGCTTTTTAAGGAAAACTAGCATTTAGTAATGGTACACTATTATTTCTTTGTAACATAGTTACATACAGGCCTTATTTCACTCAGGCCTCATGGGACAAAGGGGTCTCAAATTTTGACATTTTTCTACCAAGTCATTTCCATTTATTATATACCTTGCAGTTATAAATGAGACAACAAAAGAAGCTATATATACCTGCAAATAATTGATTTAAATCATTGTGGGACCTTGGGCCTTCGCCAATTTTTTGGTCACATCCAAGTTTTCATCTGTGTGACCGGAGTAGCTTCTGTGATTAGTGATTCTAAGCTGTGAAACACTGTTTATGGTCTTTGCATCGTTTAGAGGTTTTGAAAGTCGTAATTAATTCTGTTACTGTAAAGTGATTTTGCTTGGTCTGAGGATGGATTTAACCTTTCAATTAGATATATATCTCTGCACAGGAGATTTTTGTATTCCTGGTTTTTTTTGTGTGTGTTTGTATACAATAACCATATCAGCCTCAGCTGTAAACTACCTCTTCATCCAGTTTTAGATTGATCTACAAAGGCTTTTTTGTGATAAACTTTTAATTCTAGTTGTTTAATGAACTTTATATCTGATTTGGCAATCACCTCATGTTCATATTCATAACAACGCACCAGTTATTAGAGAAATTTAATAATATGAACATGTTAGCAGATGAAATTTCAAGACTTTAAAATAAGGCAATAAGGGCCATGGTAAATCATAGGGCTGGAAGAGAACTCAGGAAGTCATCAAGTCCAGCCCCCTACCCTAAGCAGGACTAATCCCAACTAAATCAACCCAGCTAAGGCTTTGTCAAGCCAGGACTTAAAAACCTCTAGGTAGAACACATTCCAGTGTTTCACCACCCTGCTAGTGAAATAGTTTTTTCTAATATCCAACCTAGATCTCCCCCCACTGTAACTTGAGACCATTGCTCCTTGTCCTGCCATCTGTCACTACTCAGAACAGCCTCTCTCCATCCTCTTTGGAACCTCCCTTCAGGAAGTTGAAGGCTGCTATCAGATCCTCCCTTACTTTTCACTTCTGCAGATTAAATAAACACAAATCCCTCAGCCTCTCCTCATAGGTCATGTGCTCCAGCCCCCTAATCATTTTGGTTGCCCTCTCCAATGCATCCACATCCTTTCAATAGTGGGGAAGCCCAGAACTGGATGCAATACTCTAGATGTGGCCTTACCAGAGCCAAATTAAAGGGGAATAATCACTTCTCTAGATCTGCTGGCAGTGCTCCTCCTACTGCAACTTAATATGCCATTAGCCTACATGGGTACAATGGCACACTATTGATCCATATCCAGCTTCTCATCCACTGTAATCCCCAGATCCTTTTCTGCAGAACTGCTACTCAGCCAGTCAGTCCCCAGCCTGTAACAATGCTTGGGATTCTGCACTTGCCCTTCTTGAACCTCATCAGATTTCTTTTGGCCCAATCCTCTAATCTGTCTAGGTAACTCTGCACCCTATCTCTGCCCTCCAGCGTATCTACCTCTCCCCCTAGCTTAGTGTCCTCTGCAAACTTGCTGAGGGTGCAATCCATCCCTTCATCCAGGTCATTAATAAATATGTTGAACAAAACCGGTCCTAGAACTGATTCTTGGGGCACTCCTCTAGAAACCGACCGCCAACCTGACATCGAGCCGTTGATCACTACCCATTGGGCC
>JANRFK010001605.1:23485554-23500105 GCA_030068395.1 Apalone spinifera
CTCATTTGCATAGCTTTGGCGCAAAAGCGCGCCAATGTAGACGTAGCCTGTAGTTAAAAGTCATGCAAAGTATTAGATACATCTTCAGACAGTGATACCATTTTTAAGAGAGATACAGTTTTGGACTTGACAGCCATGATATATGAAGCTTTCTAAATTCATTTTTTACAGGAGTGGGTGGCTGAACTTCTGTCTAGCAAAGTGCAGGAAGTCAAGCTGATCATGATGGTCCCTTTTGGCCTTAAAGTCTTTGAGAATCCACCCACACAGTGGAAATGAAGGGGAAGTTTTTTAAACATTGTGGTTAATTTAGGTTTTATTTTAATCTAAAAGTACATTTCATAAGCCAATTCTGTGAAGACAAATTAATTATCTTGCAAAGAGTAGATAAGTCTGGTTGTTTACCTTTTATCATGTTGATATTTTTCATCAAGAGTAATTTTTGCCAACTTAATTAGACATTGGATAGTTCTCTACTTTTCCCTTCAGCTAAATTTATTGATAATTTTTTCTGGCTAGGATCTAATATATACATTTAATCCTGATTTTAGTTTGAATTAAACCTAACTTCATTGTACGTTGGTAGAGCTGGTTGGCTTGTAGAATAAAATGTGATTGTTTTCTTTTACAAATATTTTTGGAAAGATAACTGTAATGGGCTTGAAGGAGAATCTATCTTTAGACATTATTTACATTAGTCATACAGTGAATATGGACTTTTTTCTCTGGGCAGAATTTCAAACTTCTGTAGATATTGTCTCAGTGTTACTAATTGTGAATGTAATTTAAGTTTCCATTGGAGCACAGTAGTTTGGTGTTTTATGTTTCTGAAATGCAAATACTAGAAGTATGCCTTATCCCATAAAACTGCATGGGTTATAAGAACTTTAATTGGATACATACATTTAGGACTCTCCATTTATAAAACAAATAATTCTCAGGGAAATCCTCCAGGTTAGGTTGTAGAAAATTCCATTGTGGGAATGACAGATTGCAACCGAGACACTATCATCTTTGTACAAGATTTAACAAGCTGACAAGTTCTTGTTCGTATTTTAGTCTTGATGATTGAAGATATATTTTATCAGAAATAATTATGACCATTGGAAGTTCTTTAGAAAACCTATTCAGAAATTGTGTTGTGCTGTGGATGTAATACAATAATTCGCTGGAGTTCTATAGCATCTTCTAGCTAAAAATCTCAGTGCTTTACACACACAAATGAAGTAAGTCTCAGATATCCCTGTATTATTTTTCCTTTCTCACAGACGGTAATCTGAAGAACTGAGAGGTAAAGTGGTGACAAACTAAGGTCGGTGCCTAAGGTGACAGGCCAAGTCAATGAGAAAGATCCTAGATAATGACTTCTGGTTTTGTATCTTAATCAGAAACCCATCTTTCCTGTTCTTGCACCTGACTCCTTACTTTGAGGTGCAATGCTTTATTAATCTTACTTTTACTAGGGCTCTAATACTTCATCAAAATCCACCAACACAAACCTATGTTTCTTCTTCCAATTAGGTGGGTGTGCACCGCGTGCATGCAGGGCTATCCCTAAGAGTTTTGGTGCCCTACACAGCCTGGTCACCTGCACCCCCCAGAGGGTTTGGCCCCCTTCCTGGGGATGAGGGTAGTCAGAGCTGCAGGGTCAGGAGCAGGGCAGGGAGGCAGCAGGGTCAGGCCCCCTGTTCTCACAAACAGCAGCAGGAAGTGGAGCAACCCAACTACCAGCCATGTTCCTGGGACGGAGGCTTGTGGGAAGCAATGGAACCACCATCCATACTCACCAGCAGTGGTGGGAAGTAGAGCTGAGGCTGGATGGCTCAACTTCCTGCTGCTAGTCGTAAGTGTAGGGGTGGACCTGACCCCTGCTTCTGACACCAGGGTCCCTGCCAGTCTCCCAGGTCATGTCACTCAGAGGAGAAGGGTTGGGGAGAGTCCAGAGCAGGGGCAGGAAGAGATGGGATGGGGCTGGAACAGGGGCAGGGCTCAGGGGAAGGAATTGTGTGGGAGTGAGACAGAGCAAGAGCAGGGGCAGAGTGAAGGGGACCTGGTGCTGGCATCTCAGTCCTGAGCACTCCTCTGATGGTTTCCGAAGCGGCACCAAGAAAGGATTTGGCACAGCAACATCGGCATCGCCGCTCCCCAGCACTGTTCTCATTCCCCTGCTAAGTGCACCAGACACACTAAGGGGGTTCTGCCGGCACCGGTTACCACCATGCCTGTGTCTTCGGCTAAGGACAGAAAGGATGAAGGGCCCTTGGGCATGAGACCATCAAGCCTTGCAGCTCAGAATCCACCAGGAAGCCCCATCCTGCTGGGTTCTACGAGACTACAGGTGAAGGAAGTGGCAATGCTGTTCACCCTTCATACTTTTGAGGCCATCAGGGGCCTTATTGAAATGATGATGCAGAAGTCTCCCACCATCAGAGACAAGCCACCACTTCACCACTGCCAGGCACTATCCAGACTTCTGGTCTACTTCTGGAAGTTCAGCAAACCATACAAGATGTCCAGTTTGATGGGACTGGGCTGTTGGCTGACCAAACTCACTCCAGACTCCACAGCTCAAAGGAGTCTCTCAACACTGTATAGTCCCTGGGCATGCATACCCTGGCTATCCAGCAGAAGCCATTTAAGCTGCAGGCCACTCAACAGTGGTTGTATCCCTGTAGACCCTGGACAGGTCAAGGACAGTCTAAGCCTTCCTCAAGGTCTAAACAGCCTTTTTTAAGTTGTGCACAAGGATGGAATTCCAGCCAATTCCCCAGATCTTTCTCTTTCCTTCCTTAACTGTCTATCCCTCTTTTACTGTGCATCTCAGACTGTTGGGTACTTCGCATGATAGAAGTGGGATATTCTATCCAATTCTGCTCTTTCTGTCCCTCCCACCCTCGTTTCCTGTCTCTCTACAGTGACCCTTCTCACGAGCAACTCCTGATACTCCTTACATTAGGAGCAGTGGAGGAGATTCCTCAGGGGTAGGGAATTTTACTCCCCAATATTTCCTCATTTTCACAGCCAAGGGACATTTGACCCATTCTAGACTTGTGCAAGCTCAACAAGTTTGTGGTCAACCTGAAGTTCCGCATGGTCTTCCTCATCCCCTGATTAGATCCAAGGGACTGGTACGCTGTCCTCAACATGAAGGACATTTACTGACCATCACTTCAGTCCAGCCCACATGCAATATCTTCAGTTCATGGTGAACAATGTATGCTTGCAGTTCATAGCCCTTCCATTTGGGCTGCCTATCGCACCTCACATCTTCACCAAGCACCTGGAAGTTGTAACGGCCTTCCTCCGCCATTACCAGGTATAGGTCTATCCTTATCTGCATGATTGGCTTCTCAGAGGTTGTTCTGACTAGCAAATAGAAGCACAGATTCACTTGTTTGGGACTATGTTTGCCCAGTTGGGCCTCATGCTCAGTGACAGCAAGTCTGGCTTCGTTCCAACTCAAATAATAGAGAGATTTATTGGAGAGATCCTGGATGCGATTCAAGAAAGAGTCTTCTTGCCTGAGCCACAATGTGTGGCAATATTACAAAGGATTATAGACCTGACCAAGTTCCCCACCGCCATAGCACGGCAATGTCTCAGACTCTCAGGACGCATGGTTGCCTATACGTATGTGGACCTTCATGCCAGACTGACTCAGTCCCATGCAAGCGTGGTTCACTTCAGTGTACCATCTGAGTTGCAACAGCCTAGACATGAACGTGACAATTCCTCAACACGTCCGCAAATCATTTCAGAGGTGGTTAGACTTGCAACTAGTATAAGGAAGAGTAGCCTTCCATCCCCCTCAACTCACTCTAACCCTGGACACAGATGGGTCCCCTAGGGGTTGAGGAGCATACCTTGGCAATCTGATGATTCAGGGCTTATGGGAAGCATAGATGTCCCTTCACATCAATGTCAGGGAACTCAGGGCAGTTCTGCTTGTGTTCCAGGCATTTCTACCTCACCTCCAGGGGCATTGAGTGGTGGTGATGACAGACAATCTGACCACCATGTTTTATATCAACAAACAAGGTGGAGCATGCTTATCACCCTCTCTGTCAGGAAGCCCTCCAGCTCTGGGAGTTTTGCATAGCCCATGCTATTCTCTTGGAGGCCTGAACCTTCTGGAGGTTCAGAACCAGCTGGTTGCTTAGCTGAGCAGCTGTATCTTCACCCATGAAAAGTCACTACACCTGGACATCTTCCAAATGATCTTTCAGTAGTGGGGGTTTCCCCAGGTTAACTTGTTCGCCACATGGACCATCAGTAAAGGTCTGGTGTGTTGTACCTTGAACCACAGCCCATATTTGATCACAGATGCATTCATGCTCTCATGGTCCTGCTATGCACTGTCTCACTATTCCCTCTGATACACAAAGTGCTCCTCAAGATCCACAGGGACAGAGTGGACATGATGCTGGTGGCTCTCATTTAGGCCCACCAGCACTGGTACATTGTCCTTCTGGACCTATCAATCCAGCAGCCAGTGCAGCTGCTGCTTCCCCCAACCTCATCATAGGATCATGGTCAGCTCCATTGCCTGGACCTACAGTCCTTCTACCTCATGATCTGCAGGCTTTGTGGTAAAATCTGGCAGAGCACCCCTGTTTAGAGCAACATACGTGCTCCTCACAGCTGAACACCCTCACTAGGATCACAGGCCTGGTGAAATGGAAAAGATTTGTGTGCTAGTTCGCTCAGTAGAATCACTCCAGGTAGAACCACTCCAGGCTTCCATTCCATGTATCCTGGGGTATCTAATATGTTTGAAACAGCAGGGACTTTTGAGATCATCACTCAAAGTCCACCTACTGGCCATTTTGGCTTTCTACCCTGGTGAGTCCAGTTGTTCAGTATTCGCCAGCTCCATCATCTGGTGCTTCCTGAAAGGCCTGGAAAGACTTCATCACCATTCAGACAACCCACCCTGACATGGGATCTTACCCTGGTCCTCTTCTACCTTATGGCCCCCCATTTGAACCTCTGAAAACATGCTCACTCCTTTATTTGTCATGGGAAGTGGCCTTTCTGGTGGCTTTCACCTCAACTCAAAAAGTATCAGAGCTATGGGCCTTGACATCAGAGCCACCTTACACCATCTTCAATAAAGACAAAATTCAACTTAGACCCCACCTGGCCTTCCTCCCTAAAGTGGTCCATACGAGTCAGGACATCTTTTTTATCCAAAGCCTCAGAACAGGCTGGGTAAACAGAGGCTACATTCCCTGGACGTCAGAAGAGCACTTGCCTTGTACCTTGAGCACACAAAGCCATTCAGAAATGCAGCTATTCGTTGCAGTAGCAGATAGAATGAAGGGGCTTCTAGTGCCTTCACAACGCACTTCATCTTGTATCACCACTTGTATTCTGTATATGTTACAATCTAACCAAAGTTCCACCATCTAACATTACGGCATACTCCATAAGGGCCCACACCTCTTCGTCTGAGTTTCTGGCTCAGGTCCCATTTCAGGAGCTCTGTAGAGGAGCAACTTGTTCTTCTGTGTGCAGTTTTACATCGCATTATGCCACCATTCATCAAGCCAGAGATAATGCAGTTTTTGGCAAGATGGTGCTTCAGTCATCAATTCTTTGACTCTGACCTCACCTCCTAGGTGAGGCTTGGGAATTGCCTAACTGGAATTGATATGAGTGAACATATGAAGAAGAAAGTAACTCACCTTCTCATAACGGTTGTCTTTGAGATGTGTTGCTCATATCTGTTCCACTCCCACCCACTTTCCCATCTGTCAGAGTGGCCAGCAAGAAAGGACTGAAGGTGGGTCAGGTCAAGAGGGCCATAGAGATAGCAGCATACAAGCACCTCGCTAGAGAGCTCCACAGCCATCCTGATGGGTAGCTGCTTGGGAAAATCTTCTGATAGGTTTTGGGCAAGCTGTGTGCATGTGTGATGGGGCGGACAGGTCCTGCACTGACAGACAGGGGGTAGCCCAGGCCCAGCTGGCAGAGAAAGCCCCACCTCTCCAGCCCTGCTGGGCATGCTCCCAGCAGAGGCTGGGTATAAAAGCAGAGGGAGCCCTGCAGTCAGGGAGACCGCAGGATGAGGGAATGGACCAGGCCAGGCCAGTGATTCTGCAGCAGCTGGGACCAGAGTTGCCACCCGTGCCTGACCCGGAAACAGAGCCAGCAGCCGCCAGCCCCAGGGAGGCAGGAGCGCGCCCACAACCCCGGCAGGTACAGACGCGGAGGCGAATGGGCCCCAGGGGAACCAGGGCGCGGTAGGAAGCAGCCCAGGGCAAAGGACTCGAAGCGTGGCTCGGCGTGTATCGGTCGGATTCCCCGCCGAGCAGGCAGGAGCCATAGTCCCCGCCTAAAGGGCCCTGGGCTGGGACCCGGTGGAGAGGGAGGGTCTGGGTCCCCCTACCGCCCATTTTCCTTCCCTGGATAATCAACCCCCGGGCAAGGAGAGGCTTCTCAGAGCGGCTAGGCCTCTAATGTCGTATTTACCTTGATAAAGGGGCATGAACTTTACCGTGAGACTGGTAAGGTCGTATTTATCCTGATAGAGGGACATGGACTTTTATGTTGGGACTACTAGGATTGTGTTCACCCTGATAGAGCGGGCAACGGGCCCGTAAGAGAGGGGGTGCACCCCACACCAGGGGCGTACCCCGTGACAGCATGGCTAATGGGAATAGATATGAGCAACACATCTTTAAAATACAACAGTTACAAAGCAAAAGTAACCATTTTGTCCTTATGAAGCTCCATTCAGATCAATGGGACTCTGTAGAGGTATGAGCAGGCAGATCCCAAAGCAAGTCAAAATATGTCTATTCTGACCCAGTCTTTAGCTAACATGTCCATTGACTATAATGGATGATTTGCTTGAATAAAGATTGTCTTAAAACTGGGCAAGGGCATAAAGAATCAACCGAGAGAGAGAGAGAGAGAATGCAATCATCTCATCAAGTTTGAAGTCTTATTTGATTATAAAAACTTCCAGAGCTGACACAGGGATTCTTAATGCTTAACTTTCAGATAGGTGGGCTTTATCAGGACATGGAAACCTTTAATTTGCATGCTCAGCTCAGCAATTAGGTACATAATTCATTATTGTTAAATTAAGCTATATACAATATGAAGAATCTGGATATCTTATGAACAGGGTTTAAAAGTAGACTGAAAAAAAGAGTGGGAGGGTAGGAATAGAGGAGTGGTGGGAGGAAAGCTGTTTACATAAGACAGGAAGAAGTAGGAAAGCTGTGCCTCTTTATTCAGCAGAGAAGGACTGTGCCTCCCATCACTTATGCTCAGTTGTCACTTTATCCTCTCCCTGTAAGGTGTGAATATTTGAAAGCTGGGCCTGGAATGCTAGCGTATTGTGAATGTAGGTGGTTACCTCTACTACTGGATGTCCAAAGGTTTCAGCCTCCACTGTCATCATTAATCTGATGGCATGACCCAAATAGCATTGTCATCTATTTTCTCAGAAACTGATTAAAACAGAGACCTAAAGAAAGGCGAGTTGATTGAGGTTAAATCTAGACAAAACAGGTGATTCTTGGAAGAATATTTGATAGGAAATTAGGTAGAGTTGTGTCTGCTTTGAGATGTTGCAGATTATTTCAATTATGAAGAGAAATAGGTGACTGAGGGATTACTTGGATGGGAATTTTGCTTATTTAGCAAGCATGTGCAAAGTCCCTGTTTCTCTGCATGCAGGAAGAATCAAAATGTGGTCGATCGTGTCCTTGTTAACAAGTCTAAGCCTTTTTCAGCTGGCACCCTAACCCCAAATCATTCTTTCAGGCTGCATCTGTTTGACTTTCTTTTTGCTTCTCATTAACATCCACACCTTCTTACCCCCAAAAGACTCAGCTAAGCCTCTGCCTGCATAGTTCAAAGTCTCAGTGGTCTTGGATGTGCCTTTATTTTGGCTGGAGATGTACGCTGGTCTTTGTGAGGTAGGCCACTTAATACTTTCACCTGATTTCAACAGCTTCCTGACATTGATCTTGAATGTAACCTATTGGTTATGAGTGACTGACAGCAACAAGATGTAAACCACCCATGCCCACTGACGGCAGTGGTCAAAGTGGGGCAATTACCCCAGGGCCTGGCAATGCAAAAGGGCCTGGAGTTTCTGCAGCTATTGCTGCTATTAAGGCAGCAACAGCGGCCAGAGCCCCAGGCTCTTTAAATCTCTGCTGGAGTGCCAGGTCAGATGCTTCAGACAGCACTGAGGGCTACCTAGGTGAGGTGCGACATGCTCCATGTGGCACTGCGGGCTCTCTAGCTTCAGCCCCACCCATTCCACCTGAGGCCCTGCCATTCTGCCCAAGGCCCCGGCCCTTCCAGAAGCACAGAGCAGGCCCCTCCCTGCCTTGTCTAAGGGCCCAGCGAGGCTGGTCGGCCCCACTGAAACCACCAGCTGGCAAACTATCATCAGCTAAGGTGCTTTTATACATTCATGGACAGCAGATATCAGAGCCAGGGAAAGGCAATGGGTTTCCAAAAAGCCAGGCTTGGGCCACAGGTATAAGAGGAAGAGGAGGCATTCCCTGGGTCTTAGTGCTCAACTTCTCCCCTATTCTGACAGTTCCTGAAAGCTCCCACAGTAAGCTGCTGCAGACTGGTGAATCTTTCCCCAAAGTGGATCTATTAATTTCAGAGTGAAAAGCCTTCCAGTTTGCCAGATTTATTAGCATAACATTGAACCCATAAAAGAGCCATTATGTGATAATGAAACCATTTAACAGGCAGAAAGCAGGGCCGGTCCACAACATTTTGGGACCTGAGGTGGGGAGCTCAAATGATGCCCCATTGGCCCCTCACTTGGGCCAAAACTTTGAAAGGTCTCAATTCTCTGGGTCTTAGTGGCACCTCCCCCACAGTCTGGCACCTGAGGCGGCCATCTCAGGTAAGGCCTCATGGTAAGGCCAGCTCTGGCAGAAAGTCCCAGTGTAGACTTAGCCTCTGTTTCTGAATTTACTGACAAAATCAGTTATGCATTACTATGTCTACAGGAACTTAAAATTTGCTTTAAACATTTCATTAGTTTGATCCTGAAGATTATAAAATGACATCTCTAAAAAATCCTTGCATAGATTTTTAGATGCACAATCTTGAGTATTCTGGTTTAGACTTAAATGCTTGGCTCTTCAGACATATAATTTTTAAAATTAATTTTTCAAAAGACCACCCTTATCTAAAAATCAGTTTTATTTACTATGTACAAAAATTTGCTTCCAAAGTCGTCTTCTCCTTTCTATCCATTCCTATTCTTCTTTCATTCCTCTGTTGAAAATAGTCCTTAAAGGGACAACATTCCCTTTCTTCCAGATAGCTGGGCAAATGAGTTTCCCTTTCTTTACTTCTGACTATTTGATGAACTATTTTTAAGAGAACTTTCCACCAAAATCTGTCCTTTAATAAGATATAAAATCATTTGTTATGCCTAAAATCTTTAAAAACATTTTTTAAATAAACATATGGTGAAATTTCATAAACATGTCAATGATTATGGAGATCACAGAATGAATTAGTGTTCCCTTTTTCTAAAAGCAATGAACTTTATTATGAACACGCTAAAACGCTCTGATTAATTTAAAATAATGTTTTTGTTAAAGAGTGTTAAATATGTAGTAATCTGCAGTGATTACTTTATGAAGGCTTAAGAGTACATTTAAAAATACTGATTAAGAAAATGTAAAACAGAGAAGACTTTCATAAAGTATTCCATAATATTTAATGTGGTATTCAGCAGGACAGCTAATTTGCCCTTCTGACAAAGTGTTTGAAAATAAATCTCTGACAAACTTCAGGGTGTATCAAAAACCTGTGACTGACATTTTTTATTCCCAAATTTAGTGCTTTTATGTTCTTCATGTCCAGTCTTCACAATCTGGCATGCAGTGGACAGATGCTCCATTTAGACAGAAATTTCTTTAGAAAGAAATTTTAGAAGAGTGCTTTTTTCCAAATGTCATTTGCTACATTTGGGTTCAGGGATTTGGCTGGAAGGGGTGAGCAGAGAGGGGGAGGGAAGAGAAGAAGGAGAGAGTGGGGAGGGAGCAGGGCTTGGGCAGAGCAGGGGTGGAGTTTGTGTTGGACAGCAGGCTGGGGAGCTTCACCTACTGCTCCTGCTACCTCAACCTCCCACCCCTCTTCTGTGTGACTCCCTCTAGTCTTCTAAGGGTGCCTGGGCTGTCACCAGGGGCGGTGCCTGCCCTCCCTGTGCTCCAATACAATGCACCACCTGCCCTTCCTTCCCCCTCTTCTGAGGCTGCCACCCTCTGCCTCCTGTGCTCTGGAGCCAGGGAGTCTGGACTCATGCACCACCCTTCTCACCACTGTGTTCCAGGCAGCACACCACCTTCCCCTCAATGTGCCCAGGGGCTGCACACCACCTTCCCCCACCATGCTCCCTAGCCATGTTCTGCCCATCCTTCCCTCCTGTGCTCTAAGGCTGAGGCCATCTGCCCCTCCCCATGTTCTGGGGCCAGGAAGTCTGTGCCCATCCTCCAGTGCCAGGAAGTCTAGGGCCATGTGCCACCTGGTCTGGGGAAAACTGCGGTTCTGTCCCTACAATTTCCTTCCATGGTCATTTGATCAGAGTCTTTGTTTACTGATATGCAGGTGACAGTGAAAGAAACAGCTGTTCAGCTAGCCATTAACCGGGAGGTAGTTTTGGATACAAGAGGGCATCATATGTACAAGGGTAATTTGGGATGGTGATCTGAGTTTTCCTCCCCATTGCAGTTGCTAGAAGCTAAATTGAGGAGTCTCTGTGGGTGTAGCCAGGTATAATCAGTAAGTTATGAATTCACTCATTTTAAAGATGAGGCCTGAAAAATTTATGCATTAATTAAAATATAAAAGAGTTAAAAATACCCTTAAAAACTTTCAATATGAAGAGAGATGAATAAAACTGAGACTTCTCAGCTTGGAAAATAGATGATCAAAGAGGGATATGATAGAGGTCTATAAAATCATGACTGATGTGGAGAAAGTAAATAAGGAAAAGTTATTTACTCATAACTAGGGATCACCAAATTAAATTAACAGGCAGAGGATTTAAAACAAAAGGAAGTATGCATAAATTAGCTTATAACCCGCGGATTATACACATTTTTACCCCCCACTCCCACCCCTCCACAAGCCTGCGCTGTGCTCTCCATTCCCCCACCCGGAGGAGGGTAGGTTGAGCCTGGCTGCCGCTGTGCGCAGCTTAGGGGCAAGTGCGGCTGCCCTCCTACAGGCCAGCCAGTGCGCCTGCGCTGTGCTCGCCATTCCCCCTGCTGGCAGCTGGTCTGTGCAATCACCTTGAATTAGCGTATAGAACCCGCAGGTTATACTTGTCTGCAAGTTATCAAAGAATTTTTCTGCACAATCAAGAAAAGCTGCGGGTTATACATGAGTGTGGGTTATACTTGAGTGCAGGTTATATATGCTAATTTATGGAATTTCTTCACATAACGTACAGTCAACCTGTGGAACTCTTTTCCAGAGGACATTGTGAAGGCCAAGATTATAATAGGGTTCAAAAAAGAACTAGATAAATTCATGGAGGCTGGTCCATCAATGGCTATTAGCCAAGATGGGCAGAGATGGTGTTCATACCTCAGTTTGCCGGAAGATAGGAATGAGAATGTTCTGTTCATTCTCTCTGAAGCACCTGGCTTTGGCCACTGTCGGAATATAGGACACTGAGTTACACAGACCTTTGATCTGACCCCAATATGGCCATACTTACCATAGATGACTGTAACAGATGACTGTTGAAACAGAAGATTGAAGAACAAAATTCAGTCACCTGCTTTCACTATATGGTCCTACCATGTCTGTCCCCTCAAGCAGTAGTACTGGAGTCACACAGACCTCTGTTCTGTGGGCATCCAGTCAGCAGTAAAAATTAAGCATTTTCTCTATCCAATTCTGTGGGCATTTTTCTCAATTAATTCATTGCTAGTCTAAATTCCAACTGATATTTATAAAGGGGGCAAAAGGAGAATATTGCCTTCTGCCACTAAGGGATAAATTATTTGTATATTGGCTTCAAGGGGAGCCCCACACATATAACCAACAGCAGGATTTAATCTTTAAGGCCTTGTCTTCGCTATTAGGACCAGGGTTTAACCAGGACTAGCTGGCACAATGCTGTACACTAGTTGTCATTGACTATACTGACTAGAGAGTTATATTTAGCATCCTGGTTAACGTGACTTTAAGTGCAAGTTCTAACATAATATTTTGTAGCAAAGATAAGACCTAAGTGTTGATTGTTCCTCTCCAGAAATGAGTCCAGCTTGCTGAAATACTCAGAGGCGTCCCATATGTTCTGCCTTTCTCTCACCAATTTTTAGTAACGAAACATCAAAAATACAGGATATCCTGTAGTATTTGAAATGATTACGGGCAGAGGATCAGAATATAAATTGAAGACACATATTGACAATACTCTTAATCCATCTCCTTGAGCCTGCACTTCTCACAAGTCAAACTGTAAAACTGAAGAATATTTTAACCATGGATTCTTTCATAGATCCCCATACTGCCATTCTTCTTTGTTAACATATCAGTAAATGCCTTTTCATTTGTTCTGAGAGGTTTTTCCCTTTTGTATAGCAGAGAGATGTTTGTTCCAAAGCAGCTGTTGTAGGCTGAAGAGACACTCAGCCGAGTAATAATTCATAGATGAAACAGAGGCTTTATAGAAAATGTTTTTATTCGTAGAGTAATTAGAATTTAAAGAAGAAAATGTTTTTTTTTTCCCATGGGAATGTTTTCCTCTGGCATTATGAATGCATTCTGTCATTCATTTTTAGAATTATCTGGTGTTAATTGACAACATACGTAAGCATTTTAACTTTCTCAGCTTTGTATTTGACAAAAAAAATAGAATCCCTGGCTCAAGGACTTGCTTTGGATATAAACTTAGAGCTAAAACAATGTAATTATCTAATTTACACTTGTAATTTGTTTAAATGTGCTAAATTTACACTATAAAGCCAAAATTCACCACCCTGAAGAAAGACTATTTAAAACTAACTCCCAGCCAGCACTGAGAAGTGCAGAGTGCCTTGAGCATTTTGTGCTGAGGTGACTTTACACATTCATGCAGATCACTGCTTCCTCAGCTGATTTGTGAAAATGAGTGTTATGACTAAGTATACACACTTAATACACACCTAGAAAGCTGATTGACATTATTTACAGGTGTTTCAAAATCTAGGTTTACACAGACAGTATTTACAAATAATAAATTAGATGTCAGACAAATTTTTAATGATACTTTACACCAGGGTTGGGCAAAACGGCCTCCACGGGCTGGATTCAGCCTGCGGAGGCCCTGCTGTGCCTCTGACCCCAGGCCAATTAGGGGTCTGGGGGCGGGAGAGCACACGAAACCTCCTCCCGCCCTGCCAGGAGCACATGGTACTTTGCTCGCAAGGGGGGGGGGAGGCAGCAGAGGAAGCTTTGCGTGTTCCCCAGGCCCTAACTGGCCTAGGGGCAGGGGAGTGAGGGAAGTATCCTTCCATGCCAGGGGCATGGGCATCTTGGGGGAATGTGGGGTGGGGAAAAAGGCACTCCCTCACCCCCAGACAATGCACCCCCAGACCAATCATTGTCTGGGGATGGGGAATCTGGAAATATCTTGGCCACACCCTTTCCGCTTAATGCCCCACCCTCTTCTCCGCAGCTCCACTTAAAAAATTTCCAAAGTGACCCCCAGTAAAATATTATTACCCACCCGTACTCTACAAACACACAGACTCAAGCTAGGAGTGATTGAAGCACAAATTTTTAGTATAATATAATTCTTGCCAAATGTCATATTCTGGGGATAATTTGTTGGTATTCCTAAAATAAAGGTTTTCAATTTTGGATCTTTATAATATGTTAAGTAAAATCAAATTAATAAGCAAAAGCAATTTTGCCTTATTAGATATGATTCTATGTGACCTCAGAAGGTCATCAAGTCCAGCCCCCTGCTAAAGGCAGGACCAATCCCAACTAAATCAACACAGCCAGGGCTTTGTCAAGCTGAGACTTAAAAACCTCTAAGGATCGAGATTCTACCACCTCAATAGGGAACACATTCCAGTGTTTCACCATCCTCCTAGTGAAATAGTTTTTCCTAATATCCAACCTAGACCTCTCCCACTGTAATTTGAGACTATTGCTCCTTGTTCTGCCATTCGTCACTACTGTGAACAGCCTTTCTCCATCCTCTTTGGAGCCTCCCTTCAGGAAGTTGAAGTCTGTTATCAAATCCCCGCTCACTCGTCTCCTCTACAGACTAAACAAACCCAAATCCCTCAGTCTCTCTTCATTGGTCATGCGCTCCAACCCCCTAATCATTTTGGTTGCCCTGCACTGGATCCCCTCCAATGCGTCCACATCCTTTTTATAGTGGGGGTCCCAGAACTGGACACAATAGTCCAGATGAGAAACTAAATGAATTCTTTGCTTCAGTCTTCACAGCTGAGGATGTTAGGGAGATTCCCAAACCTGACGCGTCCAGTTTGTAGGTGACAAATCTGAGGAATTGTCACAGATTGAAGTGTCATTAGAGGAG
>JANRFK010001605.1:23500205-23514543 GCA_030068395.1 Apalone spinifera
GTTCTGAAAGAACTCAAATGTGAAATTGTGGAATTATTAACTATGGTTTGTAACTTATCTTTAAATCAGCTTCTGTATCCAATGACTGGAAGATAGCTAATGTAACGCCAATATTTAAAAAGTGCTCTAGAGACGATCCCAGCAATTACAGACCGGTAAGTCTAACTTCAGTACCGGGCAAATGAGTTGAAACAATAGTAAAGAAGAAAATTGTCAAACATAGAAGAACATAATTTGTTGGGCAAAATTCAACATGGTTTCTGTAAAAGGAAATCCTGTCTTACTAATCTATTAAATTATTTGAAGGGGTCAACAAACATGTGGACAAGGGGGATCCAGTAGATATAGTGTACTTAGATTTCCAGAAAGCCTTTGACAAGGTCCCTCACCAAAGGCTCTTACGTAAATTAAGTTGTCATGGGATAAGAGGGAAAATCCTTTCATGGACTGAGAACTGGTTAAAAGATAGGAAACAAAGGGTAGGAATAAATGGTAAATTTTCAGAATGGAGAGGGGTAACTAGTGGTGTTCCCCAAGGGTCAGTCCTAGGACCAATCCTATTCAACTTATTCATAAATGATCTAGAGAAAGGGGTAAACAGTGAGGTGGCAAAGTTTTCAGATGCTACTAAACTGCTCAAAGTAATTAAGACCAAAGCAGACTGTGAAGAACTTCAAAAAGATCTCACCAAACTAAGTGATTGCACAACAAAATGGCAAATAAAATGTAATGTGGATAAACGTAAAGTAATGCACGTTGGAAAAAATAACCCCAACTATACATACAATATGATGGGGGCTAATTTAGCTACAGCTAATCAGGAAAGAGATCTGGGAGTCATCATCTGAAGATGTCCACGCAGTGTGCAGCGGCAGTCAAAAAAGCAAATAGGATGTTAGGAATCATTAAAAAAGGAATAGAGAATAAGACGGAGAATATCTTATTGCCCTAATATAAATCCATGGTACGCCCACATCTTGAATACTGCATACAGATGTGGTCTCCTCATCTCAAAAAAGATATACTGGCATTAGAAAAGGTTCAGAGAAGGGCAACTAAAATGATTATGGATTTGGAACGGGTCCCATATGAGGAGAGATTAAAGAAACTGCGACTTTTAAGCTTGGAAAAGAGGAGACTGAGGAGGGATATGAGAGAGGTCTATAAAATCATGAGTGGTGTGCAGAAAGTGAATAAGGAAAAGTTATTTACTTTTTCCCATAATATAAGAAATAGGGGCAACCAAATGAAACTAATGGGCAGCAGGTTTAAAACAAAAGAAAGTTCTTCTTCACACAGCGCACAGTCAATCTGTGGAACTCTTTGCCTGAGGAGGTTGTGAAGGCTAGGACTATAACAGGGTTTAAAAGAGAACTAGATAATTTCATGGAGGTTAAGTCCATAAATGGCTATTAGCCAGTACGGGTAAGGAATGGTGTCCCTAGCCTCTGTTTGTCAGAGGGTGGAGATGAATGGCAGGAGAGAGATCAATTGATCATTACCTGTTCAATTCACTCCCTTTGGTACACCTGGCATTGGCCACTGTAGGTAGACAGGGTAGTGGGCTGGATGGACCTTTGGTCTGACCCAGTATGGCCATTCTTATGTTCTTTTGTTCTTATATGGCCTCACCAAAGCCAAATAAAGGGGAATAATCTCTTCCCTGGATCTGCAGGCAATGCTCCTCCTAATGCACCCTAATATTCCATTAGCCCTCTTGGCTACAAGGGCACACTGTTGACTCATTTCCAGCTTCTCATCCACTGTAATCTCCAGGTCCTTTTCTGCAGAAGTGCTACTTAGCCAGTCGGTCCCCAGCTTGTAACAATGGTTGGGATTCTTCCATCCCAAGTGCAGGACTCTACACTTGTCCGTGTTGAACTTCATCAGATTTCTTTTGGCCCAATCCTCTAATCTGTCCAGGTCACTCTGGACACTATCCCTGCCCTCCCGCATATCTGCCTCTCCCCCTAGCTTGGTGTCATCTGCAAACTTGCTGAGGGTGCAATACGTCTCCTCATCCAAGTCATTAATAAAGATGTTGAACAAAACTGGTCCAAGAACAGATCCTTAGGGCACTCCGCTAGAAACCCACCGCCAACCTGACATCGAGCTGTTGATTACTACCTGTTGGGCCCGAAAGTCTAGCCAGCTTTCTATCCATCTTACAGTCCATTTATCCAATCCATATTCCCTTAACTTGCTGGCAAGAATATTGTGGGAGACCGTATCAAAAGCTTTGCTAAAGTAAAGGGATATCACATCCACTGACTTCCCAATATCCACAGAGCCAGTTACTTCATCATAGAAGCTAATCAGATTGGTCAGGTACGACTTGCCCTTCGTGAATCTATGTTGACTATTCCTGATCACTTTCCCCTCTTCCAAGTGCTTCAAAATGGATTTCTTAAGGATCCCCCCCCACGATTTTTCCAGGGATTGAGGTAAGGCTGACGGGTCTGTAGTTCCCTGGATTGTCCTTCTTCCCTTTTTTAAAGATGGGCACTACATTTGCCATTTTCCAGTCATCCAGGATCTCTCCCGATCTCCATGAGTTTTCAAAGATAATGGCCAAAGGCTCCGCAATGATATTTGCCAATTCCCTCAGTACCCTCGGATGCATTAAATTCGGGCCCATGGATTTGTGTATGTTTAGCTTTTCTAAATAGTTCCTAACTCATTCTTTCCCAACCAAGGGCTGTCCACCTTCTTCCCATGCTGCGTTGTCTAGTGCATTAGTCTGGGAACTGACCTTGTCCGTGAAGATAGAGGCAAAGAAAGCATTGAGTACTTCAGCTTTCCCCACATCATCTGTCACTAGGTTACCTCCCTCATCCAGTAAGGGCCCCACACCTTCTCTGATCACCCTCTTATTGCTAACATGCCTGTAGAAACCTTTCTTGTTATCTTTCACATCCCTGGCTAACTAGAATTCCAATTGCACTTTCACCTTTCTGATAACTCCCGTGCATTCTCGAGCAATATATTTATACTCCTCCCTAGTCATCTGTACAAGTTTCCACTTCTTGTAAGCTTCCTTTTTGTGTTTAAGCTCACCAAGGATGTCTCCGGTAAGCCAATCTGGTCACCTACCATATTTGCTTTTCTTGCTGCGCATCAGGATGGTTTCTTCCTGTGCCTTTAATAAGGCTTCTTTAAAATACTTCCAGCTCTTCTGGACTCCTTTCCCCTTCATGAAAGCATCCCAGGGAATCCTGCCCATCAGTTCTCTGAGGGAGTGAAACTCTGCTTTTTTGAAGTGCAGGGTGTGTATTTTGATACTGTCCTTTGTTCAGGATCCTGAAATCTACCATCTCATAATCCCTGCTTCCGAGATTGTCACCCACCTCTACTTCCCCTACTACTTCCTCCCTGTTTGTGAGCAGCAGGTCAAGCTGCACATGGCCCCTGGTCAGTTCCTACAGCATTTGTACCAAGAAGTTATCCCCAACATTCTCCAAAAACTTCCTGGATTGTCTGTGAATTGCTGTCTTGGTCTCCCAACAGACGTCAAGGTGATTAAAGTCCCCCATGAGAACCAGGGTCTGCAATCTGGAAGCTTCTCTGTTGTCCAAAGAAAGCCGCATCTACCTCATCCACTTGATCTGGTGGTCTATATAGCTATATAGCAGACACCAACCACAACATTATTCTTGTTGCTTCCACCTCTAAACTTAACCCATAGACTCTCAACAGGCTTTTCTCCCTCTAAATACCGGAGCTCCAAGCAATCATAGGGTATGTCTAGACTACATGTCTCTGCCGACAGAGGCATGTAGTCTAGACATACCCATACTGCTCTCTTACATACAGTGCAACTCCTCCTCCTTTTCTCCCCCACCTATTCTTCCTGAACAGTTTATACCGTTCCATGAAAGTACTCCATTCATGCGAGTTATCCCACCAAGTCTCCATTATTCCAATCAAATCATAGTTCTTTATCTGGGCCAGGGCTTCTAATTCTTCCTGTTTGTTTCCCAAGCTACTCGCATTTGTGTACAATCACCTTAGATAGCCAGTTGATCACCCTACCTTCTCCATTCGAGTCAGGGGTCCTCCTTTGTTGCTCGTTCTCCCTTGCGTTTCTTCCCCGTATCCAACTTCCTCATTTACCTCAGGGCTTTGGTCTCCATCCCCCCAACAAACCTATTTTAAAGCCATCCTCACTAGTTTTGCAAGCCTGCCCGCAAAAGTGCTCTTTCCTCTCTTGGTTAAGTGGATCCCATCTCTTCCTAACAATCCTTGTGCCTGGAACAGAGTCCCATGGTTGAAGAAACCAAAGCCCTCTCTCCGACACCACCTGCACAACCATGCATTTACTTCCTCAATTTTACGATCCCTACCTGAACCTTTTCCTTCAACTGGAAGGATGGATGAGAACACCACTTGCACTTCAAATTCCTTGATCTTTCTTCCCAGCACTACATAATCTGCTATGACCGCTCAAGATCATTCTTGGCTGTATCGTTAGTTCCTACATGGAGAAGCAGGAAGGGATAGCGATCCGAAGGTTTAATCAGTTTTGGAAGACTGTCACATCCTGAATGCGAGCTCCTGGTAAGCGGCATGCTTCTCGAGATTGCAGGTCTGGACTGCAGATGGATGACTCAGTCCCTCCTAAAAGGGAGTCCCCGACCAATACCACCCATCATCTACTTTTGGGGGTGGTGGTAGTGGAACCCCCATTCCTAGGACTACACAACCCTTGCCTTCTGGTAGATGGTGCTCCCTTCTGATTTCTTCCCTGAGAGGTCCCCGCCACAGCATTCTCCACTTCAGTGCCTGTGGTGAGAGCCTGAAAGTGGTTACTTACCTCTACAAGAATGGGGGAGACCTGAGTTGGCTGCCTTCTTCTTCTACAGGTTACATGCTACCAGTTTTCTTCCTTGTCCTGTACTGCCCTGACTGGCTCTTCAGCCTGCTGTGCCTGCTGGATTAAATGCTGCCTTCTATCGAGAAGGTCTTCATCCTCTCTGATGGAACATAGGGTCGATACTTGGGCCTCAAGTCACCGAATTTTTTCTTCCAAAATGGCGACCAGCTTGCTCTTAGTGCAGATGAAATCCCTTCTTTCTTCCGGGAGGAAGACAAACGTGGGACATGCTGTTCAGATAACAACAGCAGACCTATCACTATCCATACCTGCCTTCCTTCTGAGAAATTCCTCAGATGTTATTCAATGCCTCCTTGAAGGGCAGGAGTGTAGCAAAAAGTTTTTAAAGAATGGAGAGTGTATCTCGCCCCCTTTCCAACTCCCTCTCCAAACTCCCTGTAGTAGTCCCTGTTTGCAAGCTCGCTGGTCGCTGATTCACTCCTTTATAAAGCTTTGGACTGCTTGATAGCCCACTGCTTGATTAAAGCTCAACCAATGAGCAGAGGCTTCTAGATTTCAAACCCTAATTAGAAGCTCACAACTTCCACCTGCCAGCCACAGCATACACTCCGTGGAAGGAGGGGGAAAAAGGGGGGGGGGGAACCCAAACACGCACTACAGACAGCCCCTTCCCTCACGGGTCCTGTATTAGCTTCCTCCTTCACTTGGAGAACTCTCTCCAAACTCCCTATTAGCAGTCTGTGTTTGCAATGCATATGAGTGAAATTGTCCTGATCCATCACTCTTTTTATTTTTGTACCCAAGATCTGAAAGAAATATGTGTGGGAGGAGCTTGAGTAGTTGATTATCACTGGTGAAGACTGCAGTTTGCCATCTCTCATAGGATTATCCATGAGCATGGCACATAGGTGACCTGCCTCCAGGCTAAGCAAGCACAACACAGCACCAGCAAATTGATGAACCGTTGGCTCTAGCAAGCTCAGTTGAATGAATGTGGACACTGGGCTGTATCTAGACTACACCTCTCTGTTGACAAAGATGTTGATTAGGCACATCGAAATTGCTAATGAAGCAGGGATTTAAATATTGCATGCTTCATTAGCATAAATATGGCTGCCACTTTTTTCCAAAACGGAACTTTTTCGAAAAAATCGACAGTCTAGACGCGGATCTTTCAAAAATAAAGCCTTTTTCGACAGATCCTGTATTCCTCAAAAAATGAGGTTTACAGGATTTGTCGAAAAAGGCTTTATTTTTGAAAGATCCGTGTCTAAAAAACTGCCATTTTTTCCCGAAAAAGCTCTATTTTGGAAAAAAAGCCACAGCCATGTTTATGCTAATGAAGTGCAGGATATTTAAATCTCTGCTTCATTAGCAATTTCGATCTGCCTAATCTACATCTCTCTGTCGACAGAGAGGTGTAGTCTAGACGTAACCCAGGGGAATTAATCTGTTACTGGCATGGGCCAGCTGTTTGGTGCAATGCCTCTGGATAAAGGAGTGGGGCAAGGGAAGGAATTGTGCTTAGAGGACCTGCTGCCCTTTTTCCAGTGCAAATTGGGAATGAACATTGTAGCTCCTAATTTGCAGTGAAAGAGATGATGTAATCATCTTCTAATTTTCTCCATCTGTTGCTAAGCAGCTCTCTTTAGTCACAGCGCTTGACTTACAAAAAAGAATAGCAGCCTCCACCGCATCTGCTATTTTTATATTTTAAACAGTTGTTATGCCAGGGTTTGTGTGGCACTTATATTTTAAATTCTTCTACAGCACAATAAGATAAGTACTGGGATATCTGCATCTTCCATGACAAGAGTTCTCTGATTCCACAAGCACAGTGAGGCAGGACTGCCTGAGTGTGGACATGAAACTACAGGACACACAGGGCCCCACAATTCTTGTTGTCTAAAATTAATTCTTTGCGGTGTGCAGGATGATAGTCTATATGAGAAATTGTACTTTTATCACGTAGGGAAAAAAATAAAACTGTACCTCTCATTTAGACCATTGGACACTGATGTGAGTTTGCCAGAATAAAACCTCAAAATTTTGCCTAGGATGATGGTGAACTAATTGTACTCATTCTTTCAATTGCCCTGGCACTCTCACAAAAAGTAAAAGTATCAATCTCAAATCATTGTTCTATGTACCAAATTAGACTGCTCATTCCATCAAAAGTAAATAGCTAGCGGCCAAGGATCCAAAACTAAATAAAAACTCCCTATTCTCTCCCTCTTCTCAAAAGTCTGGAAAAGAGTATGAATCTGAAGCATAAACAACCAGTTTAAAAATCTTGGTTCTTGAAGACCAAGTGAGAGAACTCATTTAGAGCTGAGGATTCTAATAACATTTCTTCCTTGTTTACAGCAAATGTTTCTTTCAATTTGAGAAACAGGTGGTCCCAGAAATCTTTGACCCAAAGGAGTGCTTCAAAGGTTAAAAACAATACCCAGAGTCCATGCCAAGAACTCATAGGTTGCACTAGAAGTGCAACTCCCAAGCTATGCCTGTATGTGTTCCAAACCTGACATGATCACTCAGAAAACGTGTTGCTGCATTTGGTTCTCAAGTGTTCTTGAAAAGTAAAACTCATCATAGTAGTCATTAAAAGTACAGGTTAGATCATGGGTTCCCAAACTGGGGGCATGAAGAAATTC
The DNA here is from genome assembly GCA_030068395.1 of Apalone spinifera. NCBI lineage: Eukaryota > Metazoa > Chordata > Testudines > Trionychidae > Apalone > Apalone spinifera. The sequence continues at coordinate 23,507,697 of JANRFK010001605.1, forward strand.
CAGGGGGGGGGGGGCACGAGGCGACGCAGCCTCTCCCCCCCCCCGCATCAAGTTTTGCTGCCCTGTTCAGTTCCTTTTTTCCTTTTTTGCTCAACAAGTTTTGCTGCTATTTGGGGGGGCAGGCATGAGGGTTTTTCAAAAATCAAAAAGGGGGGCATGATGCCAAAAAGTTTGGGAACCACAGGGTTAGAGTGAATGAGTAACTGTTTCAGAGAATGAGCTGTTCATATTGAGACAATCTCTAATTAAAGTAGAAAGCTTTTGACAAAGCATTTTCACTTTGACACAGTTAAGTGAAATTTTTATAATGGGGCCTGGCTCGTGGCCTTAGAGAGTAAGGGAGGTGCTTGTCTTTCTGAATTGTTGCACAATCTAGGGAGTAATATATCTTACAGTTTCAGGGAAAGAACTCTCCCAGACAGCAGGTAGACATATTTAGTGGATACAGCAAAGTTTCTGGACCCAAGAGAAATGGGATTTTTCCCCTGCTCTACTATTATTAATTTCTATATCCCTGAGTATTCTAATTTATAGAGTGGATATAGGAATAATGACCTAGGACTGCTAAATGTCATGCACTTGGCTGTCCACTTTGTTTAATCTATCCTCACACATACAGCTGTATAGTGTGGAAGCAAAAGGCATTTGAACGCACTTCTGCTTTTCTGCCTTATGGGGACACTGGAAGGTGCAGAGGCAGGTCTACAGGGGAGGTTGCTGGGTTTTTCCCTAGTGCTCCCAGCAGGGAAAAATCAGAAGTGCAGCAATGGCAGGGGCTAGTCATGGTAACAGGTAAAAGCACACACAACTAGCCCCAAGGTATCTTAGCCAAACTTGAATTACTTCCCTCCCTCCTCTCAGCTCTCTAAATAGGACTCTTCCCTAAAGATCCTAGAAACCTTTCCAGACAGCAAGCACCTGCCTATCCCAGTTATCCCCAGATAATACCTAGCTACTTTCTGGACAATATGACCCTTTGGCTTGCTAGACAGTATCCAGATACCTTAGCATAAACCCACTCCAGCAATCTCAGTATCTTTCAAATACCTCCCATTTCAAGAATCCCCACTGTCCAGTACCCATTTGCCCAGCATCTCTTGATAGTTTCCCAACCCAAGCCATTAACTAACCTTTTTGTGAAGATATGTACCAGCCCCACCATTGACTTAGGACAAGATGTATTGATCAGAAGCTGAAATGTATGGTTATATGTAAATTACCATATTACCTAGTCTTGTATAAAATACCACACATGGAACTATGCAAAACATAGCACTCTGGACATCATGTAAAGAGGCCCCCTGCAGGGATCCAAATACAATGTGGCAGATTAGATCAGAATTTAGGGATGGAAGGATTTTTGAGACATGAAAGATACTGGGCCGAGAGATATTTTGGGGATCAGAGAACAACAGGGAGAAAGTTAGATGAGTTTGGAAAAAGAAAGAGGAAAGACCACAGGAGAGTAATGGCATAAGAGACTGAAATTTTGGGGAAGAGTTTTGAAATACAGAGTCTCAAAGGCATGTTAGAAGACGAAGGAGTTTGTAGGAAATAGAGGAGTCTAGAAAACATTCTGAATGAGGAAGAGGAAAGACGGAGGGCACAATATTTCATCTGAAACTTTTTATGGTGAAAGGAGTCAGTTGTTTGTGTTGGAGCAAAACTGAAAATTTTGTTTTGACATTTTGAAATGAAATGTTGCATTTTTTTCTGTTGGAAATGCCAAAAGGCGATTCATTTAACTGCATTTTTTAAAGACCATCATTAAGCACCCACATTTTTAACAAAAGATTTTATTCAACCAAAACAATTTTGGGGCGCTTTTCAGTTTACTGACATTTTTTAAAAACTTCAACCTGAAACAATTTGAAGGGGGAAGAACAGAGAACATAAGAATATAAGAGCAGCTATACTGGGTCAGACCAGAGGTCCATCTAGCCCAGTATTCTATCTTCTCACAATGGCCAATACCAAGCAACACAAAGGGAATGAACAGAACAGGTAATTGTCAAATAATTCATTCTCCTGTCACCCATTCCCAGATTCTGACAAAGAGAGACTAGAAACATCCTGGCTAATAGTCATTGATGGAGCTATCCTCCATGAATTTATCTAGTTCTTTTTTGAAACATGTTACAGTCTTGGCCTTCGCAACATCCTCTGGCAAAGACTTTCACAGATTGTGCATTGTATGAAGATGTACTTCCTTTATTTGTTTTAAATCTGCTCCTTATTAATTTCATTAGGTGACCTCTATTTCTTGTGTTATGGGAATGAGTAAATAACTCGATTCACTTTTCCATGCCAGTCATGATTTTATAGTCCTCTATCATATCCTCCCTTAGTCATCTCTTTTCAAAGACCTATTATTCTCTCCTCATATGGCAACTCTAATATTTTCATTGCTCTTTTCTGAACTTTTTTCAATGCCAAGGTATCTTTTTTGAGATGAGTTGACCACATCTGAATACAGTATTCAAGATGTGAGCATAATGTGGATTTATATAGAGGCAATAAGATATTCTCTGCCTTATTCTCTATCCTATTCTTAATGATTCCCAACATTTGCTTTTTGACTACCCTGGCACATTGAGCGTAACTTTTCAGATTATTATCCACAGTGACTCCAAGATCTATCTCCTGAGTGGTGCAGCTAATTTAGTCCTCATCATTTTATGCATATAATTTGGATTATGTTTTCTAGTATGCATTATTTTGCATTTATCAACATGGAATTTCTTTTGTCATTTTGTGAGAACATTCTGAAGCTCTTCACAGTCTGCTTTGGACTTCGCTCTCTAGAGGAGTTTAGTATCATCTGCAAATTGTGCCACCTTACTGTTTACCCTTTTCTCCAGATCATTTGTGAATATATTGAATAGGATTGGTCCCAGTACAGACCCTTTAGGGGACACCACCTCTCTCCATTCTGAAAACTGACCATTTATTCCTATCCTTTGTTTCCTATCCTTTAGCTAGTTATCATTCCATGAGAGGACCTTCCCTTTTATCCCATAACAGCTTACTTTGCTTAGGGGCCTTTGATGAGGGACCTTGTCAAAGGCTTTCTGGAAATCTAAGTAGACTATATCCACCAGATTCCCCTTGTCCACATGCTTGTTGATCCCTGTCAAGGCTGTTCCCCACTCTGGCACTCCAAGACCTTAAAAATACCTTGCCTCTATAGGATTCTGCTTAAAAGCTCCCCAACAGCACAGATTCCCTGGTTTTAGGAGATAGGCTGCCACCACCAAATGAAACAAAAGAAAACCCCTTTCTTCTTGAACCCAGGAAAGTTCAACTTCAAACTTCAAACCTCCTGGTTTTATATGTCTGTAGTCATTTTTGGTTTATTTGAAACTAAAATATTCTGTTTTCTTGTTGTATATTTTTAAAGTTTTTATTCCAATTAAATATTCTTTTTCAATCTGGGGAGAACTGAAAAGTATTAGAGAAAGAAACTCTTTGGTTTATCATCATTAACATTCAAACCTCAAAAATGAATGGAGGATGTACAATTTAAACTTCATTAAGAAAATCTATTTCCTGAGAGAGTTTTGTCTGAACTTTAAAATAAACTTATTCTGTTGTAGTATATTTAATTAACTTTATTGTGATTACCAGTACTATTACTTAATTTTGTAACAACCAGCTTTTGTTTTATCATGAATTGTAATCTTTGTTTTAAACATTAACATGTGTGAGACATTTTGTTTTCTTTTGGCTATTGTACTGGAAAAGTACTAAGACAACATCTGCTTTGATTTCTTATTGAACAAAGGGCATAGTACAAGTCACAGGCTCTCCATTGTAATCTTCTTGAAGTTATTGCTGAAATATTCTGTTGCATCTGTTGGCCCCTCTTGGTTTTGTCCCACAGAAACTGATTCCAAACCTCAGCATGCAGCTTTAAATACTTGTCGCATGTCCTATATGATAAAACTCCTTTAGTATGTTAGTATGTCAAATAAAATCATTCATGAAGTCACTGATGACATCCAGTGTGCAGTATGTGATACAGGTCAACATGACCTAAACTGGAAGTGGAAATTCTAAAATTGTTTACAAAATGATTCTGAACAAACTGTTTTAGGATATGAAGTCTAAATTCATTCTAACTGTAACTAGTGAATTCAGTAGAATTACTCTAGAGATTAATTTGGCCCTTTCTTCCTGTAATAGCTGTTTTTTAATTGACTAGATTAGAAATAAGCCTGCATACAGCTTATCAATAATAATTTATCCAGTGATTTACTGAAGAATTTTTTTTATTGTGCTCTGAATAATACGATCCCCTTTTTTCACAATTTACTTACAAGTAATCAGATCCCTGGACCAATTTTCCTGTTTTATAGTACACTAATATATATAGTACCTAATATATAGTGCACCAAAATATATTACCTAATATATAGGAATATATGATCCTAATGGAAGACATTGTAAGTCATTTTCCTTCTCTGTTTCAAACTGACGTTCTCGCTTATGGCCAAATTGTGCTGCTCCTCTATAAGCCTGGAGATTCAAAACACAGAATTGTTGGTGTTATGCTCTTCACATGGGCCAAGAGGTGATATTCTCTTGCAGTCTGTAGAACATATTTCTGTCTGTATTAGACAGCAGTGAGACTTACACAAACAGACCATCCTACTAAAGGTAAGCTGATTCAGGCTATGTCTAGACTGCAGACTTCTTTCGGAAGAACCTTTTTTCGGAAGAGAGCTTTTGAAGAAACTTCTTCTGAAAGAGAGTGTCCACACACAAAAGCACATTGAAAAAGCTATCTGCTTTTTTGAAAGATAGCGTCCACACTGAATGGACGCTATCTCAAATTTCAGCTGTGATTACTATGGGCAGAGTTGCCACCAGGGCACGTGTGCTTTTTCTTCTTTCCTCTCCTTTCAAAAGAACTCCCTCTTCCCCATCCGCACACACCTTTTTCTGAAAAAGCTCTTTCAGAAAAAGTCTTCTTCCTCGTAAAAAGAGGATTACCAGTGCCGGAAACCCCCCTCTGTTCTTTCAATTTACTTTCGGAAGAATGCAATTGCAGTGTGGATGTAACTCAGGTTTTGTTGGAAAAATGGCCATTTTTCCGACAAAACTTTGTAGTGTAGACATACCCTCAGTGAAAGAAAAAACGCCTTTGATTTCAATGAGAGTTCAATCTATGTAAAGCTATAGACCCTTTGCTAGTAAAATAAGCTGCAGCATAGATTTGGCAAGTGAGATTCTAATAGTGTACTTAATATGGAACAGAGGTAGAGTCAAAATTGCACCTGAGTAACATTGTGGAAACTGATAGTTTATGCAGTTAGGGAGGATCTAATTTTCAGCTTCCTCTTCTTGGTCTACAGTGATGAAGGAAAGAAAGAAGCCACATGAAAAAGAGCCAGTACAATCTCTACAATATAGCTGAGCTGAGGGAGAATTTCAAAAATTCTGATTTTTTTTAATCTGAGTTGCAGAAATTCAGTTATGTAATTGTGAGAACATTTTCATGTGTGCTTGAATTTGGGCAGTTTGTTATGTTTTACAATAGTCAAACTCTTTTCAGCTTCTTCAAGAAAATCTTCTAGCAATATATATATTCCCTTAGTGTTTGTACAGAAGTGTCTATGTTGAGATGGTTACCTTGCCAACCATAATTAGTGTAACCCAGTGGAAACTAGCAAGATAAACACTTATAGTTGAAACAACATAAACTAGAGTGTGTTTTGAATAAAATATTTTCATTATTTGTATTTGATAAAATACACATCATGTGCTTTCTTGAGAAGAACCCAAATGCAGACAGAAGTTTGAAGACGGGGCTTAAAAAAAAAGTAGCTTGAAAATGGACAGTAACAATTTTTTAAAAATGTTATGTCTGATTGTGAAAGTGTATATGGAATGTAAAAGGAAGAACTTCTGTAATTATACTGTGGCATGTCCCTGGTACAGCTATTATATACAGGCATGTACAAAAAAGAAAATTAGACAGGAAGAGTTGTGTGTGCTCAACACATAGATAAAAGAAGTGTCTTTAGAATAATTAACATTAAATTGTCATTGCTGGTCAATCTAGTGGTTGTACTGGCAATTCATTTAATGGCAATATAACTACACTCACATGAATGTATATAATTAATCTGTACCAATTAGTCCCTCTCTCATATTTGGAAGACATGTTAATTAGAAAATAAATTAGAAAGATATTCTTATCTGTGCTTTGTGCGCTTTGAGGAGGTGTCTCCTATTTGTGTTTGCAAGAATGAGTTTTTACTGCTGATGAGAACAGTAACAATCATAAAACCTATCAACTATTAGTATCCTTGGATACTTTTCAGATCCATACTCAGTAAGAGCTAGCACTTTCTGTACTGAAAGGTGGGATATGATTAAGCCCCTTCATTTTCAGTTTAAACTGATTTTTACTGAAAAAAAATCAGCTTTTTTTACTGAAAAATAAGTTATTCTGTTTTTTCTGATGTTCACCCTTCTTTGCTATCATTAAAATGTATAAAAATAACTTATTATGCAACTGCAATACATTGCATAAGATATCAGAATAATAAATAAGTTATTATTATATGCAAAGCTGTCTGTTGAAGTAAGGCCATATCAGGCTATGAAAGGCTAAGTCAAGAACTTGCACACAATAAACAAACAAGAATGCATACATGCTCTGAAGGAATGTGCTGATGAATCTCATGCTCTCCACATATACATTTCAAGCTGTTACGAGATGACAATTTAAAGATTTGACAATAAAATGGGAAGACAATGAAAATCTATTGGAATATTTTTCAGAACACAAAGGCTGTGTCTACACTGGGCCACTTATTCCAGAAAATCAGCCGCTTTT
>JANRFK010001605.1:23516682-23526762 GCA_030068395.1 Apalone spinifera
TGCCCCACGTGTGACCAGCCGCCCAACTCCGATCTGCGGAGCAGCTCCAGCCCCACCCAGGAGCAGGAGGCAGAGCCTGTAGAGTGGGGTGGCGCAGTTAACCCCTTAGCTCCTGGGAGCGGCACGTCCAGGCCAGGCAGGGGCAACCCCAGGGACACAGATCTCAGTGCAGGGTCTTGCTGGGTGGCCCGTACATCATACCATGCGCGCACCTCTCCCTCCCACCCCCTCTGTCCCAGCAGGAAGCTGGAGCTCGTGCTCCAGCCAACAGCTGCTTAGCAATCCTGAGGCTCGAGCTGCAGCATGAGATCCCTGCTGCATTGGGGGGGGGGGCAAGGCTGAGCTCCTACCACATGTGCCACTGAAAATCAGCTCGTGTGCCACTTATGGCATGCGGGCCATAGGCTGCTGACCCCTGATCTACAGAATGCTTTTTTGCTGTCTTTCTCTGCACCAAAATAAATCCTGATATTTATCCATGCAGTGATTTTCAACCATTTTTGTTATTGTGGTAATAAACTGATGAATTCCTTTCCTGGGAAAATTTAAATAAAATAATTACTGAAAAAAGAAGGGCCACAGATATGACCAATACTTATCTTCCAGGACTTCTCTAGTATTTGATACTGTTGACTACCAAATGATGCTTCCAAGAGATGCTGCTGCATATGTGATCAGTGGGGCTACGTCTACACTGCATCTCTCTTGCGCAAAAGCATGTGCAAATGAAGCACGGATTAGCATATTGCCGTGCTTCATTTGCATAATTAATTAGGGACCGTTTTTGCTGTGTAGACGGCTCCTTTTCGGGCAAAAACCCCCTCTTGTGCAAGAGCTGTTCTTCCTGAAAAACTATGTCCTTTCTTCTAATAAACAGTATGGCTACGTTTACACTGCAAGGTTTATGTGCAAAAATGGCCATTCTTGCACAAAAACTTGCGGAGCGTCCACACTACAAGCCCCTTCTTGCACAAGAAAGTTGACAGTACATTGTCAGAAGAGAGGGCTTTTTGCCAAGAGTTATTCCTCTACCCATGAGGAATAAGTGTTTTTGCGCAAAAAGACTAATGTGGACGGGCAACAGGGGTTTCTTACTATGGCTAAAATGTCCATCAGAGCTTTCTTGAACAAGAGGGCATCCACAATGCCATGGATGCTCTTGCGCAAAAGCACATGGCAGTGTGGACGTGCTCTTGCGCAAAAAATTCTTGTGCAAGAAGTCTGCAGTGTAGATGTAGCCAAAGTGGATGTATGCCAAAACATATATTTTTTATTGTGACAGCGTGTTGGGGTTTTCCCATCTCCTGCACCCCCGTAATGGTACGGACAGACTCCACCAGCCAGTAGAATAGAGGGAGTTTATTGCTTCTCCAGGATACAGCACAGATGTAATCTGGTTACAGGGCTGGCCTAGGATGCCTCAGCCCCCCTTGAGATGGGGGAGACTGGGCCCCTAAATCCACGCCTGTAGCTTAAGCTGCTTCCTCCATGATACCAGACAGAAACCTCCCTAACTCACTTCCAGCCTTGCCCCCAGCCAAGACTCCACTCCTCTTCTTCCCATTGTTCCGCTCCCTGGGAGATAACTGGTCAGACAGGTTTGAAGCCCCCTTTGCATAATGACTCATCCGCTGTCCTGCTGGGCCGTGCTGCAGACAGCAGCCAGTGGAGGTCACTCACAGCCCACTGCCCAGCATAGCAAGCAGCAAGATACCCACACTACGTCACAGTTATAGACCATAATAACTCTGGGCACATCTACCCAGCAGGGCTTAACTCGAAAAAAGCTAAGCAAATGAAGCTATGTCAATTGCATAGCTTATTTTGAAATAGCTTATTTCAAGTTTTAGTGCTGTCTACACACCACTTATTTCAAAATAGAGCACTCTTCCTCAGACTCCCTTATTCATAAAATGAGGGTTACAGAAGTTGGAGTAAGAAGTCCTCCAGCTTGACAGTATTTCAACATTATGTCGAAGTAACTGCCAGCTGTGCAGATGAGGACTATGTTATTTCAAAATAATGCTAGTTATTTTGAAATAATGTTGCTGTGTAGACATAGCCTCTTTGAGATGACGATTATTTGGATTCCAAAAGGAAAGATGGCTTGCAAAATGAAGAATATTTGAAGCATGAAACATAATGCATATTTTATGTCTTACTACTACAAATCCAAATATAATAAGACATGTGACACCAAAACAGGGGCTTGTGACCCATTAGCTGTCTCCTTCATTGTATTGTTTTTACAGGTAACCATTGTTCAGTGTTTATGCTACATTTATTTAATCTTTTATTATCAATAAAAGGTGCATTCAAATGGCTGACAGTGATATAATTAATGCATTCCATTCTGTGCTGGTAGGGCCTACTACCAATGTTTATACTGCTCCCATTTCATAGCTAGTTCTAGGTTTATTTTTATTACACTTTTTAGATATAAGATTGATAAAACTTGTCTTTTCATAGAGTAAATCCCCCTTTTCCTTGCAGCAGTTATTAACAGCAAGCTGCTAATTTGTAAGTGAGAAACAGAGTCAAGTCCATATTCTTTGGAAATTAATATAATTCTATCAAGGGCATTCTACTTTTACTCATTTTTCTAACTTCTATTGTAAGTAAGGATTTATAAAGCTAATTATTATTCTTGGAAGCAAATATTGATTTTTTTTCTCAATAAAGAGAAATTAAAGTAAAGAAGTATTGTATATATTCATGCCCAAGACAGGAAAGGTGGCTCCTGGGAGATAAGCACTATTGTTTTGAGTTGGACAGTTTCCATTGAATGATTTTGTGGGACTAACTGTTTTTGAATAGTTATTTGCATATTTAAATATACTCTTGGTTTCACTTCCTGGTTATATCTTGACTAGTATCACTGTGCTTTTGTTAAAACAATGCACTAGCATTAATTGTGTTAATTAAAACTGCTAACCAGCTTTTTTCTCTTTTGTTGTTTCTCCACTTTCAGAATGATAAAGCTCCAAGTGTGTATAAGATGAGCTGTTATGTATCCACTATGTCCTACACTACAGAGTTGTGTGGCCCCAAATTGTGTGACACGTTCACAGTAGGCTCCTTCTTTTGGCAAAGCATGTCCACATTTGCTGCTCTAGCCTCAACAGTGAGAGCAGTACATTGTGGGAAGCCACTTGCCATCTTCTGCTGTTGCATTACATCATGGCTGTGTCTAGACTGGCAAGTTTTTGCCCAAAAGCAGCCGCTTTTGCACAAAAACTTGCCAGCTGTCTACACTGGCCGCTTGAATTTGCGCAAGAGCACTGACTTTGTAATGTACAAAATCAGTGCTTCTTGCGCAAATACAATGACGCTCCCATTCAGGCAAAAGCCCTCTTGGGCAAATGTATTTGCCCAAGAGGGCCAGTGTAGACAGCTAAAAAGTGTTTTGCACAAAAAAGCCCTGATGGCGAAAACGGTGATCGGGGCTTTCTTGCACAAAACCGCATCTAGATTGGCACGGACGCTTTTCCGCAAAAAGTGCTTTTGTGCACAAGCATCCGTGCCAATCTAGATGCTCTTTTCCGCAAATGCTTTTAACAGAAAAACTTTTCCGTTAAGCATTTGCAGAAAATCATGCCAGTCTAGACATACCCATGAGTGCAAGCTTTACACTTGTGGATTGCATTACATTATGAGTGCAAGCTCAATATCCCATGATGAAGTCCTTTCTGTCCCAGAATTCCCTGAGCTTCTGACTGAATTTCACAGCATTTTTCAATGGCTTCCATTTACTGTGCGCCTGACCTCTCTGTCTGAAAGGATGGATCCCTCACTGCTCTCTAATGTTGTGGTTACTGTTGTGAACACATCGCAGATGGCCATACAGTGCATCATGAGCTTCCAGGCTGAACTGGAATCAGAATTGCCTGACCTGCTGCGTGCCATGGAAATAAACAACACCAGATTGCTTTCAGCATTCACAGAGCAGCTAAAGATGGTCGGCAGAAACTTTTGGGCTAAGAAAACAAGTGGTGGGATTGCATCATTATCAGGCCTGGGATGTTGAGAAGTGGTAACAGAACTTTCTTATGTGAAAAGCCACCTTCTTGGAATTGTATGCAGAACTCGTCCTTACTCTGCTCTCATTCTGCTCCAGAATGAGAGCTGCCTCTTGTTGGAGAAGCATGTGCTGAGCATGTGTGGGAGCTGGTGACTCCATACTGCAATCAGTCAATCATGAATCAGTTTGGTGTTGGGAAGTTGGCTGCTGAGGCAGTGTTAACTCAAATATGCAGAGCCATTAATCACATCCTGCTTTGAAGGTCTTTGACTCTTGGCAATGTGTGTGAAATAGATGGGTTTGTTCTCTGGAGGATTCTTGTGAAACCTCAGTATGGATTAGCTACGCTGCTTAACTGCCCAGGGGAATGTGGAGCATGTTCAAACATAGCAAGTTTTGTACATTTCTATTCTATCACCCACTTCTAGAATATACAGAGAAGAATAGTTTGACTGCATATTACAAAACAGCATCAACTAAAAAAGATCACTTACCAGTGCTCTCTTCACCTACAACATGAATGCCAGAGATGGACTGCTGAGAGTGACTAGACCCCTCTGGAGAGGAAAAGAAGTTCTGATTCATCTCGCCACCAGATAAAACTGCAGTGTTCTTCAAATCAGCATCTAACTAGACCCTATTGTCCATGATGTTGTCCTCAGGTTTAGGTCGAGTGTCCACTGCCTGTAGCCCTACCAAATTATCCATGGAGCTCTTGGAGTTGGGGTCACTGACAAGGATGTCATCTAGCTCCTTATATAGTGGCAGGTCTTTGGCACAGCATCAGAGTGATGGTTTGACTGTCCCATTTATAGCCCTTATCCAACAAGCCATGAAAAATCTGCTCATAGGCATCAAACTTGGGTTGGAACAGAACTGGGATTTGCACAGCACCCTCCCTCCCTCTCCCCTCCCCACCCAGTGCCAGCAGAACCAAGAATTCAGGAGTGCTCCAAGTGGGAGAACATTTGCCATATGGAGATGCCCTGGTCAGATAGTGAGATACAATATGAGCTGTCCCGCCAATCAAACAGGAAGTGAAATTTCAAAAATTTCTGGACCTGTAAAGGGGGAGGAGTGGATGCCTGTGTACCTGGATGCAATGCAACAGAGTTTGAACTGCTGACCAGAATGATCAGGGTGGGCATTGTGGGACAACTCCTGGAGGCCATTTACAGCAACATAACCAAGTGTGGTGTCTTCATTGACACTTTGTTGATATAACTTCACTGTAAAAAACTCGGCACCTCTTCTTGAGGTGGTTTTATTTTATTGGCTAAAAAGGAAAGCTTTGTCAGCAGAAGGAGCTGTGTACATGTCCACTGTTTTGTCAACAAAACTGTGTGGTATAGACAAGCCCTCAGTTTGTTAATGGTACTTAAATTACACAGTGTGATTATTGCCCTCCTTTAACAGAGTGGAGACACTTTTGAAATTATTCACACAATCTACTACTTATCTTAATTAATTTTCCTCCTCCCATATGTTCTGCTCCTCTTTCTGCAGTTTTCCTACACATGCTTCTCTGCCATCTTGCCATGTTTACCCCCTACAAATGTTGCCCAGTTCCCTTGTCCCATGCTACTTTTAACAGCTTTAGGTCTTGAATAACTTTTCACTTTTTTCCTATATTATTTTCACTCGTTGATTTGTATAGAACTATAATATCTCTCCATTGCCTTTACTTTTATGAATCTTAAATTCCTTTAACTGTTCCTCATAATTCTGAGAATTGTCAGGTCCGTAGGTCAGATTCTAATTTATACTCCATTCTCCTTGTAATGATCAGGTGGTGCAAACAACTCTCGGCTGGCATAGAGCTGGCTCCTCACCTTAAAATAGCCTGTGCTCATTTGAAGGAGGGTTGGGGATGTGGCAGATCTCTGCGTTTCCTGCCCTCTATTAGTATAACTTGGAACAGTCTAGACAGAGCAGCACAGGATCACATTGCTTCCTTGCAATGGCATCACCATCTCTTTCAATGAAGAGAGCTCATGGTGGAGAAGTTAGCCCTTTCTCTTCTGTTGCTCATTTTTGTATACTAATGCTTTATTAATATTAGAATGAAGTGCTCAAAATTGTACACCGCTTCTTTGAATGAGGCCAGACAGATTATTACCTCTAATCTTAATTCCAACCATCATGTTGACCATTTTTGCTGTAGCCTTGCAATCTGTCATTCATTATAGCTATCCAACCATCGTCTGTAATTTTCTCCAATGCTGATTTCAAACAGATATTCTCTTGGTTTGCATTTTTATGTAGCTCATACTGGAGTTAATAGCTCCAGATTATTCTGTATTTTTCTTTTATTGTATGCCAATTGTTTTAAACTTTTAATGCTATGACTATAGTATCAGAGCTATGAACACTTCGGGAATAGAGGTTGTTCATAATTTGCACAAAATGTTATGGGTTTTTTTTTCAAAATTTACAGCTGAATGTTGATTTAGTACAGCTTTGAAACTTTACTATATAGTAGAAAAATGTTGCTTTTAACCATGCGAATTTAAATGAAACAAGCACAAACACAATTTCCTTATTTTTCTTTTCCCTTTCTTTTTTTTTTTAGTAGTTTACATTAAACACAGTACTGTACTGCAATTGTTTTTTTTGTTTTGTTTTGTTTTGTCTCTGCTGCTGCCTGATTGCATACTTTATAACTCTGGTGTTCATAAATAAGTTTATATCTTATTAAGATTGTCATATAACTTTCTTAATCAATTCCATTTGTTACTAGCCCCATGGAAACATGAAATTTTGTAAAAAGAGACCGTTTATGCTTCATCTTTTATGGGGTGGAAGAGACTATTGCCTTCTCTAGAACAGATACAGTAACAGAAGGAACAAATACAGGAGGGGGTATTGTATGTACTACAATTCTGGGGCATGAATATCAGTTCTCGTGCTGCCTTCTTGCTGCTTTTTGTATCGATTAAGTAAGCAACATCTTTTCACCATACTTTTTTCCCTGGTGTCCCATACGTGATTTCCATTCTCCTTCCACCCAACCTCCCCCCTTCCCTGCCTTCCCAAATTGGCTTATTTAGAGGAAAGATGCTCTTTTTCTGCAGGAATGTAAGTTTTCTGACTCTAGTTTTCTAAAATACTCTGGAGATTATTGTGACAGAAGTTCCTGGGGTGCATCCTAGATTGATCAGTCACTGAGCCTTCTGTCCTACCAACCCGGGGTATCCGTGTCGCCCTGTTATGTTATGTCAAGACACAAACCTCTGGCAGGTACTATACATACACTGACATCCACAGGCAGGGACATACCCATTTGAGTTACATGAATGCTTTCTCACCCATTTGAGTTACATGAATGCTTTCTCATCCATTCATCAGCCAATAATAGAGGTTCCAGCCAATTCCTCTGCTCATTAGCATTAGACCCCAGAACTGTACCATCTAGCACTGGCCAAAAATATGATCAGTTTAAGTTCAGTACCCAGTCCACAGTTCCTTCAATGTGTGGAGGAAACAGAATAGCCTTTGTAAACTGAACTGAGATTTCCCAAGCACTTCAACCAAAATACCGTTTTAGGTAAAACAGAAAACAGATCTATTAGCCACTGATAGACAGATTTGAAGTGATTGTAAGTAGCAGGCATAGAAATAAGAGTCGATTACTTTAAGAAACAAATTAAATTAGCAGTTTGATTTCTACAAACTAAACAGAATTTGAAGCAAGCAGTGTCTCACCCTGAGAGATGACACAAACAAGGTCATAGATCCTGACCATTTCCTGGTCTGGGACCACTGGCAAGTGATCTCCATTGTCTTTGTTTTCTCTCTGAGAAGACTCTATTGTGTACAGTTCCTGGAACAGCGGATTCTTTCTTTGACTGCTGTTTGCCTTTTCCATTGTTGTACCTGAAAGGCCAACAATGGGAGTTCCCAGCTTCACAATATTTTTTCAGTAATACCTCGTAACTTCATTTATAATGATAGCATATACAATCTAGCAGGATATTAAAGTTTTACAGGCTGAGACTTTTAAAATGATATTTTTCAAGAATTTTGGAATTTCCTTGATGATTTCACTTAAAATAAGCCTAATATACTGTAAATTGTCTTTTAATTGTGGTAGCTTGTATTCTAACATCAGTATGATAAAATATCTATCAAGTTTCAATACTCCTGTTTTATTAGTTCCATTCAACTAAAGGCCGATGTCATAGCTGTCCTCCATGGTAGCTAATGGGGACAGAGTACCCAGGCTAATACGTAAGACTATCCTTAATTTCCTCTTAATGTCCCCTTGGAAAGGATGTTTATGGGATGTATACTAAGGAGTTAACATGTAGTCGATTACATGATTAACCAATAAACCTGGGTTTATCAGTTAATCCTATTCACTACATGCACTTCCCCCATTGCTGCCTCTGATATGCATGGGGAGCTTTCTTTTAAGCCAGCTCTCCACACATGTTGACTCCTCAGAGCTACCTACCTGCCCCTTGCTGCCTCCCACAGAGACAACATCACAGGGCAGGGGGAGCCGGCTTTTAAGCTGGCTCTCCACACATGCCAGCTCCATGAAGCCGCCCCCTGCTGACTTCCACAGAGACTCCTGCATCAGCTCCTGCCTCTCCCCTCCTACCATGTGTAAACGTGTAACTACTACATTTCCAGCAGTTACACGTTTACACAAATACCCAATCATTAACATCTCTAATGGATACCACTAAATTTAAGTTCCTTAGAGTACTCTTTTTGCAACTTTGTGCATCCCTGGGTATACACATTGCTCTGTGGATCTGTTAATTTCTGGGACCCTCTCTTGGTACGCCAATATTATGTCATTCCTTTGTAGCTGTGCCAGAAAAATCACAGAAGCTTGATTTTAAATTTGGAAATCTGTGGAGTCATTGAAGGGAGAATGCCTAGAGACAAAATCTCCAGATCCACTCCAAAAAGCCCACAGAACTCTATGTATATAAGGATTTTAATCACATCTAACTTTGTGGTATCTAAGGACATGTCTACATTAGGACATTATTTTGAATTAACTTATTTCAAAATAATTTGCAAAATAATAATTTCAAAATAGTTTGTCCATTCTAAGGGGAAGCCTTGAAATTAGTCCGAGGCAGGCTTCCTTAATGTGGATGTGCTACCTCAGCTTAGAGCCCCAAAAAGCACTAGGGAGTAATTACTTGGAATTACTCTGCGGAGTATTATTTCAAAATAGCAACAGTAGAGCATCCACACTAACTCTATTTCAAAGTAAGTGCTATTCCTCGTGGAAAGCAGGAGTTATTTCAAAATAACCAGCCTCTTATTTTCAAATAACGGGTGTGGTAGTGTGGATGCTCCGCTTGTTATTTCAAAATTAAGGAAGTTATTTCGAAATACCTCCATAGTGAAGATCAGGACTAAGGGAAGTGGGGAGTATGTCATGCTGTCTTGTCTCCCTTTCTGCAGGACTAGGAGGCACTTTGTTACCCAATTTCTCTCCTTCCCTGCTACCTCATGTAATAGGAGGAATCACAGGATCCAAATCAATTTAGAATGAAATCTCACAAAATACGGCCAATCTTCCATGTCACTCAACATAATGCATGTATTTTGTCATGCCAAATCCTTGGTTAATATTAATTTGTAAAATTAACTAGCTATGGTGAATTAATAATCCTAAATTTCTCAATTTGTTTTATGATTTTGTCTTTAGACTTCAGTCTGCATTTAAGGCCACATTCACATGATAAAGGCACTTGAAATAATGTCTGTTGTCGTAGAAAGACTGATGCAAAAAATTAACTTTGCCCATATTCTTTTTTAATTTTAAAAAGTAAATGACTACAAGTTTGCTTTCTTTCATGTTTGTACATATTTTGTGATACTGTAGCATCAGACAACTGCATTGTAATGGTGTCTGTCCCACAGACTTTTGGTTTTTTAAGCAGTGCTTAGCAGTTGGCTTCAGCTCCATGACTAGTACTCCCAGGTGTTACCACAGTACAAATAAATGAAGCAGTGTGTGATTTAACAGAATGGCAACTAAGGCTACGTCTAGACTGGCGCACTTTTGCGCCAGAGCTATGCAAATGAGG
>JANRFK010001605.1:23534745-23555622 GCA_030068395.1 Apalone spinifera
ATTTGCATAGCTTTGGCGCAAAAGCGCGCCAATGTAGACGTAGCCCCTTTGTTTAAAATGTATTAGATCAACTGTAGAAGTCTGCTAGTGCATGATGCATGTCCGTAGGGGTGAAAAGTAAGTTTTGTTTGTGTTTTAATGTTCAATTTTGCACAAAAAAGCTCAATGGATAAACAACAAATAGTATAAAAGCAAGTTAGTAAAATCTTGCTGGTAATCCTGGTTGAGAATGGAACAGGATAAGACTGGAAACAATGGCAATTTATAGCATTCAGTGGAGTAGGACAGGCAAGGTTTGAGTCAGCATGAGTTGAGGGAAGAAAAGTTCCACATTCTGTGTTCAAGGCCCGTGGCTTTCAATCTTTCCAGACTACTGTATCCCTTTCAGCAGTCTTTGTCTTGCATATCCCCAAGTTTCACCTTACCTAAAGTACTTGTTAAATCAGATATAAAAATACGGAAGTGTTGCACACTATTACTGAAAAAATGCCTTTTCTCATTTTACCATATTCTAAATCAGTTGGAATATAAATACTCACATTTCAGTGTATAGTATAAAATAAGTCATTGTATGAAATTTTAGTTTGTGCCAACTTAGCTAGTGCTTTTTATGTAGCCTATTGTAAAACAAGGCAAATATCTAGATAAGTTAATGTATTCCTGGAAGATCTGAGTATCTCCAGGGATACACATACCCCTAGTTGAGAACCACTTGTCTACATGGTCTGTATTGATCTTTGGAAGGCATGATTCAAGATTGGGCTTTCTGGTTTTGCCAAGTTGTGCAAGTCTGCATAACTGGAAGATTTGTTTTATTTTTGTTAAGTAAATAAATCCCATCTTTGTATGCTTACACTAGGTAAATTTACTAAATCTTAGTTACATTATGTGAGAAACTCATATTCCTATGAAAACTTCTTTTCATAAAAGTTTACTTTTAAGCTTAATATGAATTTCATTAATCAATTTAGTCATATTTGTGAATGCTCCTGATATTGAATAAAACTTGCTTTCTCACTATATTTTGGGCTTTTTGCAACCATTTTATAAACATCTTAGTAAGAGATTACAGGTGTGAATTGAAATTGTATCCAAACTGACTTGAGATAAATTATTCCCAAACTGAAATACTTTTCTGTCAATCTGATTTTTCCAGTCTCTTGCAAATCAATTATGTTTTGTAGACTAAGTTAAATCAACTATGCATATAATGTTTGGTAATTACTTGCATTGATGTTAGTCATGGCAAGCATACAAAGAACACTTAAATTGCCTATAGCTATTAAGATATTAATGCATATTCTAAATATTTGAATTTAAAAGATGAATTGCAGGTACTTAGGAAGTAGTAGGTAGTCTTATAAAACAGGGGTATGCATACAGTCAGGTTAAATCCTACTTGGGACTGGAGACTCTTAACTCCCATTGAAATCAGTAAGAAACTTGAACAACACTCTAGCTTTTTGGGATAAGACCATAATATCTGAAAGTAGCAGTTAAATACAGTTATAATTTTGGACTTCACAACACCTCCTGGTAACAAGTTCTGCAGGTTAACTGTGTTGTGTGAAAAAGTACATCCTTATGTTTGTTTTAAACCTGCTGCCTATTAATTTCATTGGTTGACTTCTGATTCTTGCGTTATGTGAAAAGGTAAATAACACTTCCTTATTCATTTCTTTGTACCATGCATGAATCCCTAGATTCTTATCATATCCCCCTTTTGTCATCTCTTCTCTAAGCTGAAATATGTGTCGTCTTAATTTCTTCTCATAGGGAAGCTGTTCTGTACCTTTTTCAATTTTAATACATTTCTTTTGAAAGTAAGCAACCAGAAGTGTGCAGTGTTTAACATGTGGGTGTACCATGGATTTATGCAGTGGCATTATGATATTTTTCTATCTTATTATTAATTGTTTTCTTAATGGTTCCTAACGTTGTTAGCTTTTTTTGACTACCACTAGACATTGAACAGATAATTCTCTGAGAAATAGCCATACATCAATATTGAATTTCATCTGCCATTTTGTTACCCATCCCATCCAGTTTTGAGAGAGAGCCTTGTAACTTTCCAGTCAGCTTTGAGCTTAAGTATCTTGAGCAATTTAGTATCCACTGTTAATATTGTCAGCTCACGTTTCACCCCTTTTTAGTAGTTTTGTTATTTTATGTTTGAGAGCTGGGAGAGGGGAAGGAGGCTGTTTGGAGTGACTCATGCAGGGACTTAGGCAGAAAGTGGCAGGTCCCAGCACATGGGAGGGTGGGTGCGGGGTGCGGTTGTACAGAGATTAACAGCTTGGCATTTGCCCAACTGTGGTCCCTGGCGGCGGCACTTCTTGGGAAAATCGCACCACCAGACTCCAGGCCCAGGTTGGATCTGGCAGCTTCCGGGCCTCCCCTGCTGGCCAGGGCAGGACATGGGTGGGAGCTGCACTCACCCCTTCACGGTGCAGCCTGGCAGAGTCAGGATCCGCATTCAGTTCATGAGGGGCCAGTTTCTTCCTCAGCTCTGGAGACTTGCCCTGCAGCAACTCTCCTTGCACATGGACCTCAGGCTCCCCGGACGTGCTCTGCCCCACTTGCCCACGTAATCCCATCACCTTGCTTCCTTGATGCCTTGGCTCTGGTTATGTGGCCCGCTGCTCTGGCTCTGGCCAGGACCGCCAGAGCAGCTGCCACCTGATACGTGGCCCTGGCCTCAGCTGGGGCTGCTGGAGCAGCCGCTGGCCCCCAACATGTGGCCTTCAGCTCCCGCCCTGGGGAGGGGCTGAAACTAGGGTGGCTGCCCTGCTGCTCCTGGGGTGGGGCAGCTGCCGGCCATGTGGCCTGCCCCAGAACAGCTAAGCAGCTGGTTGGGCCTCAAATTCTTGGGGTGCACCTGCAGGGCACATCTTACAAAGATCACTGCTGTACTCCCCAGAAGAGCCTAGCTGTGGGTGTGACCTGGCAGTATACTGTGGCTTGGCAGGCAGGGCTTCGCAAGTCAGTGCTGGTCTGCAGCCCAGCTTTTGGGAACCACTGCTTTAAAGCCAGTGAGGACATAATACACAGTCAGTTAGTGGGTGAAGCCAGAGTTGTCTTGCACCATGAATATGAGGAAAAGAGGTTTTTGATCTGGACATAACACAGGGATGGATTTTAAATGGCAGCTGCAGTATTATTAAATTTAACACAGAGAAGGGCACTACCTGCCCTGCCACTCATAATCTCACAGGCCAGCCATTTGAAGTGGCTAGAGGGAGAGGGTTACAGAGCTGCCACCATATACCTCATAATATGGAGCAGACTTTCTTAGTCTTTTGCTGGACTTCAGCTTTCTTTTCTGAATGTTGCTGCTGCTGACCATGAACAGAATAGAGTATACTAAAGGGAGAAGGATCTCTGCCTATCCCACATAGCCACAAGACCCATCAAAATACCTGGTCTTTTTATTTCTAGAAGCCATTTCATTTAGCCTTTTAAACAATCTGGAAACTGGACCCAAGTTACAACAAACTAATGCCCCTACCAAGTACAACCATGAACTACTAAATACCATTACAGTACTAGTTAACCTAAGTGTGCCTTCAGGATGCTGAGAGGAAAGTTTAAGAAAACCCCAACAGTATGCCTATGGCAGTTTGGCCCCAAAAGGAATACAGTTTTTTTTTCTGCCCCTAAAACAGGTTGATTGTTTGGGTCCACTGTATCTGCAAGACGCAGCTCTGACTCTACAGTTACGGGGTGTGGGGGAGGGCTGCTGAAATAGAGCAAAACAAGGCTCCGTGTGTCCATAGCTGGGGTTAAAATTTATAAAAGGGATGAGCAAGTGACTAGTCACCTCAGCAGGCCAATGAGTCAATAAAGTCTCTGAAGAAGAGGGATAATTTCTGTGTCCCCCAGTGAGTACTCTTCCCTGTTTTACTCTGTCCAACCATTGCCTGTTCCATGAAGTTTTCCATATCCTACCTCATTGCTTTCATCTCTTCCTGAGGCTGCAACATTAGGCAAAAGCAAAGCAACTGTGAGCACCCTGAGGGTGAAGGTTAGATAAGAGGACTGCAATTATCCTGTACTAAAAAGTCTGACTGCCTTCCAGCTGTTTAGAGAACAGCTGGTTTGATTATAATTGGCAAAGCCAAGTAGAATATCTGTCCTGTGATCTTTATTTCTCTGAAATAAGTGTGTCTGCTGCTTCATTAGCTATGTGCCAGGCAGCAACCAGTATCATGCCTAGGAAAGAATTAACAATCTAAATTAAGCCTGTTTGTATTTGCAGTTGGCAACCATGGGTCATCTTTCATCTCTGTGTCTCTAAATAAAATAGTTACATGCTCTATTGAATGCAGTGAATTAGACATTCTAGCACTGGTTCTGAAGCTGTTCTTCATCAGATGAAGTTCAAGATAGCTTTCAGTAATCCAGAGAATAAATGAAAACAGTATGGTGTTCATTATGTCATACAATCTTGACCACTTCTTTCTGTGATGAAGATTCAGACAACCGTAACCTCTTTCTGTGGGCTTGTGAAGGCTGTTTTAAACCACCACCATAAAGCTCTTTAATATCCTTAAGCTCTAAAGCAAATAGTTTCAGATATCCTAGTTAAATCCAGATGTTAATATTATCAGTTGTGCACTAAAATGAATATGTGTAATCATTGCACTCAGTGCATAGAATTTTAACATACGTAATATTTGGGCAGTTGGCTACGTATTAATGACTAAAGCCATTAACTGAACATTGTTTTGAAAGCTGGATTAAATCTGGGCATGATGCCAAAAGCAGCACAATAGACGATAAATCTAGTTATGCTCTCTCTAAGGCTTCACACTGAACTGTGAAACACAAACCAAACAAAAACTACATTTGTTGTATTTTCATCTTGTGTTTAAAGTATGAAATCGTAAACAACAAATCTTATTAGTATCCTCAGGATATTATAATTAGGGACGTAAACTCCGATTTAATTGGTTAACTGGTTAAACATTATGGGTGAGCTGGAACAGCTCCCTTGTCTGCCATGGCCAGGCTGGCGCAAGCACCCCTCTGTTCCCCCCCCATATCTGAGGCCGGGGCTGCTCCGGCCTTCTGGAGCAGCCCCTGTCTGCGACATGCCCGGGCTTACTGCAGAGAGGGCTGCTCTGGATGGCTGAAGCAGCGCCTGTCTGCAGCAGGCCCTGTGGGGCTGGAGCAGCCCCCTGCCTCTGGCAGGCGGGGAGCTGTTCCAGCCCCCTCCAGTTAACTGCAACTGGTAAACATTATCCCATTAGCTTTTCACATCCTAATTATAAGTATCAGGGCTTGTTATAGGCTTCACAAGTAGCTTGAGATGCATTCTAATTTGCATCTTAATCCATTACCTGTTACAAAAATACAAATAAAATTGATTAATACAAGAGTGCTGGAGCTGGGAAGCTGACTATTTTAGGCAGTAACATACTTAAGTCTTTGATCTACTATATATTTTACAGAGTTTGTCTGTTCAAGAAATCCTTCTAAATGGTAAGAGCTAGAACCACCAAATTTGTTATACAATTTCCTCATCATAAATTAAAGTAGTGTAAGAGTATCGTTGTGCCAGGAAAATGCGATGTGCCTGGAATGGGATTGCCTCTCATAAAACCAAACAGAAAAGAGACAGTCACCAGGCAGGTGAAAGGGGCTGGCAGAGGGTGTGCTCCACTGCCCCAGCCCCAAGCCTCCCACTCCTCAGGCGCTCGTTAGGAAGGTTGCAGGGGAGGAGTGAAGCTCTATCCTCTGGCTATTCCCCTTCATCACTGTCGAGAGAGGGGAAAATGCACAGTTTGCTGCATTCCTCACTCTGACTGATGCAGGGGGCAGACAAGCTGTACACTTTGCTCTTGCTCCATGACAGGGACAGGAAGGGGAAGAACAAGCACAAATCTGGGGGGTTGGGGGGGGGGAGGAGGCTTTGGTACACACACACACACACACACACACACACACACACACACACACACACACAGCTCCCTGCCATGAGCCCCTCCTTACCCCCAACCCTGACTCCTGCACCCCCACACCTTCCCCCTGTCCTCATCCCCCACATTCCCACGCCACTGCCCTGAGCTCCTCACACCTTGACACTTCCCAACCTCCTGTCCTGAGGGTCCTCCTAGGGGGGATTGCGATAGAACAGTATTTGTAAGAAATTACTTTCAGCCCTGGACTGAACCAAGATGAGCCAGAAAAATAGAATGAACCTGCAGTAGGATTGCTTCTCAATAAAACTTACAGAAAAGAGAGAAAACCAAGAAATCTGGAATAGTCCTCTGTTTTGTAACAGCTAAATCAATACTTAAGGGTTGAAAACTAGAAGAAAATGTTATTGCAAATCACATTGATTATACCTTTTTTTTTAAACATAGCAAATCATAAGAGTTTATAGGGACGAATTAAAAAACAAATGATGGAATTCTCATTTAAAGAATCCTTTTTAAAAATAAATCCAAATAAAAATTAATTTAATCAAAATAACACTGCGTTGAAAAAATCATTTAAATAAAACATGTACATTTTCCTTTTATTTTCAAACAAAATTTTTGGTGCTTGTGTTCCACCCTCACTGTAAGTTTCCCTGACTTGGCATTCCCCATGGGAGCTGGGACCCCCTGCAAACAGGAGCTGCTGCCACCCTGCGCTGTTGCCTTTGTATGAGAGAGAGTGCAGGACGGCAGGCTGCCAGTCCGTGAGGGGAATGAGTTTTTTGATTGGCTCCGCCTGTCACCCCCTGCTGCTGCCTCTGATACAGAGGAAGCAGCATGGGGTGGCAGGGGACTCCCCAGAAGTAGGGCCAGATTGCACTGGCTGCCAGCCTCAACTCCGGGAACTATAGAATAGTCAAGTAACTGCAAAGATTTCATGTAGTTACTCGACTATTACATTAACCAATAGGTAAGATACCTACTATTAGTGCAGAGATGCAGTGGTGGTTGATGCTGAGACCCAGCACGAGCCAGCCTTCCTGCACACTGACTCCCTAGTCTCCCAATAATGCAGAGCCACAGCGGGGGTATAAAAAAAGAAAGAGCCTGGTGCGTGAACCAAAGTAACCAAGAGTTCTGCAATGAGTAACAGACAGGCCTTGTCAAAAGCAAATGTTTGCCTGCAAGTAGTGTCTCTCGGCACTAGAACTGCTAGCACTGCTAAAAGCACATGAAATGTGTAAATACGTTCCACCAGAAAAGTACAAGGATGCCCCAACTTAATACATAATAAAATAGTTTAAAACAACAGAAGTGAAAGCATAACAATGGGTGGTGAATAGGAATGGTTTGGAGGAAAGTACAAGGGGAGATACCAAAAGTGTCGCTAATGTATAAGATGATATATAAGGTGTGTATCATACATTATCTCCATCTATAAATGTTGGGGTGCCTCAGCTTAACTCTTTGTCCGGCCTAGGGAGGAAATAGTCAATCCATAATATTGACTAAGGTTTGTCCATTGTCACGGGTACAAATGCATAGGGGCTCAGAGGCTGTCTGGCTACCAACAACTATTATTACCGACAATGTATTTCATTCAACAATTAACCTGAGTTGGGTGCCTTCAAATCTTATTTGAGTTTGTGGTCTTTGGGGGCTCTCTTGAAGTCTATCATGCTAGCTGTGTGCACAGAGCTGGCATCATATACTGAGGGAGCATACAAACAAACACACAGAGCTGAACGTTTATCATCACTGACAGAGCAAGAGACCAGTCAGGACACCAAACCACTGAATCCTGAATTTACTACATCGCTATCCTGAGCTACTACAAGAGGTGGATGCTTGGACCTGGCGTGATGTGGGACAGCACACCGGCTCCCCAGCCTCTTAATAAAGCAGAGTTATAGCAGGAGTTGATGCCAGCACCCACCGCAGGCCAGGACTGAGCCAGCCTGCTAAAAAATTTACTTGCAGAACCATGGTGTATGTTTGTATGTGTGTGTGTTGTATGTAGCCAATCACATTAGCCAATAAGCATCCTCTTATCAATTGTTTAATCAACTATACTGTTACCTCTAGCTCCTATACTGTGGGACCGGAGTTTGATGGAGACCTGGCACCCAGCTGTGTTTGTGGGTCTTTTTTTATTCCCCCCTCAGGGGACAGACCACTGAGATTTGTTGCTTTTTTATTTTGTTTCTCGGGGGCCGGGCCTGTAAAATATATTTTGTTTGTTAATCAGAGGTCAGGACAGTCAGGTTTGTGATTTTTTTGGTGTGGGATTTTTTGTTTGTTTGTTTGTTTGTTTTTGTCAGGCCAGTGAGGGGTGTATGGTTTTGTTTTTATTTTGGGTTTTTTTTTCTTCTTACTGGCTTAAAGCCACAGAATGATTTTTTTGGAGGAGGGGGGTGGTCAGTGAATACCAGTTAAAAAAAAGTTCCCCGCCTACAGCAACAAACGTTTTATAAGTCTGAGGTTTCAAACCACTGTTCATAAAATAGAAGGTTCTAGGATACACATTTATTAAAGTTGAGCTTTTCTTACGATTATCCACATAACCTCATATCCTGGAGGAGCATATAGCAAAGGTTATTAATGTGATGCCTTAAACACGAGAAAATCAGCAATGCATGCTCCAGAGCAACAAACCCATATACATACATTTATGTGTATCTTTTTCCTTAAGAACATTAAAATGGCCATACTGGGTCAGACCAAAGGTCCATCGAGCCCAGTATCCTGTCTTCCTTAAGTGACCAGTTCCAGGTGCCCAAGTGGAAAAAGAACAGAACAGGTAACTATCAAGTAATCCATTCCCTGTCACTCATTTTTAGTTTCGGACAAACAGAGGCTAGGGACATCATCCTTTATACTTTTACAGTCCATAGTGGTAAAAAAAAAAATCTTTGCAGTAAGAGCCAAAATGAGAAACAGATGTTGAAGACTTAGTTTAATCTAATTAAGCATTACATTAAGTTTTGTCCAATTTTATAATCAAACCTTATAAAATTCATAACAAAACTGTTTAAAAAAAGTATTAGAGGGGTAGCCGTGTTAGTCTGAATCTGCAAAAGCGGCGAGGAGTCCTGTGGCACCTTATAGACTAACCGAAGTGTTGGAGCATAAGCTTTCATGGGCAAAGACCCACTTCGTCAGATGCATCTGACGAAGTGGGTCTTTGCCCATGAAAGCTTATGCTCCAACACTTCGGTTAGTCTATAAGGTGCCACAGGACTCCTCGCCGCTTTTGTTTAAAAAAAGTTAAGGTTGTCTGTGTTCCAGAAAAATTCAGTGAACGCTTAAAAAAAAAAGTTGACTTCCTTCACAAAAACATCTCCTTCTTGAAACCTCCAGTGCCTTAACATGGGTGATATAGGTTCTAGCCATTTCTCTATCTAATCCAGGGGTCGGCAACCTTTCTGAAGTGGTATGCCAAGATTTTACTCTTCTTCCATGGACTGTGCCACTCTCCTTGGAGAGGAGGAGAGGCACTCTACACCACTCGCCCCCTGGACCACCTGGGTCAATATAAACCTTTTTGTGGACCACCAGTTTTTAATGGAAACTCATTGTTAATTACATAATTATGCCTGAGCCATTTTGCTAGTGCTACAGCTAGAGAGAATGGTTTCATTTAAATTATTAAACAGACTAAGCATTTTAAGTTTCTCATGTTAATTTATCAAACTTAATTTTAAATAAAGTAAAATATTAATTTATGTCCAACACAAAAGGTTTCAATGTTTTCTTTATTCATGGCTGGGGTGGGGAACCTTTTTTGGGTCAGGGGCCACTGACCCACAAAAAAATCTGTTGAGGACCACACAACTGAGAAGCAAAATAACTCCTTCAAAAACCCCAAATGCTCACTGATGTGACCTCTAACTGAGACACCTCACTCTTCTGGCACTCTAGCCACACAAGTGAGGGGAAGGAACAGGGAAGACTGAGGTTCAGGGTTTCCTATGGGCCAGATTTACTTTTACGGGGTTCCAGAGTTAGTGGATTTTGTGGATCCCCTTAGGCTCTGGGGTGGGAACAAAAATTAGGGGTTCAATTTGTGAGACAGGGCAGCCAGCAAGTGGGATATAGGGATGCAGGCTCTGGGCAGCAGGTGGGGTGCAGGACAGGGTGAGGAGGGCAGGGTCTGGAAGGGAGTACAGTGACAGGAGAAGATGGGGTGTGTAGGGTTTCATAAAAGAGTTTGGGGGCAGGTGGGGATTGCATAAGTAACAGAAAAAGTGGGAGGGTGAGAATGCAGCCAAATAGCTAGTTGGGAAGGGAGGCATAGAAGTGGGGAGTAAAGGAAAGTGCAGCTTCTGCAAAGTAAAATTGTATCCCTTCTTACATCTCTCCTCTGCCCCATGATTCCCCCCCCCCCCCCAGCCTGTTCCCCTGCATTGCCCCAGGCCCCTCAGTGCAACCTCTGTCCCCTCCCATCCTGCCCCTGAATCCTGCTTCACCCCACTCCTTTTCCCACATCCTTGTGCTCCCAGCGCACTCATCGGCAGGGCAGCAACACTGGGTGTGGAGGGGCCAGGGAGGTGGAGTCACTTACCCGCCTGGCCCAGCCCTTTGCCAGGATTTGACCCTCACCTGCAGGCTGCAGCTCTGGGGTTGAGGTGGGCAGAGTTTGGGGCTGCTCGGGGCTGGTTCCAACCCGACTAGGCACAGTGGGGGGCTGAGGAAGGGGCTCCCCACTCCTGCACACAGCCTGTGGGGAGCAGTGCAGCCCAGGCCCCACCACCCTAAGGAGCTGGCTGCAGCTTGTGACCTGTAGCATAGCGCCTGTAGCATGGGTGGGAGCTGCATGGCCAGGCAGGGACAGTTGCAGGGACACGGGTGGTTAACCCCACAGCTCCTGGGAGCTGCATGGTCGGGCAGGAATAGTCACAGGGACACGGAGCTCAGCCACAGCCCCTGTGCCATGCCGCTCGTGTCCCCTCCCAGCAGGAAGCCAGAGCTGGTACTCCAGCCTGCAGCTACACGGCAATCCTGAGGCTCACAAGGCTGAGCTCCCACCCCATATGCCACAGAAAATTTGCTTGGGTGCCACAGGTTGCTGACCCCTGATCTAATCCTTTGTTCGGTGGCACTTCACTTCACTTGCATCACCCACACACTGTTACTTAGTACACTTGTTTTGTAAAGAAAATATTCTGTTGGATGTATACTGTTAACTTTGAGTTGTATATTGAAGCCCCAATCCTGCAAAGACTTGAGTACATGTTTAATTTTATGCACTCTGAGCAATCTATCTGATTTCCGACACTGCTTACAGTGTATAAGTTAAATATATGCTTATACCTGTGTAGGTTTGGAACCTAAATATGTAGTAAAGTTTTAGAAAGTAATGGTGTCCCAAATTAGATTAAGTAACAGAATTTTGAGTGTAAATTCTTAGTGTATGTTTGCACCTTCCTGTCTGAAAATATAATAGATTCATTTATGGATGGTGTGTGTGTGTAGTTTGTTCTTTTCCCTACAAGTGGAACATTTTATATCATTTAATTATTATTTATATAATAATTTTGTTCTACAAGTAGGACATTCCTAATTGCTCATATACTGTTTTGCTGTATTTTATCTGATTTCTCATAGCCAACTATTTTCACTAGTTAAAAATGAACTATAAAATGCTTGCTTTAAAATTAAGTATTTTTATGTTCCTCAGTCATGAATTGATTTCTAGCGTAGACCTAAATATTGCTAATAAAAATACATTGCTAACTTTTCAGTTTTATTTGTTATACACGCCTTTTTAATTGTTTGATTGTTCATATAGGTTACCTTTGATATTTTACATCCTTTTCAAGTAATGTAGCTTCAGTTGGGCAAGGAGAAAGTGTTTGCCCAATAAAGTTATAAACTTCTGCAAAATATAAGCTTAAGTTTCTGGCCCTTATGGTCATGAAGTTGACACTCCAAACATGACTCAACCGTTACCAAAGCAGTATTGCCATCTACGGGATAGTTTTCTCCATGGGAGGATAATACATTCTATAGTTAGTGCGTTTTTAAAGTGCCTTATGTGCACATTAAGCCTATTTTCAAATTGAAATAGTAAGAAATTATCCTTAGTAGAGAAGTAACTTCACAATGAGTTTGTCTAATATTTACATGGATCAATTCCTAACTACTGTGTTGCTGGCAGTCCATTAAATAGTATCACACACTGGACTATCGCCGAGCCTCATTTGCATAGCTAATGAGCCGCCATTTTCGCGGAAGAGGCTTTTGCGCAAGACGGGGCTGTCTACATTGCCCCTTCTTACGCAAGAAAAACCCTCTTGCGCAAAGCCGTTATGCTGATTATTTTCAAGTGCTCCCCACTACTTGCCCATAATATGAGGAGCTACATCATATTTTTGATCACTGATTCCAAAGTTGATGTGGTAGATAGTGCCACAGGGAAGATGGAGAGCACTTAAACTGTTCCCTTGATCCCACGTATGCGATGGAGACTGACCACATAGAAGAATTATTAGGGTAGCTAAGAACTGTAAAACTGGGCAGATAAAGACATTATACAAGAAGCCCATGAGGGCAGCCATATTGAAATTGCCTTGGATATTTGCTAGAGAGGGGAGCAGAACTATCTATCATCCAGGAATTCTCCCTTGGTCTCACAGATGTTGTACAAAATACAACAGCCACTATTCATACAAGGCACATAATGAGAAACATCTAACTTTCTCCTATTGAGCCTTCTAAAAGTACATTACACCGACTCTCTACAAGTTATCAAGATAAAAGTAATCTGCTTTTTTCTCTTGCCCAAGCATCCTGTGTAGAGCTGTGTACACTGGAGAAGCAGAGGATAAGCTGTGCCTCCCAGAATGAAGTGGTATTATCACCGTGTTAATGGTTGCAATGTTGTTGTAAGGAGCAAATGTTCCTTTGCTCATTCCAGAAGACAGTCTTGTGTTTCTAAGTATCCTCACATCATGGATCTTTGCAGGCTGTCCCACTTTAATATTGCTGAACCATAGATTTAAAGACATCAAGGACAAAAGGGACCATCATGGTACTCTAGTTTGACCCTATGCAAGTTTGCATGCCACAGAACTTCATCCACTCACTCCTGTAATGGACACACAATCTCTTGTTGAATTACTTAAATCTTCAAATCAAGATTTAAAGTCTTCAGGTTACAAAGAATCCACAGTTTACTGTAGAATAAACTTGCAGAAATCCCTAGCATCTCTGCCAATCTGATGCCACCAAAAAATTATTTCCCAACCTCAAATTTTGGCAAGACCCAGCATTCGGACACTTGAGGAAGAATTCTCTGTAATAACTCAGAGCCCTCCCCATTTGTGTCCTATCACTGGCCATTGGAGATATTTGCTACTAGCAGTTGCAGATTAGCTATTTGCCATCGTAAATAGTCTCACAATTTTTAGTTTCATCACATCATCATTCCATAAGCGTATCAAATTTACTCTTGAAGCCAGTGTTTTTGTCCCCACTGCTCCCCTTGGAAAGCACTTCCTGATTTTCACTCCTCGGATGGTTTGAAACCTTTGTCTAATTTTAAGCCTAAACTTGCTGATGCCCAGTTTATATCCATTTGTTCTTGTCAGCATTGGTGCTCATCTTAAATAATTCCTCTCCCTCCCTGTATTTATAGAGAGCAATCATATCTCCCCATAGCCTTCTTTTTGTTAGATTAAACAAGCTAAGCTTTTTGAATCCCCTCTCTTAAGGTAGGTTTTTCATTCCTCTGATCATTCTAGTAGCATTTCTCCACATCTGTTGCAATTTAAATTCATTTTTTTTAAATATGGGAGACCAGAATTGCACACTGTTCTAGATGAAGTCTCATCAGTGCCTTGTATAATGGTACTAATATTTCCCTGGTTTCACTGGAAATACCTTGCTGGGTGCATCCTAAGAATACATTAACTCTTTTTTCACAATTGTATCACATTGGTGGCATCTTTTTCCTCCTTTGTAGCTACCAACCTATAAATCCCCAGTTTATAGCAAAAATTCATATTAGTTCCTGTGCATTACTTTGCACTATTAAATTTCACCTGCTGTGATCAGCCAGGCTTTGCAGCACCATGAAGAAATAATTCTTTATGTTGATAAAATCTTTGTTGTAAAATAATAATAATAATAAAAATATAAAAAGTCTTTATTTGGAAAAAATAGGCACATGTGCAATTAAATAGCACTGTACCTAAACTAAACTATGGGGACTTAAACTATGATAGGCCATCAATAACATCTTTTGCATTGGATCCTCTTCCTCACAGACTTCCATGGTAACAGGCACTGCATTTGATCTGCCAACATCAAACCAGGTAGCTACTGACAAGTAATGGAGAGCTTTCAGAAAATGATAGCAACACACTTCTCCTCACCGAGGGCAAATGAGAAACAAAAATGATTAAAGATCTATAGAGCATCGTCTCTGTGGGGGGAAGAGGAGAAGAGGGTAGAGGCACAGCGGAAACAGCGCAAGTAGGGACTGAAGCAGTCTCCGCTTGCGCCGCTTCTACTGCGATTCTGCTTTTTAAATGTACAAGAGCCACAGCGGGGGTCCCCCACTGGCCCCAAGCTCCCTGCGGGGCTTCTGCTTTTGAAATGTACAAGAGCCCCACTGGGGCGCCGCAGGGAGTGTGGGACCAGTGGGGAGTCCCGCGCTTTCTGCAGGACTTCCTTTTGAAATGTACATTTCAAAGGCTGAGGCACTGCAGGGAGCGTGGGACCAAGGGGGGACTTCCCCACCGGCCCTATGGCTGCCTGCTGTACCTGAGCCTTTGAAATGTAGAAAAGCCCAGACACTCTTGTACATTTCAAAAGCAGAAGCCTCACAAGGAATGCAGGACTCCCCCACTGGCCCAGTGCTCTCTACAGTGCCTGAGCCTTTGCAATGTACAAGAGCCCCTGGGCTCTTCTACATTTCAAAGGCTCAGGCACTGTAGAGAGCACTGGGCCAGCGGGGGAGTTCCCTGCTGGTCTTACGCTCCCTGCAGGGCTTCTGTTTTTCAACAGTAGCCCAATAGGATTGTTGCTACAGTTCAAAGGCAGAGGTGCCCTTATAGACTAATCGAATAGTTGATGGAAATGCCATCAACTATTTGATTGGTTAAGTAATCTAAATTTAACATCCCTACTGTGAATTTGGTTAGGGCCCTAGTCATGATCCCATTACTTTAGGACTGATCCAGCCCATTGACATCAATAGGAATTTTGTTGAAGGTTTTAATAAGAAGAGGATTGTTATTGAAATTATGGCAATAATTGGGAAAAATGGAATCAAGTATTTGTTTACTCTGCTACTGTATTGATAGCTACATGAATATTTTTAATGTATTATTGAATATTGTACCAGGGCAGACGGGCACTCCACACGTTTTGTTTTGTCTGTCCTTGTAATATGACAAAAGAAAATGTTTGCTTAACATTTTATTCTTATTTTTTGGTGAAAAGTTTATTTTGGCAAGCCATTTTTCATGTATTATTTTATAGCTCTTGATCCAAAGATCAGAAGTTATCAGTTTATATAAGAACGGCTATACTGGTCAGATCAAAGGTCCATCTAGCCCAGTACCTTGTCTCCTGACAGTGGCCAATACCAGATGCCCCAGAGGGAGGATCACAACAGGGAATCCTCACATGATCCCTCCCCTGTCACCTACCTCCAGAGAAACAAAGGCTACAGATACCATTTCTACCCATCCTGGCTAATAGCCATTGATGGACCTAACCTCCATGACTCTATCTAGCTCTTTTTTGAACCCTGTTAAAGTTCTAACCTTCACCTCATCCTCTGGCAAGGAGTTTCACAGGTTGACTGTGCGCTGAGTGAAGAAAAACTTCCGTTTGTTTGTTTTAAACTTGTTGCCTATTAATTTCATTTGGCGACCCCTAGATCTTTTATTGTGGGAACAAGTAAATAACTTTTCCTTATTCACTTAGTCTCCTCTTTTCTAAGCTGAAAACTCCAAGTTTTTTAATCTCTCTTCATATGGGACCTGTTCTAAACCCCTGCTCATTTTTGTTGCCCTTTTCTGAACCTTTTCCAATGCCAGTGTATCTTTTTTGAGATGAGGTGACCACATTTGTACACAGTATTCAAGATGTGAGTGTACCATAGTTTTATATAGAGGCAATAAGATGTTTTCTGTCTTATTCTCTATCCCTTTTAAATGATTCCTAACATTCTATTTGCTTTTTTGACTGCTGCTGCACACTGAGTGGATGTTTTCAGAGAACTATCCACAATCACTCCAAAATCTTTCTCTTGAGTAGTTGTAGCCCCTTCACTCACCACAGAGTCAGGGAAATGGAGCAGCGCAGCAGCCTCTGCTCTGCTCCACCATCTGCAGGCCAGTTTGGTCATGAGTGCCTCAGCCCCATTGCGTGCTGGCTTGAGAGATGGAGGCAAAGTAGAGCAGGCTGCTGCATAGCACTGCTTCCCCACAGCTTACACCACCACTGTCAGTGGGAGGACGGGACCAATCTCACCTCTAATTTTTTCCATGTGTGGAATATATTTTGTTCTGTGCACTGAGGCATGTGCAGATGTACACTACCATTAGAAACACATGGTGGCAGCTGTGGGCGCTCTTCTAATCAGCTGGGCGGCACCTGAATCTCTCCTGGGTGGCTGCCCAAGTGCACAGCTTACAATGGGCTTGAACCCTTTTGCTGTCCCCAATGCGCCCAGGACCCTGTGGGCTAACCTGAGTATGGGGAATCATCCCATCCCGGAGTGGCTATGCCGAACCATCCTATGGATGAGACAGCTCTGCATACACCTCCACCAGGCCACATGGATGTGCTGGCAGTGGCACAGAGCTAGCAGCGGGAAGCTGCATCGAGGGCCCTCAGTGTAGGATTTAAATTGCCCGGAGGTAGCAGGTGGATCTGAGGGATGCGGGGGGAGGAGGGCGGGAAAGGGGCGGAAGGGAGTATGTGGGCTGAAAGGAGGGGCTAGGAGATGCGGGGAGACGTGTGCATCCTCCTCCTCTCTCTCCTTCCCCTCCCCTTCCCCTGGGAGCCCTGCCAGAGAGAGGTGACTACTGGCCCACTAGGAAGATTTGAGGATTGGCACAGGTTGTAAGGTAAATTGAATTTGAGACCCATGATACAAACTATCCACAAATACTGTTGAAAATTGGAAAAAAATGTGCCCTTAAGTGTGACTTTTCTACATAGAGACTCTGTGGTAAACTAGAATGTGAATCTACAGCACACTAGCCTGCTGTGTGATAACTGGCAATGCTACAGTGCACTAATGGTTTTTCGGTGAAAAAATATGCATGTTAGTATATCAAGCATGCAGGATATATGTTTTCCCCCCCTTTTAATATGTTGCCCAGGAAATGTACATTGTTCTTTTAAAGATAAAAGACCCTGGCTTAAAAATAAAATAAGTCCTTGTCTTTATCATTGAACCCACATTCAGTCTGTGAGAACACTTATGTAACCTTCCTATATGGTACATCAGTTCTTGTCATCACTAAAACACAGTTACTGTACCATTGTCAGCTAGATTAAAAGAAATATTACTAGTAATCTTTTAAAGAATTTCCTGAATGTATTAACAGGAAAATAATTGTTCTGGTTTAAGCTAAAAACTGAAACATGCATACAGATTTTGGATTCTGTAGGTGCTGTTTGTTCTAGTCTCCATTTTACTTTTTGTCAGTTTTGTCTGATTGTGTAGAAAAACACCAGGAAATCCTTATTTTTGTTGGGAGGCTGAATAGAGCCTACAAATTTGTCTTAAATGCCATATGCCTTTTACGCTTTTGTTAATATGTGTTTCAATGTTTTATATACAGAAACTTTTAAAATTCAGAATGGAACAACATTATATGTAGCTTAAAACACTTTCAGATGTCTCAAAAAAACAAAACAAAAATAAAACCTAACAAAGCTAGGCAATGAAGTGCAACCTGTCATATTAATCAATCTGATTTAAGACAAGCTCACTGTTTATCTGAATTACTCATACAGAACTATTATAAAACAGCACAGAAACTTTAAAAATGTTTGTATATTTTCCCCATATTAATATCTCAGTACTGAGTAGGAGAATGTTATGGGATATGAATATACTTTTATGCTTAAGCAGATAAAAGTTAGCAGTCAGAATAAACATATGTAGATGCAGATGGAAAATATAAAGTAATTCTTCAGAATGTAAGAGAATTCAAGTAAAACAAAAAGGGGAAGCATATGTGCTATCTTTTTATGTATAAATTATAACATTTTGACAAACCTTTTTGTTTTTTGTAGTTTTCACAATGTGTGTATTAAGTATAGCCTGAAGTGTTTTGAAATGAAGGTTGGCTGTTATTTCAACTGCTGTTCTATATACAATGCAGTATTCTTTATACTAAAGGGCTGGATTAGTTTCTTACACTTGAAATAAAGCTCTGATTTTCACATTCATAGTAGGTGTTCATTATGTTGGTACTGTTCAGACTTTTTAGAATTACAAGTGAAGTGGTCCACACCCAGCTCTCGTTAATAATAATTGTGCCTATTTTTAAAAAAATATATTCACAACTTTCTTATAACTTTATTTTTTGAGTATTGAGAGAACAGGGGAACATAGTAGGAGTCTTTTAAAAGGGGTGACATTAAAATCAAATACACATTTGAAAAGTGTTTTTCTACTTTTTAATCCATAATTATTGGATAAAGTTTAAGGTAGTCATTTTCCAGCTATATTTTGTTTTTATCATATTAAAGTAATTAACAGCTTGTTCTCCTCTGTTCATGTGATTTAGTTGGCAATGTAACTTATATTTAGAAATTTGGTGGTGAAGAGTGACTTAAGGTAGCTGGGAGTTAGAGGGAGGGAAATTTAAGACTTGTCTTATACTGAAGTAGTTTGTGATGATCACAATTCTTGATTGAAGATAAAATAAAATAATATGATGTATCCTCTGTATTGCCCTGGAAAAACATAGAAATGCTTTAATCTTCTAAGGCACAGCAGCACTAGATATTAGACAAAAAGTCTACTTTAATAAGTCTACTTCATTTTTCTTAATTGTTCTATTTGTTTTTGTAAAGTTGCATATAAAAAACCCTTTGAAATGTCAATTTGTATAAATAATCTCTAATAATTAGGTAAAATTTTGATAAGGTCACAGGCTAATTTAAGAAGTTATTTTCTTTAAATAATGAGTATTTGAATACTCTTAGTGTAAAGTAGACTCAAAAATATTTGCCAACTGTCAGTATGTGTCAACACCAGTCTTAAAACTGTACTCTTTCTCCCAACTGCTTTTCTCTGTCTTACCATTAACAATTGGCCATGTGTCCATACTGTCCATGAAAGAAGTCAACTTGCTCTTCTGTGAACTGTGACTCTTCTCCCATTCTGCCATTGACACAAGTACTGTTTTTCCTGATCTCATAGTACAAACAATAAAACATCTTACACATTATTGTTCATATATGGTCTATAGTAAAATCTATGTCCCTTCATAATTGGAGTATAATACTCTATTAACGATCTCCATAAAGATCTGACATCCATGTATGGGTTAAAGACTAACTTTTTCCATGTCTATTGTGAACATATGGACCACGGGTCACTTTTCTAAACAGCTAAACCCAAAGGGTGGTTTAGGCTACTTAAATAATTTTATAGCAAATGAGCATGCTATTGAAAAATCATGCATTCAGCAAAAATGTTTTAAACTTCTTTCACGTGGAATCTAATGGGGTTCTATTATCAGTCAGGGGAACATGTGAAAGTAAAGGGGCAAAGGTAAGGTAATTCTTGGACAGATGACATTATGTTCAGATATACCTGGGTTCTGTCTTTTCTACTTTCTAATTTTCATGTTATTGATATTCTGTAGATTAGAGTACTACATTTGTGTTACTGGGAGGAGAGGTAGAGAGTGATGATAGAAATATGATTGTATTAGTCATGTCCTTTTTCTAGCTTTTGGCATACACCATTCTTCGTTACTTGCATAAGAAATAAAGTGTGCTTTCTGAAAGAATTAACGATGAGGCCAGGGGAACAGAATTGAATGTGTGGACAGTTGAGTTAAGGATTCTCTTTCTTTTCTTGGGGGCAGGAGAAGTCTTATGTGTATTGTTACTGAGGTTACTGGGCCAGGGGACATACAATATCTATTGGTTCCTCTTGAAGTGATTGTCTACATGAATTCCATTCCTAGTGCATATGCTACTGTGTGCGCATGATCAGAATCTTTAGGCTAGTAACATTCATTTTGCTTGTGCCTCAGAAGTCCTCATGTGTAGCGCCTCTTGCCACATGAATGCATGAAGGGCAGAGCTGGCCTAAATGCCTCTCAGCAACTTCCTGTCACCTCTGACAGTGAGGCAGTGTTCACCTGTTTTTCTCAGTTGCAGTTAGCTGTTTGCCTGTTGGTTTTAAAAATATATTTACTAATTTTTCTTATTTCGTTATAACACTTATGAATGAAGATTACCTTTTTAGTAGGCAATCTTCATCTGGAAAGGTATGAGAGATGGCTGGTCTTTTTTCTTTCTCATACGAATAGGATAATTTGCAGGTCTCATCCTATGTTCCCATCCAAAATTGTTTCTGGAATTCTATTTGAACTAGTTCATTTATTTTCCAGTATTCTTCTCCACACTTCAGTGCCAGGGGAAACTGAACTTCATATAGTTAGTGTGGTATGGGCAATGCCACACTGCCTTAGCAAGACAAAAGTGTTCAGGAACCCATCTAGACTCTTAAGTCTTAAAAATGTGCTATGGGACATGTTAGATCCAACAGACACATTACAGTCCATTTCCCTGGAACTTGGGTGGCCTCTGCTGCCTGTTGAAATAACATCCCTATTTCTGAAATTTGTGGAACACCTGAATGGAGTTCAGTACACACATTTTACAAGACACTTTTCTGGTAAAGACTTAGGCTACGTCTAGACTGGCCCCCTTTGCCGGAAAAGGCATGCAAAGGAGG
>JANRFK010001605.1:23557933-23576035 GCA_030068395.1 Apalone spinifera
GAGCCGAGGACGGGGATGGGGCCCTGGGCGCAGAATGGGCGCCGCGTGGTGCTGCCGGGATGGGCGGGGCCGAGGATAGGGCCGGGACCCTGGGCACAGAAGAGGCGCTGCGCAGGCGGGGCCGGCGTCTGTGGTCGGGCCCCAGCTGCTTCCGCCGCGCACGCGGTCTCTCTGCCCCAAAGTGCCCCATAGATGGCTGCGGGGAAAGTAAGGGTCTGTGGCTCCCTGTCTCAAATTCTCCTCCTCCTGCAGCAGCCGCTAGCCACCTGAGACATTAGGGTGTGCCTGGGCACACCCCGTGTGCACGCCTATGCTCTCGAGGTCCCTTCCAGTTCTCGTATTCTATGATTCTGTGAAGAAACTGAGGGTTTAGTGGGACCACTCCATTCTTTATGCCTTCAGATGGGGGTATGCAAGAATATTTTGGGACTTCGGCATGGCCTCAACATATGCTGCTGATTTAAAAGTATCTGATATTGTATTTGTGGGGTGCACAAATGGACTCCATATAGTTCTTCTCTGAAAATACTTGTTTAGAGTTAATAATTCACTTAATCTGGATGGGGGCTGGGAGTTTGAGGAGAATATAATGTCAGGAAATAGTATGAGAGTTTGGAAAGTTATACTTCCTAAAAGCTCAGAACAGATGGGTGGGGAGTATAAAAGATTGTAAATTAATGTGCTTAAATCTAAGTAATCTCAGTTTAAGAGACCAGTTGTAACTGCAGAAAATAAAGAAAACTATACATCTATTTGAGAGTTTGTCTTTGCATGAGTCTGTCTATGCATCTGTCTGTTCAAGAACACCTCTTAAATGGTAAGAGCTAGGACCACCACATTCGGTATGCAGCTTCCTCTTACCATAACTTAAAACAAAGTAGCTGTGCCAGGAGAATGGGGTGTGCCCGGAATGGGATTGCTTCTCATAAAATACAGAAAAGAGACAGATTTGTATAAAAATTGCTGGCTGTTCCCCTTCATCAGGGAGTGAGGGGAAAGGACACAGTTTGCTGCATTCTTCACTCTGGCTGTGGGGCGCAGGGGACAGCTGGGGGACATCACCCCTCCTTTGGCTGTGCCTGCTGGAGCTGCAATAGCCATGCAAAGGTGCTTCACACCATGGTCCCAAGCTGCTGCGAAGAGAGTGGGCTGGGGTAGTCCTTTCTTCCCTGGGCAGCCTGCTTACTGAACCCCTCATCCCCAGCCCCACCCCAAAGTAAGGATGTTAAAATTTGTTTATTTTTGTGACCATGTAACCGCTGAAATTTTCAGCAATTACATGTTAATATGCAAGAGACAGGCAGAAGCCAGTGCTCGTGTGGAGGTTAACCAATAAGATCAGGCTTTCAACTGATGAGCCTTTCACATCTGTAACCATTAGTTGTCATGGAAATGTGGGGTGATATTCTAAAATGGTGTGATATGAAACCAGTCAGCATTCTGGGGTAGTGTGCCTCCTCCCTCTGGGCACACTGATGCCAAGGCAGGAAGCTCACTCAGCTTCAACCTTCCTGAGTCTGACCTCAGAGCATTCAGTACACCCATCCACAGTGTGCACTCCCCTCAGCGAGTCCACCCAGGTAGGGCTTCTCGGATGCAAAGACCCGACAGCTTCCCCAACTCTGCAGTCAACAGTGTTGCTGAGAAAGCATTGTAAAATGGAAGGCTTATTAGTAGATACTGCTGCAGTGTAAAACACGCTTGTCAGCACAGAAAACAGGAAGCATTCATTAAAGTCCATCTTGGAAGGTGGAGGGAGCCCAGAGCCAGGGCCTCTCCCTGCACTCCAAGTCCACCGACAACTAACCTGCCTCCAGATACTTGGCCCCAGCCAGGCCTGTTGCTCCTCCGGCCTTTGTCCTGCTTCCCAGGAAAAAAGTGTCAGGTGCTCAGGTGCTCAGGTTATAAAGAGCGTCAGACATTGTTTACATGAAGGCAGCTGGGCAAGCTCACCTGCCCTGAGGGCCTCAGTATAAGTCACATACCCAATTCCCATCACCATCTAGGCTTTGATGCTTTACCTAGGGAAACTGAGGTTCTCATGCTGACTCGCAACATAACAAGGTGAATAAAACCCCACTTTGCTACATATAGTTCTAGAACCATTGTAGTAGTAATTGGTGAATTGTGGGCGAATTATGAAGGAGTGGAAGAACATTTTGACTGCAATCTAGAGAAAATGAGCAACAGTAAAAGAACAAAATCCTGAGAGGGATAGATGAGTCATAAGAGTACAAAAAGAAAAGCTTTCTAAATGATACACCCCCAGAGTCTGTCATAAGTAGGTGGTTTTTTAACCATGCCTCACTTACCAGTATAGGCTTTGAGAAATTATGTAACAACTAAATTTGTTCATAAGACCCACTCTCAATTTGAGGCATGATTTGGATAATTCAAAAGGAAAGGATGATGCAGGTGGACTTGTTCTACTGTGCATATAGTTTATTGTTGTTGGTGAACAGGTATGTGAGAAAATGACTGAGGTGCCAGCACAGATTAAATATATTGTAAGCTGCCATCACAAATATACATATTTTTCTTCAAAACTGGACACCTGATTAAGGACTAGAATGATCTGTTTTAAGCGTTTGGGTCTGTTTTCTTTTGAAAAGGTGATTTTGAGAATTACCAGTCAGTTTCTTTCATTCCCATGTTCCATTTTCTTTGTTTAATCAACTTTTTCCCATCTATATACTTATATCCGCTCCGGTGCTTTAGTGTTGCATTTGCAGGTTTTTCCAATTTTCTTTAACCGTTATCTCACTGTTCTCTTGACTGAGATGCTTTTTGTCAAAATTAATCTTTCTAATGAGTCACAGTGCTGTGCTAATTAGCTCTGCAAGAGCATGCTCAGCTGGGTCAAGGTCATAAGAAATGGCTTTTATAAAAATACTTTTAAAAACAAAACTATCACTGTCATTAATTATGTATTTATATAGGGCCTGGTGCCATGAAGTCTCAGTCCCTGTGGGTTCACTTGCAGCTACGATACAAATAATACCGCTCAGCAAAATATGCTAAATCTCTGATAAATATTTCTATGCAGCTTTAATAAATACTAGCAAAGTTGTTAAGCAAAAGAAGGTGCTTTTAAAAATTGTTTGTCAGAGATTGAAGGTGAATGTGGTTTTGTTGGTGTAAAGTACATTTTTCGGTTCTGAAGTAGCTGCCAGATTGTTTCCCTTTCTGACATTCAACAAACACTTATTTTTTATCATTTTGGTTTTCAGGACATGATAAACTGGTTGGATTAGTTTTGATAAGTCTTTTTTTCTGCCTTGCTATTTCTAAATTTTTCTTATGTTCCTTGGTGGCTTTTTTCAATAAACTGCTGTGGATTTAATTCTGTTATTTATTTCTTTAGTTCAAGTGCATTACTTTGGCTTTAAGTGCCACATGTGCTGTGTGCCCTGGGCAGCTGGTGATCTGGGGTTTCGGAAGGCCTCAGCTTTTCCCATTCTGCCTGAGACCTCATCCTTCTCTTCTGCTTTACCTCCCCTGCAAAAGTGCACCAGAGTGCCCCCAACTACAGTGCCCTGGTGGGCCCTCAATCAAACCACAGAGCCCCGACTGCCAGGCAGGTGGTATGGTACCAGTGCCAGCCCCCCTGATCCCCAGTGCCATGCTGGCCTGCTTCTGCAAGCCTGGGTTACGGAAGAGCAAGCAGTACAAAGGAATAGTAGGAAGGAATCTGAGGGCTGAGCATGGGTAGGAGGACCATGCCAGGCTGTTTGGGGAGGCACAGCATCCCCCAGCCTACAATGTGCCGCCCATGCTAAGTGCATTCTCTTACGGTTTTCAAGTTGTTTTTTCTTCAGAAAACTAGAGGGCTTTGCCCCCTGTTCATTACGCTCACCAACTCTTCCTCCCCCCTCCCCCCCTTCCCTTCCCGGATAGGCGTCTGGCCAGGAGGGAGGGAGCAGGAGTGGGCTGGGGGTAGGTTTCTGGCTGGGGATAGGGGGCAGGAGTGGGCTGGTGGGCGTGGGGTCTCTGCAGAAGGTATGATGGGGCTGGGTGGGGGGCCAGGCTCAGATATTGGAGTGGGCATGGGGCTGCCTAGGGAGAGAGAGTCAGGCTAGGATGGTGGAGGGGATGTGGGACGGCCCAGGAACAGGGGTTCAGGCTTAGATGGTGGAGGGGACCCGGTACAGCCTGGAGGGGTGTGTGTGTGTGGGTCAGGCTCGTATGGCAGAGGGGACCCGGCATGGCCCCCTTAGGTGGGGGAGGTTGAGCTTGGATGTAGAGGGGATCCAGAGCAGCACGGGAGGTGAGGGATCCGGCTTGAATGGCAGAGGGGACCTAGCCCCAGCAGCTCCTCTCTAGCAGCACAGCCCCTCAGGGCTTGAAGTGGGAGCTGGAGCTGGAGCAGCCCACTCCCAGAGAGGATGGCACCAAGGCTGGCCACAGCAAGCAGCTGAGTACGGAGGCAGGTAGCAGCGCGGCATGAGGATGCAGATGGCTTGATGATGTCACTCTGTCCTCCCATAGGAAATGTTTAGCAAGAGAGAGGGAGAGATGGGTTCTAAATAACATGCATGTGGGATGATACAGATGTTTTCCAAGGACTGTTTACAGAGATTTAAATCCTAGTGTAAGTACAAATATGAAGTTGATTTTCTAATGAATAACAGAATTTAGAATGATTTATATGGCATTCTTTTACAGCTTAGCTAGCAATGAAAGCATGCAATAAGTATCATTGAACCCTATTGTCACCTAAGAATAAATGTCCAAGATAGATGAAACTCTGAGATTCAGTTTGTTGCAGTTTATTACTCTTACATCAGGAAGGTGAGGGTGATTGTCATGCCTTGTATCACATGCTGGGGAAACCCCCTATGCCCATTCACCCAGATGAAAAAATATGGGCCAGTCTAAATTTCATTCATTAGTTATCAGACTTCTATTTAAAAGTATCAGTTGCGAAAATGCATAACTGAAAAATTGAATCAATACTGAATTCGGTTCTAAAGTATAGCTCCACTGAGGTATTTTAAAATTGTTAGCCAAGATTCCTGTTAATATAACTGAATTTGAGGCCAGAAAATGCTTTTGAAGCTATAATCTGATAATTCAGACTTTGAATATAGTACTATTTTTAAAAAAATTAATTAGATTTAAGATAGCGGCAACAGTATGCCCTTGTAGCCAAGAAGACTAATGGGGTATGTCTAGACTGGCATGATTTTCTGCAAATGCTTTTAACGTTAAAAGCATTTGCGGAAAAGAGCGTCTAGATTGGCACGGATGCTTTTGTGTAAAAGCATCTGTGCCAATCTAGACGCAGTTATGCGCAAAAAAGCCCCGATCGACATTTTCACCATTGGGGTTTTTTTGCGCAAAACGGTTCTCAGTTGTCTACACTGGCCCTCTTGCACAAAAGCATTTGTGCAAGAGTACTTTTTCCCGAGCAGGAGAGTCATTGTATTTGCTCAAGAACACTGACGATCATACATTAGATCGTCAGTGTTCTTGCGCAAATTCAAGCGGCCAGTGTAGACAGCAGAGAAAGCAGCCGCTTTTGCGGAAAAACTTGCCAGTCTAGACGCAGCCACAGCGTATAGGGTGCATTAGGAAGAGCATTGCCAGCAGATCTAGGGAAGTGATTATTTCCCTTTGTCCGGCTCTGGTGAGGCCACATCTGGAGTACTGCATCCAGTTCTTGGCCCCCCCATTACAGCAAGGATGTGGATGCATTGGAGAAAGTCCAACAGAGGCAACAAAAATGATCAGACTTATGAGGAAAGGCTGACTTATGAGGAGCGCATAACTTATGAGGAGAGGCTGAGGGATGTGGGCTTGTTTAGTTTACAGAAGAGAAAAATGAGGGGGGATTTGATAGCAGCCTTTAACTACCTATAGGGAAATTTCAAAGAGGATGGAGAGGGGCTGTTCTCAGTAGATGGCGGAACGAGGAGCAGTGCTCTCAAGTTGCAGTGGGGGAGATCTAGGTTGGATATTAGAAAAAACTATTTTACTAGGAGGGTGGTGAAGCACTGGAATGGGTTACCTAGGGAAGTGGTATAATCTTCATCCGTAGAGGTTTTTAA
Source organism: Apalone spinifera (assembly GCA_030068395.1). Lineage (NCBI taxonomy): Eukaryota > Metazoa > Chordata > Testudines > Trionychidae > Apalone > Apalone spinifera. The sequence goes on from JANRFK010001605.1 coordinate 23,563,984, forward strand.
GTCCTGACTTGAGAGAGCCCTGGCTGGGATGATTTAGTTGGGGTCGACCCTGCTTTGGGCAGGGGGTTGGACTTGGTGACCTCCCGAGGTCTCTTCCATAGAATTTATTTCCCATTCTATAATGGGAAATAAATAATACTGTGATTACTTACATAATACTGTCATGTGCACTGTAGTATGTGGGAGACACAGAGAAAATTTGCTTCAGAAGAATAAAATATCAAATTTGAAAGCAAAAGAGATTTAAAACTTTATTATACTTTTGATGAAGGGTATTAATTCCAAACAAAGGAGTTATGAATACTAACTGAAATACTGTAAACATATGTTTATTTTAGGAAATAAATGAGCTTAATTTAATATGTAAATATGTGGATATTGCCCTGTGATTTTTATCTTTAATATTATTCACCCCATTTTTAGATTAAGAGAATGATCAAAAAATTGTAATGCACAGTTTGGTTTAATCTGTCATAAATATCTATGTTTTTCTTCAACATTCTCCTTTATTCATATATTTTCTTCTGTATTTTTTCCCCCTCAGGTTCTTTTTTTATTCTTTGGGTTAGTTTCTTTTTCTCCTGGGTGAATTTTAGTACATACTTAAAACATTAAGACCACCTACTGAGTTGCATCAAACAAAATTGGAGACAGGTATCTTGCAAGATTTTCCTGTATTCTAGCCATGCCACAGTAATTATGATGTATCACCTTCAGCTTTTCTAGTTCTGAGACTTACACTGTGGAGCAGAGTCCCAATTTTACTAGACTTCTGTGATTTAAGTGTCTCCCCCCCCTGCCGCCACTGCCTTTCAATAATCATTTGCAATTTATCTTACCATCTCTCCTTTCTGAGTATGGTGATTAAAAAAATGTGGGGACAAGATGGTTGACCACAATTTAAATATTAGATTTCTTCCTGGCAACTTTCAGAGCTAAATAGGGCCCGGAGAGTGTAATGGTGATACTGTGGACAATTCCTCATACCCATGGGCAGAGAATAACTGCTATGATAATGATGAGCAGCCCTGATTTTTTTCAGGAGTGGAGGGAATCATGCTTTCTGCCAGCTCCCTATTCAAGTATGGTTCTTGGTCTTTCCCATAGGGGCTTCTAAAAATGAGAGAGTGAGAATGTCCCTTTGTAATCTGTGATAGCAGATGCAGCTGGTAGAACACTGACTAACTATGGGAGACTTTCCAGGAGTCAGAAAGCAGATCTGTGAAACCCATAGTCTTTGGAGGTAAGGATGAGCCCAGGTATTGCAATTTCTAAGACTTAGGCAAGCCCCAGTTCTCTGAGTTGACTTCCCTAAGAAAGAGCCATGTAACAATCTAGCAGTGTTTCTCCAAGAAGTCAAAAGATTAATATTGATCCCACTTGAGCCTTGAAGTGGGGACGAGTATTTGGTGTAGTAGTTGAACTAATACACACAAATTTAAGGATTAGTTTATAATACCTAGTTACAATGTTAAATAGCACTTTAGAAATTCATGTGGATCTCTTTTTACTCTCTGTTTTTAAGAAATAGAAAATAATCATAATTTGTATTTTAAGAGTCCGAGGCCTGGCCTACACACAGATTTTATACACATGTAACTATTTCAATTTGGGGGCATGACTTTTTTTTTTTTTAAACTAAAATCATTATATTGGTATTGACGTAACTTAGCTCCCTTCTCATACAGGATTAAGCTCTACAGGTTTAGCTGCTTCCATGCTAGGGGATTGTATTAGTTTGGTGAAAAAAGTATAACTTGTGTGTATAAATATTGCCTTAAAGTTATTAAATCCAAGAAATATAAAGTTGAGGCTGAAATCTTTTATAACACCTAATCACAGTGGTATGAACTCTGGTAAGGACAGTCCCTCAGAACCTTACAGCCCGAAGGCATGAAAAAGCAGAAAAAAGGAAACTTTGTGGAGCTCCATAACATGTAGATGAGATGAACAGATAGCAGGGACATGGCCAAGTAGGTCCACAACAAATGGCACAGATCAACACAGTAGGGTGCAGAGTATCATAGCAGCTGTATTATGCCAGAGCAAGGAAACTAAGTAAGCACTTCACATCCTACCTTAAGTTAGGAAGTGGGATGCTCCCAGCACTTAGCTTGTTCTTTTACTCAAATTTTCTCTGGGAACAAAGATTTTAATATTAATTGCTTGGTGCCCCTTTATGGGATTATGAGATGAGTTACGGTGGGAACCCGTTATTGTGGGATAAGTTACATTTCATTTTTTATAGTAGAGCTATTCAGGGTATCCCTTGATGTTTGTTAGTGGATTTATACATTTTATAGAGGTATGTCCTTTGGAAAAGTATATTTGTGTAACTATATACATATAAAAAATAAAGCATAATTAAAGAATTAAGAACACTTTTGCTGCATATCAGCATGGACTTACTGAATTAGAAAAACAGTCCATTTCCACATCCTTGAAATTGTAAGTTTTAACACTGTTTGAATTTTCTTAAACTTTGGGATTGTTCAGCAATCTGATGATAGATTTCATTGTACTCCTGCAGCAGTTCTACCTGAAGTGTTGTCCTGCAGAAGATGATGAATGACTTAGTTCACCTGCCTCTGTTGTGTCTCTGATACGCTAAAGACCCCACAACATTCTCTGTGAACTCAATAATATGTTCCTTGGAGCCAGTTCATTTAAAAAAAAACAAACCACCTTGTGCAATATAGTCCATAAAAATCCCCCAAACAATCCATTTATCACCATGGTGAGAGAGTCCTTAAAATTGCACATTCTGTAGTCCATTTCCAAAGAGCAAACCACACAGTTGCATCTTTCACCATACCTATGATCCTTATCAATCCTTTTCTATCCATCTGCCAGGACCACAACCCCAACCCTTACACCTGGAGTGTAACCTCATCCTTCCAAACAGGTACCTCATAGCCTTTCTGCTGGGAAATCATCCTTGGCAGGGGAGCAAAGTATTCCTCAGGCTCTCTCACTGTTCCTGTGGGGCCAATTCTTCAGCCTTCTGTTTCTTCTTTGACTTCAGCACTCTCCGGTCCATGGTTTTGGCTCTCCGGTTTAGAAATTAGCAGACAGCTCCTTGTGTTGCTCTCTTATCTTCAGTCCTTTGGCCCTGGCTCTCTGGCCTGGGAAAGTCAGCCTGTAAACCCTTTTGGCTTCTTCCCTGCCTTCAGCCTTCCCTCAGAAACCATCTACAGCTTCCTTCCAGGAACATACGTAGTGCCCTGTTCTTTGGCAGCTCTTTCTGAAAGGGCCAACGTTGCCCTGTGACAAGAAATAATCTCAGATACTTCTGAGATTTTAAATATTTGGGGGAGAGGGGAAATGTACCAACATATAAAGGAGTAGAGCTCCATTTGATCTTTCCAAGGTGGTGGAATTTGCAGACATCTGACACATTATTTTCTTTCACATGGAAATTTTCCTCCATAAAAGTAAAATTCCTTTGTAATTTCATAACTTGTAAAGAAGAAATATACAATATGTTTTTTGTTGTTGTTGTTTTGTTTTTTGTGTTTTGTTTTCTCTCTCCACAGTTCATTGTAACAAAGCTACTGATACTAATTCTCTGGGGTTTTTTCCCCCTCCACATCCCTCATCACATTTTATTTTGAGAAAAATAATAATTTGTCAAATAACATTTTTGTATGCAAGGATAGGGTTTTTTTGTTGTATTTTGTTGTTGTTTGTTTTTAAAACGAATTTGTGGATTTTGGGGTTAGGAATAGTTTTTAGAAACTTACCACAATAGTATAAAAATGTAGTACTTAAGGAACACCAAATTATGATTTATGTAAAAATTTCAGTAATAGTAATATTTAGTATTTCTGAAGTACCTTTCATAGGAAGATGGAGAAGTGTTCAAGTACTTCAGAGGCAAGAGTCCATATAGAATAACTAGGTAGTGTTTAACAAGCTCTAGTGAGTTTTTCATAATTCTCGGGTGAGCTAAATTGCACCCCTTGTTTTACAGATGGGTAAATGAGGTGTGTGCATGTATGTATATAATATGAAAGGACTTGCCCAGACTGTCACAGGGTGTTTGTGACAGAGTTGGGAGTATAAGCCCAGTCTCCCAGTTCCCAGTCTTACACCTTAATCACCTATCACCTTAATCACAAGACATTCCACCTGTTTAAAACTGACAGTTACCGGATGTAAAAGCATGTTAGAAATAACTTATGATCAATTCAAATGAAGTTAGTTAGCATCTTAATATAAAAACCCTCAGCCCAAAAAGGAAAATGCACAAAATGAAAATGAAAAATTGAAGCTTTCAAAGTAAACTTAAGCTTCTTACAGATTTGATAGATGCTCTTGGAACTTCCTTTACATACTGTTAATTCTGACATGAGAGCACTGCAGACTCTGAAAAGTTATTTATTTCCTCTTCTTTTGTTTTCATATACGTCAAAATAAAAGCTGCAAGTAAGTAAATTAATATGGGAGACGAGCAGGGTGGAGAGGACTTCTTGTAATAGTTTCCATAGCTCATGTTGTTCTAGATGCTCTGCTAAATCTGTGAGTTAACACAAAGTGTGATGGTCAGTTGTGGTATTGGGACCTCAGAAAGTCAGTGTGGGGAGGTGGGTGAGTTGAGGTCCCCTTTCTTCTTGATACCAGTGAGATTAATCTATGCAGCTAGTCAAATTCTATGCCTGTCCTCAACCTATTACTTCTATTAGATCCTCTTCGACCATGGCTCTTAGAAGTCCCTGGTTCTGTTATTCCCATTAGATCCTGAGTTTTCCACTTGCCCCCCTTTAGCTCTTCTCTCCCCAAATTAGTTTGTGTCCCTGTTTTTCCTATGAGCTGTCATTTCCTGATGAGCCAGCTTTCTTCATTGCTCTTATGTGCTGCATTATCTCCTTGTTGCCCCTTTTTCCTTTAGGAATGTGTCTCAAAGCATGTAGTCCTGTAATGATTTCAGTTTGCTTTAAGATTTTGAAAGGGGAAAGTTGCCCTTGTTCTGTGATTAGCTATAATCCTCATTACAAGAGTCACTTCACATGATTAAGGTTGAGACATGCTGGCAGAATGTATGAGAAGGCTAACTTTGTAGAGTAGATAAACAGAGGGCTTCATGCACCAGGGTTGCTTTTCAGCAGTGCTAAATTGGCATATGTGTTTAAAATTGAAATTTGATTATATGCAGTTTTACTGTAAATATGCAAAATAACACATTTAAAATTCCACAAAGTGCTATATGTAGTTGAATAGAACTTGTCATCTATGTTTCATTGAGGTGAACAGCATGAATAGTGTGGTGAATGCCAACTTGTGTTTTCTTCTGTTGTTTGCTTGGATATTGCTGCTTCTCGGCAAAAAATAAACTCGGGAGGACTACTATACTTAGTGTCCCATTGAGTTCTTGGGAGGTTGGATTAACCATTGTGGTCTGTTCAAATGATTTTTATTTTTTAGATTGAATCTTATGTTTATGCTGAATTGAACTCCAAATGAACATTTAGCATTTGCAGAATATTGTTCAATGAGTAGCTGCTGTAGTTGCCATAAAATTATTGCCTTTGTAGTTTTTCATGCCCACAGCTTTTTCCATTATACAGAGCTACTGTGGATTCATTAGCTAGTCTGTATACAGTGTTTTGAGAATATGAAGTGTTATGTGACTTATAATAAAATTTCTCCTCCTGTTTTTTTTGTTAAGAGGAGTTCAGGTTTTTTTGGAGGATGTTTCGCACACTATCAGTGAGATTAACTCACCTTTATTTAACATAGGATAATCAGTTTTATGTATTTGAAGTCTGTGTGCTCACTTAAATAGGATCCACTACAACTTTCAAAGAATCTCATGGTCTTCGATATTGCTAGCTAATATTACACAATGCATCCATCACTGGGGATAGATAATATGTACTGACATTCAAAAAAAGTTAGTGATTTTTTTAAAATGCCCTATAACGTTATTATCCAGCTGTATTTCTGAGTTATTCACTGGGAACTATGGAGTTGAGCTCTATGTAGGGAAAAGAGGTTAACAACGTCTTAAAATTACAATAAGTCTGTATTTTTTCACCTTTTCAGGACTCAAGAAAGGCTAAAGGGATTTTGCTCCACTTTACACAAAGACATGCACATACACACAAGCACAGAAAGAGAGAGAGAGAAAAAGTCCAAAAGTGACAGTTTTAGAAAGTTAAAAGCAAGTGAAAAAATGACGGTAAAATGGAAACTGGTTTAGGAATTTTAACGATATCAGTTGTTACCATTTGATTGTTATTTGAAATAGTATTGTGGGGGACGATTTCAGTTCATGAGGCTTCTAAGCATCATTCCTAATATAAGGAATTGCAAAGAAAGAAAGTCCTGGTTTTACCTTTTTTATTATGTAAAATAGCATGAGAGGGTCTTGGATTTTTTCTTCTTTGGCACTTCTGTTGTCTCTTCTGGAATTGTCCATGCTAGAATAAGAAATTATGACATAGCAAGAAATTAAAAGCAAAGCCAATTGAAAGGGATTTTTAAGTCAGCCTATTTAACATTTTTGTTGTCAATGCCTAATTAACTCCACTATCTAATGAGCATGTTGCAGAAAAGTTATCTTGATAAAAGGTTAGTTGTCCAACTCCTTCAATAAAGATGTAAAAGTTCACAGTAAACATCTGAGCCCTCCCTCCAAATTCTTCCAGCAAATTCAGGGAAAAACCAGAGTGGACATGCTTTATAGTTTTTATGGTTTTTCTTATGTTATAAGGTTAGGTTGATGTAAGTTGCTTTGCAGTGACATATTTGTACATGTGTCAACACTTAAATTTGTCTCCAGATGATGTGTTTCATTATAGTAATGCAGTAAAGCCCCTTCCTTTACTAATGCGCAGCCATACTTGACCTGCTGAGGTTGACCCACTGAATGTTAAATGCTATATCACCTGTATTCATAGGCACCAACACAATGGGTGCTCCGTGGATAGTATATCCACACACAAAAATTAGCACCCACTGGCAGACAGTTCCCCCCATCTCCCAGTGCCTCTTGCCAGCTGGTGGCCCTACCAGTCAACCCCTCCCCCTTCCTCCCAGTGCCTACCACCTGCTGCAGTCAGCTGTTTTACAGCACACAAGCAGCTGTAGGAAGAAGGGGGGAGGGTGAGTGCAGGGTTAGGGCATGCTCAAGGGGAAGAGCAGGAAGGGGTAGGGGTGGGGAGTTGCAGGAACGGGGTAGAGGTGGGACAGGGCAGAGGTGGAGGCTTCAGGAATAGGTCAGATAAGGGTGGGGTCTGGGACAAAGCATGGAGTTGAGCACCCTCCTGTGCCCAGAGGAGGCTGACATCTATGCTACAGTCCTCCAATAGCTGTCCCTCAATGAGACTGAAATCTTTGATCATAAGTTGAGAATCCACTGCTTGAGAATCATAAAGACTGCAAACCCTCCTCCCCCACACACTCTCTCTCTCTCTCTCACTTTAAAACCTGCGTGTGTGTTTGAAATTCCTTGGCCATCTTGGTGAGCATACCTAGCAGCTCTCCCTTGTTGTGTGCAGCTGCCCAGCCAGCCATGCCAGTTCCACGCACTAGATTCATACCTGCCTGGAGAAGGCAGGAGGTATTGGATCTTTGGGCCTATGAAGAAGAGGCTGCATAGCTCCACTATGGACCATCCATAGAAATATGGAGATCTATGAATAAATTGCCCAGGGGATGCAGGCAAAGAGTATGACAGGGATCAGCAGCAATGCCTTGTGAAAGAGAGTGAAGGAAACTTATGAGGCACAGTACAAGGCAAGATAGGCTAATAATAGATCTGGTGCAGACCTGCAGACCTGCTTCTCTTACAAATGAGCTGTGTCCCATACTTGATGGAGACTCACCAGCACCTTTCATACCACTGTGCATATTTCTGGGAAGACCGAGAGATCAGTGAGTAAGGATGAGGGAGGAAGAAACTGCATGGGGTTTCAACCGTGCCATGAGGCAGGACTCATTTGAGACTCACCACAGTTTAGCCATTTCCATCATGCAAGTATGGATGAGCCTAATGAAGGGGAAGGAAACTCGGGTAAGTGTGTGCATGCGTTTTTCCTTATGATCTTTAAATTTTAAGATGATTCCCAGCTCTACTTGCAAGTTATGACAAAATTATCACTTTTTCATTGTTTTACTCATGCAAGAAGAGGTAGAAGTAGAACAGAAAGAAAGTTGGCATCCACTTTTCATTATCCTGTTGGTATATGGAGCAGGATGACATGTGGAACACTTGATTTATGTACATGGAGATGACCATTTTGTTCTGAGACATCTTGATGAAACTTTCATGGTGATACTTTGCAATCCTCTCCCAAAAGTTTCTATAGATGGTTGCCTCCTTTCTTCTTATGCTACTCTGCAGTAAGTTTAGCTGGAATCTTTGAAGTAAACAGGCAAGTAGTATAACCAGCCTGGGGATGGCTACTCACTGTGGCTGGGGCTAGAGAGTGGTGCTGTGCCATAGTGATCCAAAGCTGTAGTGTCAATAAGCATTTCTTATTGAAAGTGTTTATGGGAATAAGAGAAGGAAGTTTGGAAACTTATTTTCCCTTTTCCATGGTAACTGAAAATCCAATGGCACATCTGTCTGTTTTTATCAGCAGCTTCTGGCATTGCTGCCTTGAGGTGCTCACCTTCTACACCCACGGAATGCCTGACCCACATGAGCAGGAGTTGGAAGGACATGTTCTGTGACAAACTGGACTGTGAGCAAAGAGCTTGGATGGCCAGTATGACCAACAGCATGGAGAAGTTAAAAGAGAATAGGAGACAGGCCCAGTAATTCAAGCAGGAAGAGGAGAGGGAAAATACATCAGGACATAAGAATGCATCAAGTCTTCTCAGGCCGCAAACCCAAATACTGCAGACCCTGGTTGACCAAAAATCTAAGACTCACCATCTTTAAAGTCTTTGGAAAACTCCATAGTTGCTGTTTCTTAAACACCACACTTTACAATGTGGCACCATAGGCCACATCTTAATCCCTACCACTTTGATGGCCAGGGAGGGACAGCAAGGAAAATCATATATTCTTATACAATGACCTCGGAGGACCACCGTTGTTGTATGGGTAGCCACAATGGACTACATTCATACACACAAATTGATCAAAATATTCATTCCCTTTCCTTTTTAAAGTTCTATTCTGTTAATTTATGTTCATTTGTATTATGTTGCTTAAATATTTTATACATTGTTTTTCTATACTGTTTTTCCCACTCAGTAAAGTTCTGTTTTTGGAGCATCATGTTATCATTATTAGTTCACAACAAATATGGCAGAATGCACAGCAATAGTCAAAGCAGCACAATTCTTAGATGCAGGAAAATAGTCATATTTATAAATGTACAGCAAGCAGTACACAGTTCTGATCAGCACCCAAAGTGGTAGGCCCAGAAAACAGTCCTGTACAGTACATGATTTCAACTGACTGTAAAAATGCTCTTTCAACCCTCTCCCCTCGCAATAGCACCACATTGAGCTCTTGAAGTGTCCCTTGTGTTTGGCTATTCAAAGGCAATAGGCACCTGGTCCCTTTTGCGTCTCAGATAATATTCAGAACACAAATGGCAGCTATACCCATGGGGCTGTTTTTTTCACCCAGATGTAATCCCACCAGTCAGTGATAGTTTCTTGGGCCCAGAAGTGATGATATAAGGTCTGTAGCTGCTCCATACATGCCAACAGCTACCTTGAATTATATTCATTGTGTGCCATCAAAAACAGTCCTTGAAAAAATCATTATCCCCCATTATTATAGTACTCGTTGCACTTCTGCAAATACAGGAAAATTATGTATCCTGTATTTACAGAGTTCATAAGAATAGTGTAGAACTCTGCAGACTGCTTGTTTCTGTCAGAGATGGCAAATACCAAAAAGTGCTGTTGAGGTTTGAGAGATGTTTTTTTAAAAAGGCACACAAATGATTGGGTTATAGGTGGCATTACAAGATGGAGAATGTTGTATGCTGGGATGTTCATGGAAGCTCTTAGTTTGATTTGTGTGGTTTTCCATGAATTCGTAGGAAGCTCCTAGTTCCTGGAGATGCCATGACATGTCTTTTCTATTCTACAATAGACTGAAAATTTACCAAAAGACATTGTGCCAGATGCTGGTGCATGGCACATTGGAATACCAACATTTTGCATTGACACAAACACTGCTGGTGAGCGCGTGCAGTGCTGACACAAATGCGCATGCATGTGAGCAATATACAAACTTTGGTTATATGCCAATGTAATTTCACCAAAGTTTGTAATGTAGATATGCCCCAAGTCAAATGAGAAGCACAAAAATAAATTCTGTGTTTTATGTATCATAAAGCAGCAGCCAAAAAAAAAGTGTGTGTGTGACTTCTAAATAACTTTTAAAAAAGTCCTTTGAAGGTCTCCTTTACAAAAAAGTCAAAGCATAAGTGACAATGTGATAAATCTTTGCAGATATAAAATATGTGCAGTGGGTAAATAGCAATAACTTGGACGAGGGATTCTCAGCCTCTTTCAAAATGTGAACTATGATTTTGATATGGAGTGTTGTGTGGACAGTCTCCCGTCGTCTTTTCAATTATGAAACATTCCTGTGCCCCCTACAAAAATTGTTCATGTGAAAAGGTAATGTTAAAAAAGCGTGTGTGTGTATATTAAAAATTAGCAACTGAAAATCAGGAAGCAGACAACCTACATGAGCTTTATATTAAGAAACCATTCACCACTGGTTTTATTTATTTGGTAGGAAGAAGGTTTTATGAAGGAGATCTGCAGATTTGTCATTAGTGATAAAATATTTGAAGCCTCATATCATCTTAAACATTAAATAATTGTTCTGAATGCTGAACGATTGCATATAGTTGCATTGCGTCTTTATATTTTTCTCCTTTTTTTTTTTTTTCCCCTTCCCAGATTAATAGGTGTGCTGTAATTAAGAGGCCAGTTGCCTGAACACAATGGACCATTTAGGGACAGCAGACATTGAGGATGATTCAGGATCATTAACACACCTTGCTCCTAGTCCTCATAGTGAAGCAGTTGCTCATGAATTTCAGGAACTCTCATTGCAGCCCAGCCAATACTTACCTCCCCTCAATGAACGGAAGAATGGTGAGTACAAAACAAGTTAGAGGCAGAGCCGCCCTACTTTGTCGTGCAGAAATGTGTATTTTTTTATAAGTGGAGGTAATGTTCTAATAACTTGAGTGAAATATTTGTCAGATCTCCATTTATGTGTCTGATAACCATTTCAAAGTAATGCATGTTATTTTTGTTTGTTATGAAACATATCGTGAACAACTTCATTTACTATGGCAAGATATATGTGACTAATTTTAAACACCCAACCTTGAAAATGTTGACCAATGCACATAAAATGTGGCTTTTTGTTTACATGAACGAAAGTAGTATCTTCAACAAATGCAGTGTTAAGTGTGAGTTAATCAAATGTGTTTCCTCCTTGGGTGCATAGCGTACCCAAGCAACTGAAGATAGTTATTTCAAAAAATTATTTTTGTTGAAAAATTACTGGTATGTAAACTAGGGATGTTAATGTGTGGACAACTACACAATTAACCGATAAGCCTGGGCTTAACTACATGCATTCCCCCCTTTGTAACCTTTGTATCAGAGGCAGTGGGGGCAGGGAAAGTGGGAGCTGGTGCTTCCCCGCGCTACGCTGCTGTCTCTCATAGGGTATGTCTATACTACAGCGTTATTTTGAAATAGTTAATTTGAAATAAGTTACTTTGAAATAACGCGTCTACACACAAAATGCATTTCGAAATAGCGTTTTGCTATTTTGAAATAGTGCGTCCACACTGAGTGGACTGTGAATCGCATTTAAGGCTGGCTGGAACCAGTTCCGGCAGCGCACCAGGTCAGGACTTACTGTGTGGGGCTGCTGGCTGAGGTTAACTGAGGTCTGTGCTTAAAGGGTCCCCCTCAACCCCGGACAGCCGATTCTCAGGTTTCCTTGCTTGCTTGTCTACCTCGATGAGGGACAGCAAAGCATTTTTGTCTCTGAGTGCTCTGGTTGCTCTCACTCGGGACATCACAGCACTCTGCAACATGGAGCCAG
>JANRFK010001605.1:23610865-23667926 GCA_030068395.1 Apalone spinifera
ATGATGTAAACTTCAAAGAAATGTGCAAAAAGATGCAGCAGCAGAAGTCCTATTAAATAAAGTGTGTAAGTACGTTTCATTTATGCTATTAATCATTATGTCAATTATCAATAATATTCAGTTGTATATTTTCAGTCATGCAAATTGGCATTCTCATAGTGCTCTTTGTTGACCACTTGTTCTGAATGTTGATGTAGTTTGGCTCATTGGTTTAAAAAGGTTGCCGATTCCTGGGCTAGTGTCTTATCATGAGAGAGGTGACAAAGCAGCACTGCCATAGAATGTTAAACTGAAAATGTACAAGTACCTCTCCAAAAGTTTGATAGCCTCTTTCTGCAGGATTCCATTGAGATCACAGTGAGCATTAACATGCTGCTTAGCCATATGGATTAGCTACACAGGGCTACTCGCAGCTCACAAAAACATAGCCAGCCTCCCACTTTTTCTTGCCCTCAGCCCCGCACTCCACAAACCACAGCCATTCACTCTTCATCTCATCCCCTGCTTCCTGGTCCTCAGAAAGTGGTTGCTCAGACTCGCTACATCTATCAAAAGTGGAGAACAATTTCTGGCTGCCAGATAGATTCGGTGACCACAGGGGGAGTGGAGTCCCTGATCCTTGTCAACCTCAACCTATTTGTCTGCTATTTCATCCTCTAGGTTAGATGCTCCATGTACTGTCTCCTTGCCCTCCAAAGCATCAACAAGGCTCTTGGCAGTAGAGGTGGGGTCACTGCTGATGATAGCGTCCAGCTCCTTATAGAAATGGCAGCTCTTTGGTGAAGCACCAGAGCATCACTTTGCTTCATGGACCTTATAATGGCCTTGTCTGAGTCCTTTATTCTTTGTACCATCTGGCTCATATCCCTTTTCACACGATGATCGAGAAATGTGGCAAAAAGTGTCCCAGTTCCAATGGGTCACTTGCATCTGGGACTGAACAGACTCCTCTCCCCAGACTAGGGATTTGAGCATGTAGTCAAGTACATGGTTAACCGATATGCCTGGGCCTCTTGGTTACATGCAACCTGCCGCCTCTTCCCTCCTCCCCTGCATCAGAGGCAGCAGGGAGGGGAGGCAGGAGCTGGTGCATGTGGAGAGCCGGCTTTTAAGCTGGCACCCCACACGTGCTGGCTCCCACAGTGTTGCTCCCCTCCCTTGCTGCCTCCCACAGAGGCAGTTGGGGGAGGGCAGGAGCTGGTGCTTACAGGGAACTAGTTTAAAAGCCATCTCCCACCAAGCACCAGCTCCTGTGGAGCCCCTTCCTGCTGTGTTGCTGCCTCTCATACAGAGACAGTAGTGTGGGGGAAGGGTGGAGGAGGGAGCCAGTACACACAGGGAACTGGCTTTGAAGCTGGCTCCCAGCATATACCAGCTCCTGCCGAGCGGACTGCCCCTCCCTGCCTCTGATACAGAGGTGGGGCGGGGGGGAAACAGGAGCCAGTACTTGTGGGGAGCCCACTTGAAAGATGACTCCCCACAAGTACCGGCTCCCATCTACCCCTCTCTCCAACATGTAAATGTGTATCTGCTGAAAATGTTAGCGAATACCCGTTTACACAAATAAACACATTTTAACATCCTTACCCCAGACAGTGATCAGATCCAGCAGCTCTGTGGCAGTCCAAGTGAGGAAGCATTTGGTGCAATGGCCAGGCATAGGCTCCTGGGAAGATGTCATGAGACCTCTGCATGCTGAACCAGCCTGCAAGAGTGGTGAGGGGAGTCCAGGTGTTTAGGCTGTGAAGGGCACCACGATTTGTAAGGTTGGTCCTAGTTAGTGTACCTTATGCATTGCATCAAATGCCTCAACAACAGTGTGGATGAAATCAGACAGTTGCTATCTTCTGCAGTGAACTCAAATAAAAAAGACAGCCAGCAGCAAATTGGATTAAAATTTTGCAGGGTTTGCAAGGTGACAGGGTGGATAGCTGGTCAACTGGTTGCAGGGCAGCGGAGTTCAAACTGCTGACCAGAGAAGCTGTTGGGAATTGTGAGCCACTTGTTGGAGGCCAGAATCAGCAACAGAATGCCTCGAGGTGTCTACGCTGCATGTTTATTATTAACAGAGGAAGTGAAAAAGAAATAATTCCCTCGTGGAGGTGAAAGTTTTTGTCTCAGTGATTTCAATTTGGAATCGTTCATCAGCATTTAATTCACATGAAAAATTACTGTAAACAAAAAACAAATGACAGAACTGCATTTAGTACTGTGACACATAAAGTTCAAGTGAACTCTCTATAGTATTTTTCGTGATATATTTGCTTGTTAATATTTTATCTTAGTCTGTTCTATGAATCATTATGGAATTGTTTCAGGATCAAAATGATCTTTAAAACACTTTTTTAAACACAAAAGCATATAATTTCCCCCTACATCTTTTTTGTTTATATCCTCTATTTTTCCATTATTAACTCCGCTAATTAATAATTTGTTCACTTTATTTTATTTTATTTCAATAAAGAATCTGTAAAATAATAGTCTGGTGCATCTGTAATTTGTGTAGGAATATAGTGACTTTGCCCATTTTTTTAAATAGGTCCCTTGAGCAATGTTTATATTCTACTTGCCTGGAAGTCCTCCTTTAGCTGTGCCCAGCTTTTCAGCAGCATAATTTTTCTCACGCTTAATGAGTGTTTGGACTAGGGCAATGGGGAAATTGAGTATTTATGAAGGCTGTTCTTGCATAGTAAGGGGGTTTTTTACAGCTAAAATCACTGAAATCAGACGTATTACAGAACAAATTAATATGATCTTATATATTTTGCATTTAAGCAAAATGTCATTTAAATAATATATTTGACTATTGTAAGCAGTTTGCAAACAGCAGATTTTTAGAGGACAGAACCAGCTTCAAAGCATTTATGTGCACATAGCTGCTTTTTATCTCTGAAATAATGAATGGCATTCTTTTCTGTGCTTATCCTATATGAACTACTTTTCTGGTCCTTTAAAACACCTGAAGAATTAAGTCTTTCAACAAGATGGACCCATTCTTCTTCACAGTCGTGGTTGGCTGTTAGGGTTTCTAGCTATCACAGTGCCAAGTTTTTCAAGACTCCTGAAGTCCCTACAAGCTTATATCCTCTCAGACATGAAATTTAGACCTGATCTTTATTTTCCATCTACTACCTATATAAGGATGAATACTTAAGAAAATAGTAAAGGACTTTCCTAGTCATCCAAATTGTGCCAAATTCACTCCTAAAGTCTTGGCCATGTTAATAGCTTCCCTATTTTGGTGTACTTTCCAAAAAGATCTTTTGGGTCAGGAGTCCGCACACCCCTTTTGTTGCTGCAAGGGTTTTCCTAAAAAACAATGTGATTACTGCTAGGGTTGCCAGATGGTTTCAACAAAAAAAACAGATGCACTTGACATTACATGACAATCTACATTACACCTTATTTAGAAAATACCGGACATTTATATTTTCTCAATTTGTTTCCGGAACAGAAAGCTCAAATATTGGACTGTCTGGTTCAAAACTGGACACCTGGCAACCCTAATTATTACTCTTTTTAATTTCCATTAAACCAAACATCTACATCATACAGTTATTATAGTATATGGAAAAGTCTTCAACTCTTTTACCTAGAAAGAAGAGTGAAATCATTGTGCTGTCCAATTGTGGACTGTCCTTGTGGTTTCAGACCAAAGTGCACCATCGTCTACTGTATATTTGAGAGAGTTTGTTTCTCTGTGTACATGTCCATCTGTCTGTATGTTCAAGAACTCCTCCTAAATAGTAAGAGCTAAGACTACTAAATTTGCATACAGGTTCCTCTTACCATAACTAAAAGCAAGGTAAGAGTTTGGTTGTGCTAGGAAAATGGGGTGTGCCTGAAATGAGATTGCTTCTCATAAAACCATACAAAAGAGACAGAATCACCAGAAAGGTGAAAGAGGCAGGCTGGGGTAACCCTTTCCCCCCATCCGGGCTTCCCAGCCCCAAGCCTCCCTCCCGCCTCCCACATGCCCTGTAGGTGAGCAGAATGGGCTGAATCTCCTCCCTTTTATCCTATTTACATGGGGATATTGTTGTCTGTTCCCCTTTTTCAGGGAGCAAGGAGAAAGTGTGCAATTTGCTGCATTCCTCACTGTGGCTGGATAGCACAGGGAACAGATGAACCCTGACCTGCCCCAGCCGGAGGACATGCACCCTTCCCCAGCTTTGCCAGCTGGAGCTGCAGCAGCCATGGAAAGGTGTTTCTCATCTGGCCCCCAACTGCTGTGGTGAGAGAGGCTTGGGTTAGTTCTCTCTCCCTGGGGCAGTCTGCATACTCAACCCCATCCCCATCCTAGAGCAATGATTTAAATGAAGTATGTACAGTTTCATTTTATTTCCAAAAAACTCCCCAAAATTCATTTAGTTAAGGACCCAAGCAATGCCGAATAAATCTTCTTCTTACTATATATTTTAGAAATATGTGTCTGTCTATCTGTCCGTCTGTGAGTCCATTTGTTCAAGAACGCTTCCTAAACAGTAAGAGCTCGGACCACCAAATTTAGTATACAGCTTCCTCTTATTGTGACTTAAAGCAAGGTAAGGGTTTGGTTGTGCCAAAACAATTGGATGTGCCTGGAATTCGATTTGTTTCTTGTAAAATGGAAAGGGAGGGTCTGGTAGAAGGGAGTTATACTATAGAATGACCACAGGGGGCAGCAAAGGGCTAGTGTTGGGGACCGAGACAGCTATTATCCCTTTGGCCCAACACGGGGAAGAGAACAGCGATCTACTATATATTTCAGAGAGTTTGTCTGTGTGTTTGTCTGTCTACATGCCTGTCTGTCCCCAGGTGGGGGGACGTGCACCTATCCCCCAGCTGTGCCACTGCAGCTGCAGTGGCAATGGACAAGCACTTCTCACCTGGCCCTAGGCTGCAATGGTGAGAGAGAGCTAGGTTGTCCTCTCTCCCTGAGGCAGCTTGAACACTGAACCCCTCATCCCCAACCCCACCCCAGACCACTGATTTAAATGAAGAAAAAGAAAACTTACTTGAGTTAAGAACCCGGGCAAAACTGGGTAAACCCTCTAGTTAGATACATTAGGGCTCCTTGGCCTAAATACAATTGTGGAGCCGCCTCCAAGCTCATTAGAAAAATGCTTTGGTGCAAAAGAGCATTTTTAAGCAAATAGCTTTAGTAAATTTACCTCTAGTACAAACTGCTCATTAAAAGTATTCCACATTTTTAATCTAAGATCCTTTCAAATATTCATCTTAGTAAGAAAATCTCCTGTAATTAGTAAAGAAAGTAGAAAAGTCTTCACACCATTGACATTATGAAAACATTGCATATTTGCTTTAGTATTCAGAAGGTCCAATTATTTCATTTTCTTATTGTGATGAGCGGGTAAGATGATGATGTGATGATGTCTTTTGGCTTAGCATAAAAAGACTTGAAAAACAAAATTAAGAAAAAATAACCTTTTCTCCTGTGGCATAGATAGTAACTTCTAAACCTCAACATTTTCACAATGGTTCAGTTTCTGAAAACACACGTTCGCGTAACTTTGAAGTGAATAGGCCTACTTGTGAGAAAAGTTACACTTGTTCTTATGTACCTGCACAGTTAGGGCCAAAAAGAATTGTCAGTAATTGAAGACGGCTTGCATACCAAGTATTTTTTTAACACTCAAAGTAAACAGTAAAATAGTTAAAATATTCTTAAATATTGTTGAAATTTCTGTAGGCTATTTTTTTCTATTTAAAATGTTATATGTTACATTTTCTGTATTTTTATTTTCATGGGAGAGCAGACTGGCTAATTCATACTCCTTATTTGACACACACAGTTAATTCGCTTGTCATTACATCAAATAATTTCCAAAGCAAGTTGTGGTGGTACAAACAGAGAACTGTGGCTTTCAGGAGGGGATAATTCACCAGAAGTTAGTAAATCCTTAAAATATCAAATGTTCTTATTTTTAGTCTCTCTTACTCTCCGAACTCCTTGGCCGTACAACATCTCCATAACAAAATTAATTCCACACATGAATGGGAAAAAATAGAGGGAACATTAGCTGTAGCCACTGCCAGAGCGGCTAGAGTTCTGAGATCCTACCCGTCCCTGTATTGCTGGTGCTTTGGTCCCCCCACCTAATCAGCTGGTTCTCCCACGCCCTACTTTCCAGTTATTTTTAGTAGAAGTTACAGATGAGTCTTGGGCTTATGTGAATTTTTATTTATTCACCCTGTCTGTGACTTTTACTAACAAAAAGAACCGTAACAAAATCTTAACCTTATTTATGAACATATATGTACTCTTTCAGTTGCACACACTTTTGTTATGTGACAGACAAAAATTGTTCCTAGAATTAATAGTATGTTTAGGAAATAGTGCAAGATATTACAGCTCATGACCAAACCTCTTAAAATTTAAATGATCCTGACCATATTGTGATTTTTTTCAGTAAATGCTTGTCCTTTAGCCTTGTATTGAAATATACACAGTTGTAAAATATAGCTTTGCTTACGCTGGTCACCTGCATATTTAAGGATATTCATTGTGTCAAAACACATGCACACAAGAGGATTGCAGTTCAGTGTAAATTTTGCAGCTAGCAGTAAACTGAGAAAACACATCATTACTGCAAAATATCATTGTATTTACTAACATTTGCAGCAGAATAAGTCTGCTGTTACCACAAAGTCAACTTCTGAAGGTGCCAAAGAATTCCAGGGGTCCTGAAGACCTCCTAGTTGACACTGAGAAGATGTGTTGATGACTAATATAAAAGTAAGAGGTTCATGCTGGTGACAATGGGAAATCAGAAAGACCGTGTAGAAGGAAATGCTCTGGACTAAGTGCTGGAAAAAAGAGAAATGTTATTGCCTCATGAGAGTAGTGAAAAAAGGAAAAAATAGAAATCTGCCCTTTAAAAAATGTATTACAAAGAGTAAGATCTGTGTGTCGCATAGGTAGTATGTACATTTTGTAGTATGAACAGTATCGCAGGAATCAATTGCTTTCAAATTGTCCTGTAATTGTTAAGATTTCCAGCTATGCTGAGTAAATATGCTTCTGCAAAATATTCATTCTTTACATAATTTTCATTATGTTCAGCTGTTCGTTTATTGATGAAACTTAAAGAGTAATAAATATGACCGTCAGCCAACATAAAGTATTTCCAAAGCCTCCAGCAGTGTTTAGAAAGAGAGACCACAGCAACTATTTATCTTAGGTATCAGCAAAGGCTTCTCCTTCAGCAACTGCTGGATTTATTTTTAACTGCTTGACTCAGTGTTTGTCAGATGATTCTGATGATCAAGCTGCATACTGAAACATGAAAGTACGGAGGAAGCCAGGATAGCTAAAGGGGAGGGAATAGTGGTTGTCTGGGAAAGGGGGTTGGCTCTGGGAGTTCAGCTTCAGAAGCTCTTGTTTCTCTGTCTGGAAGCCAGTTAAGGGCTTCAGGCAAATTGAGTGTATTTGTAGGTCAGACTAGGAAGTAAAGAGTAATGGCTGCTTTCAGTTGCTTAAAGACATAATTGCTCAATTATTTTGAGAAGAAACTGGGCAGCAGTGTGTACAGAACATTGTACTGCTGAGTAGCAAATTGGTCTTTTTCCTATGTTGGATGTTGCCATTCAAAGGAGTCTCATCATGATCGATAGCTCCAAGAAGCAGCAACAGGGCTTTCCAGAGATTTTACCTACTGGAGATATTGAGACATTAAAAGATAAGGAATGTCTTGAGGTGAACAGCCAGAAAAGTCTCAAGGAAGGTCAGTTACCTGCTGGTTGGGGGGCAAAAAATTGCAGACATGCCACAGTAGATTCAGTCTGTAAGTGCTTGCTCTAAAATTCTCTACATTTTTTTGCATGCATGCAAATACTCTGTTTCACTTTCAGATCTTTTCAAAGGCCAGGGTCATTATTATTTATTAAATAGCTCTCAATTAAATGCTAATTGTTGAATATGAATTAAGTTCTAAAGGAAATTAATAAGTGATATTTTCAGAATGATATTCATATGCATTAGTTCAGTTCATGGCACATGCTAGAATGTGCCTTGAAAAGATTTCACAAATTGCTTTAAACTAAAGAGAATAGGACTAAGTATTTTTAAACAGAGATGGGTGTCTTCCTCAATTTTAGGAGGGAATACTGTTGGTTTCTCATTACCACTACTTATTTATGCAGTTTGCTTTTTTTCTGTTTTATAATTGCTTTTTAATTTGTTTTTCAGCTATACATTGTGACTCTAAGCTTGCATTGTTTTTAAACCCTTCTGCGTGCTGTGCAGTTAATTGGCAAAGCAGCAATAACATGAATTAGCTTGTAACAGTCCAGCAATCTACCGAGGCATGTAATATTATCATTCAGTATTGACAACTATTAGAATTGCCACTTCATATGTATCTTGAATATTTTCTTAGTAACATTCATTGGGCTATAGCAGAAATTCTGTAAGGAGATTGCTGGTGCCCAGTTCTCTCATGCACCTGGAGATAGCTGGACCATACTGAAGGAGGAGGAAGCGGCTGAGAGAGCACAGCTCCTCGAGCACAGCCCCTCAATCTCAAATGCATGGTCCTCAACATAATTTATAATCGTTTGCGATTGAGACTCCAGCATGTACCCTACCCTGGCAGCCAAAAAGTCCCCTCCTTTTTAGAGGACAAAATTTCTACCATATGTGCCTTCTTGCTTTGGCTGTCCTTATACCACTGGGTTCTGTGGATAATCCGTAGTTGAGCCAAAGTGCTCTCATGGGATCCTGTGATAAAGAACTGGCATTTTGTCCCCTCTGGAAACTGTGCCTTCTGAATTGAAATACATAAGCATAAGGAACTAAAATATGTTGCTTATTTTTAAGAAGGGAGGGTTTCATTGAGGTTATTACTCCACCCAATGTGGAAATAAAGAGGAAACAGAGAAGAAAGGAAAAACCATGAAAGAACCAATAAATAGAAGAATAGGATGGGTTAATAAATAATCATATAAATAACATTCCTATATATTTTAAAACTGACTAAACTGGAATTGCACATAATATATAGAATAATGTTTTCCATCTGTACATTACAAGGCTGTAATTCTATCATTGTGGTGACAAACCACAAGTATTGAATCCAACTATATTCTGAATTTAAGTGCATTAATATTAATGTGGTTGAAAATTGAGATTTCCCCCAATTGCTTTGTTTCCTTTCTGGATTTTTTCAGCATCTTTGTATATTTGCCTTCCTTCCCCCTGGGAATTTTTACCACTTGACAGCTTAAATTTTAAAATGAATTATGCTCTAAAAAGTAGGGATGTTAAATCCTGGTTAATCAGTTCACTGGTTAAACATTGGGTGTGCCTTGTGTATAACTGATTAAAGTGGGATCCCAGACTGAGGACCGCTCCACTCCGGCTGGAGCAGCTCCCAACCTGTGAGGCTCCCAGCCCCTGCACTTGGGTTGTGGCTGCAGCTGCCCGCCAGACCAGCTCCTGTCTGCGGCGGGCTGAACTCTCCACAGACAGAGGCTGCTTCACAGGAATAGCCCCAGCCTGCAGGGGCCCTGGGCTTTCCACAGACAGAAGCTGCTCTGGGGACCAGAGCAGCTGTTGCCTTTGGGGAACCTGGGCTCCCCGCAAACAGAGGCTGTTCTGTGGGGCACCCAGGGCCACCACTAACAAGGGCAGCTCTGGATGAGAGCAGCTCCTGCCCATGGCAGGCTCCTATGGGGCTGGAGCAACCCCCTGCCCATGGCAGTTAGGGAGCTGCCCCAGCTCCCAACCAGTTGCTGGTTAACTGGAACCAGTTAACCAGTGAATGAACTCACAGTGCATACAATTAAGCATGTTCATAAATCTTTGCAGGAAGGGTCTCTGAACTTTTAGTTCTTTAAATGTGGATAATACTATTTGCCTTTCTTCTGCCTTTTCTTTCTTGTCTATTTAGACTGTGCATTCTTCAGAGCAAAAAACTAACTATACTTATTTCTGAGTATGCATAATGGGTCTTTTAGCTTAGCTGAGCCCTGTAGATACTGCTGTAATATAAATAATAAATATGCTATTCTACAGTAAAAGATTCTAAGATCAGATTTGCAAAAGCACTTAAGTCATTTAGGAACTTAACTCCCATTGACTTATAATGGATTTAATCTTCTAAGTGCCTTAGGCACTACTGACATTTTTAAAAAGATTGCTGAAGTACAATTATACTGAAGTACAATTATATGATTAGATATTACGATATAATTATATTAAAAGATTTCTTGATTATTAATACAATGAAAATTTCTAGCACGATTTTTAGAATTTAGGTCTTGAATTATTTCCCTGAAAATAGATGGGAAGTTGTCCTGCTTGAAGTTGTTTACAGGAAAGTAGGGTAGTTAGGATTTCCTCCCTCTGATCTGCCACAGGAAGCTATGAAATGAATCTAGTAAGGTGTTTGTTACTGTAAGCAAAGAAAACAATTTCATTTTCATCATCTAAACTCCTAATGTCCTTTATTTTATACAGTAGCTTGTTTTTCAGTTAGTTTGGGTTTCATTATCATTGTAACTTTTAACATTTAGTAACAGAAACATTTTCTTTTTTAAAGGATAACTAATCAAAAAGAGAAAAGTACACAATATTCTGTATTAGTGGGAAATTAACTTTATTGGGATTTTAAAATTTAGGATACTTAAGCAAAACACATTAGGACGTTCAAACAGTTAACACATCTAGATTTACAGTAAATCGCCGAACCAGCAGAACTCTACTTTCTTCATTCTTGAGCTTTACTGTGAGAATTGTCATGGTTCTGGCCATCAGTGAATACCATCTGTAAAACCACCCATCCAAAAGGATTTCAAGGTAAGGAAGGTTGAAAGTAGTTTAAGGGTATGTCTACACTGCATGGCTGTTTCGGGATACTGGAGGTATCCCGAAATAGCTACCCCTCGTCTGCACAGGCCACCCATTATTGCAAAATATTTTTCGAAATAATGACTGTGCTATTTTACCATCCCAGTAAACCTCGTTGCGTGAGGGTTAAGGGATGGCTCGAAATAGCCCATTATTTCGAAAGTTGGTGCCGTATAGACCAGCCAAATTTCAAAATAAGCTACTTCAAAATAGATTTGAGATAAGATATGCAACTTGCGTAGTGCAAATTGCATATCTTATTTCAAGTTTAGGGTGCTGTGTAGACTCATCCTAAGACTATATTTTAATAAGAGCATAAACATTTAAATGTCAAATAAGCTTGTTTTAGAAAATCCTGTTCTACCGTAGTTCAAATAAACAATTTGCAGTGTCATTTACATAAAAAATAATATAAAACTGTGTATCTGAACTGTATAAATTACCATACACCTCAAAATGTCCTGGTGGCATTATAAATTACAGCCACAAAACTGAACCTTTTTGTTTGTCACTAGAACATCAAGGTAGATTTGCAAATTAGTTTACATGGCATCTTAGACCAGATTAATAAAATAGAAATTTCCCTTTTTATTGTTCAGTAATTAATGTCAAAGTATGATATAAAATTAATAAGTATAGAAGAATCTTTTGTACGTTTTAGTAGGGATGTGAAAGGTAACCAGTCACCTAGTTAACCAGTAAGCATGACTCTAAACTGCGGTACTACTAACGGGTCCTGATTCAGGAAACACTTCTTATTCAGCAGTCACTTTAGTATGTAAGTAACTTTAAGCACATGGTAAACTCCCATTGATTTTAAAGGTAAGCATATGCTTAAGTACTTTGCTAAATCAAGATAATTCTTCATAAAGTTAATCATGCTTATCTGAGTCTTTGTAGGATTGAAGCCACAGCCACATATTAGGGTCACAGAGTACATCTGTAGTAGATTTAGAAGTTGAACCCAGGTTTGATGAGTTCCAGTCCTGTATCTTACCTACAAGACCATTCCTGCTATCTGGACCTTAAGGCTAGAACCAGCTCATCCATAGGACGGTTTGGAATGGCTGTCCTAGGTCCCGCACTTTGAGGACCCCACAGCGGCCACTTCAACTTGTCTTATGGATGCGGCCCAAGGGATTACTGATAGGCCTGGTGTGGGGTGGCAGTGGGGTCATCCCACACACACTTACTGCGGTGGTGGGAGCTGGAGTGACCCAGCACCCTCTTCTGCTCTATCCTGGCCCGCCACCCCTTCCAAGTCAGCTGCAATTGGCTTCACCACAGCAGCAGGAAGCAGATCACCCTGACCCCAGGACACTCCTGCCATCATGGTGAAGCTGAATGCAGAAGGCTGGGAAAAGGCAGCGGGGTGGAGTGGAGCAGGCTGCTGGACCGTTCTGGTTTCTGCTGTCCTGGTGAGGGGGGGGAAGGAGAAACACCTCTGCTGCAGTCCCACACCAGACCCCCTAGTAAAAAAGAAACTGTATATAAAATGGATAAGCCATGCATATATTAATGTAGTAGTAGTAATAATAATAAATAACTCTATGGAGAACTCTGATTCTAATCATTTAAATGATCTTAATGTACACACAAGTCCAAGAGTCAGAATCTATTATCAATGTATTTGTCTGCTCATCTGAACTTTCTTTGTCACAAACGGCCATCAGATGAAGATGACAACTTTTTTCATTGTGAATAAGTGATTTTTATTATATTAAAGATAATTTTAAGACATTATTTATTTATTTCTTATAATAGATGGGAAATGAGTCCAAAAACTTTTAATATATTTCATTATTGCCTGTGAGATACTATTCAGTTCATCTCTAGGCATTTCCCCAGATCACAGGCAGTATAACACTGTTGTAATGAATTCAGTGTTTCTGCAGTGGAAATCAAATGAATACCGTGTTAACATCAAATTTATGGATGCTATGGAAACCAAAAGAACACAATGTGATCATCAACTTTGTGACTTTGGAAACACACAGAATGAGTAATACAGAATGAGAAACAACATATTCCATAATCCTTCACAAGCTTCTACATGGAATAATAAATAGCAGAAAGAACAGCTACTGTTCCAAACATCCTAATTTTTTACATTTTGAATGTTCAGTTTAATATATCCAGCAATTAAACATTCTCTGAAAAGTCAAAACATTTGTAAGATTTAATTCCAAAATATTTTATAATTATATAAATATTGTATCACACCATTGACATGCATATTGGAGATGGAGAGTCACCATTATTTATGATACTGCATTTTGACATTTTCCTTCTCTTTAGGAAAGTACCATAAAATCTTTAAAATCCATATAGAACACACAGGCCCTGGGATTTTTTTTACTAGTAGTCAAAAGCAATGTTCCCTCTAATTTTTTCCATCCATGTGTGAAATATTTTTTATGTGCACTGAGGCATGTGCAAATGGGCACCAGCAGTAGAAACAGAACCCTAGATGTGAGAGCTCTGCTAATCAGCTGGGTGACATTTGAATCTCTCCTGAGCAGCTGCGCAAGCGCACATGGTACAGGGAATACTAGTCAATAGATACACATTAGAATTACCTACACGTTGCTCTATTTATATAAAGGATGGATTTGACCTTCCTGGGATTTGAACCTGTGACTTCAGTATTCTAGCTAATCCAAAATTTGTGTTATTTAGCTATATTATTCACTTACCTCTTGCTACACTATTCTGTGCTGCTTTGTATAACTTTACTTTGTCATTGTGTCTTATGTTTCACTTACAATGTCAAACAACAGTTACAGGTATGTTGTAACTTCAAAGTACCTAACTCCTGATCTTTAGAAGGGATAGATGGCTAGATGTATCCAGAAAATCTTGTGTCCCTTGTTACTGTGGCTCTATATTTCATGCCCAGCCACTTAGAGAGACTTTGGCTCAACCAGAGCAGGAGAAATTGCTTTGAACTAATCTCTGTTTCATAAAAAAACCCAAAACCAAACACCTTCGCAAAAAAATCTACCACAGAGGTTTTTTTGTGGAACAACAATTAGTTTAAAGGAATCTGTCCTGTTTTCAGCACTGTGTGTTTCCATGGCAGCCAGAGCAGCAGCAGAGTTGTCAGAACTCTTATTAATTTCCAAGGCAGAACGCTGGAAATGCCATTTTCCATCACCTCTGTTCTTATCTAAACAGTTAATATCTATGATGTTTTAACTTTGGGAGAAATAATTAGAGAATTGTGCAGAGAGCATATAAAAGCTAAGTTTTCTAGCTATGTTATATTATTTTTGCCTTTTCCACAAGTGTAATCATTTGAGAGGAACATACATTATTTTACTAGTCGCTCCCCATAGATTTACAGTGTTTATAACAAATTCCCTAAACAGTCTGAACTTTCAACAGCCATATGGATGCCCTACTTCATACCACTTACTTTAAAAACCAAACAGTGTATGTTCCATCTGAAATTCATACGACTGGGAATTAGTGAATAGTATAACTATGGGCAGTGTGAGCTCTGGTTTTGTTCAAGACAAGAAGCAGTGATGAAAGTCTGTCAATCAGTATAGATAGCATTGTTCCTACAGGACAGCTATCAATTTATTTTTGGCCTCTTTAAATTCCAGTTTTAGTGATTACATATGACTGCGTGGAGACTCCTTTTCCATAGCATGTATATTACCAATTCAGCCCAGGAATACCATAGCAGCTGAAAATCATTTATCTTGACTTTGATAATGGTCTGTCTACGTAGGATGCATTAATAATATAGTACCTTTTATTTTCACCAGTTCTATCATTCACACAATTATCATTACTCCAGAAATAAGACAATATAATGCTTAAATAGACCATACATAAAATGAGATGATGTATTCATAATTGTGAACTTGTCCCTATATATGCTTGCTTCCATGTATTCAAACAGTAAGGCATTAAGTGATGTGCCTCAGTGCTTTTTTTCTTTATTTCTGTTCATTGTTAACCTTTTGCACATCTATGAATCTTACAGTATGAGAACTCTTAACTGTATTCACTGTTGGGAGATGGAGAGCAATTAAACTACTTTTATGTAATCCACAAAGTAGATTGAAATGTATCTCAGAACACTAAGGTACATTTTTTTATATATTTGGTTGCCAAAAAACTTTTTGTTCCCTATACACCATCTTCTTTATTCCTTTTTAGATATAGAGATTTCCTGATGTACTAACACTAAATGAGTTACTAATACTGGAAACTCTAGCTTCTGTGGAATAGATCCTTGCCTGCTGAAAAACAGCACAGTACCACTGAAATTGGTAGACAGACCTGCACTGATTTTACACTAGCTGAGGGGCTGGCATTCTGATTGTGAGAAATTTACATTTTTTTTCTAATTAGGTACCAAAGAAATTACTCTGTAACAATGAGATAAAGTTAACAATTGATTTTGTTAGAAAGTAGCTCTTTAAATGATAGCTATATTTACTCCTTTTGAATAAAATTTAAAAGGAGGATTTACTAAGAATCTGGAAGCCAAATTTTAATGTTTCAATCAAGTGCTGGTTTTATCTAGAGTTAACCAGTGATTTGGCTGACAGCTCAATTCATAGCTTTTGTTCAGAGGCAATTTTGAGACTTTATTCCCTTGATTAGCAGAATAGTGGAAGAGATATGTCAGATCCTATAAGTTATAAAACAGTTGTATCTGTCTTCACTAGCCTAGTACATGCAGTGGTGAGGTTTATATGGGCCTTATTTCTCCAAACACTTATATACATGTTTAAATTTAAGCATCCTAGTAGTACTATAACTTTCTTAAAATTATGTATATGCTTCAGGTCTTCATGGGTTGAAATAACTTACCACAGCTTGTAGTGAATTCACCATCACTGATAATTTTTAAATCAAGATTGAATGTTTCCCTAAAAGATAGAATCTCCCCAACATAATTTCTAGAGTATATCTCCTGTGTCGTGAAGGTGGTAAGGCTAGAATGATGATGGCTTCTCAGCCTTTTTCCTTCTGAGGCTCCCCTTCCCTAACATACTATAAAAATTTCATGGCCAGTTGTGACAAAACAACTGTTTTTCTGGATATATAAACCAGAGCCAGCATTATGGGGTATCAGGCAGGGTAGTTGCCCGAGATTCCATACCACGGGGGACACTGTGAAGCTAAGTTCTTCAAGCTTTGGCTGCAGATGGTGGGACTCAATCCTACATAGTGGGCCTTCAGCTTCAGTCTAACGCCAACCATGCTTGGCGGACCTCCTGAAACCTACTCACAGTCTATCAGAGGGTTCTAGATAACCACTGTTCTAGATGATTGCAGTGGTCCTTCTGGCCTTGGAATCTATGACTGTAAGGTTCTGACCCAGGACTTTTGAGATAGAGTGAGTATCTTCTGTGATATGAGTAATATTACATGGATAACTGTGCTTGATTCAGGAAGTGATCATCATTATTGTTTGTCACTTCAGCATTGTAGTCAAGACATACTATTGTCACTAATCTTTCTGTACTTCCACTTCTTGGGTAGTGGAATATGTCCATACAGTTAAAGTCTTGGATTATGCACCTGTCTTTGTCTCTCATTTTTACTGAAAGCGTCCCACTTCAAATACGATTGTCTAATTCCTCTAAGGAAGTATAGCTACCGTGTGGGAGTCAAGTTTCAAAGTCCCTGTTATGATCCTACAGGCTTGACTGAATTCAGTATCAATTTTGTGTTAATGGCTCATGCATGACCATACTGGGGCTCAGTGCTCTACTGAGTAACAGTTTAAGATTGGCTGCTCAGAATAGTGTGGGGCCAGCTCTTCATTTTGTGTTGGCCAGTTTCTGGAGTTCATAAAATCTAGAGTTCGTTTTTCAGCTTCTTGATATGCTCTTTAAATGTTGGCATCCCTTCACTCAAGTACACCAGCTGTCATGAGAGAAGAGGGTAGGCCCTCTCATGGATGAAAACTGGTTAAATGATAGGAAACAGAGAGTAGGAATAAATGGTCAGTTTTCATAATGGAGGGAGGTAACAATTGGTGTGCCACAGGGGTTTGTACTGGGACTAATTCTATTCAACATACTCATAAATTATCTAGAGAAAAGGGTAAACTGTGAGGTGGCAAAATTTGCAGATGATACAAAACTGCTCAAGATAGTTAAGTCCAAAGCAGACTGTGAAGAGCTTCAAAAGGATCTCACAAAATGAGGTAACTGGGCAACAAAATGGCAGATGATTTTTTTTAATGTTGATAAATGCAAAGTAATACAGATTGGAAAACACCAACTCCATTATACGTATAAAATTATGGGGATTAAATTAACTGTTACTGCTCAAGAGAGAGATTTTGGAATAATTGTGGATAGTTCTCTGAAAACATATGCTCAGTGTGCAGCAGCTGTCAAAAAAGCAAACAATGTTAGGAATCATTCTTTGTCCTTTTCTTAATATCTTATTGCCTGTATATAAATCCATGGTATGCCAACATCTTGAATACTGAATACAGATGTGGTCACTTTATCTCAAGATAGATATCTTGGCATTGGAAAAAGTTCAGAAAAGGACAACAAACATGATTAGAGGTATTGAATGGCTACCATATTAAGAAGACTGGGATTTTTTTCAGTTTGGAAAAGAGACAACTAACAGAGGATATGATAGAAGTCTATAAAATCATGACTGGTGTGGAAAAAGTAAAGAAGGAAAAGCTATTTATGTTCCCATAACAGAAGAATATGGGGTCACCAAATGAAATTAATAGGTTGCAAGTTTAAAACAAACAAAAGGAAGTATTTCTTCACACAACACACAGTCAACTGCTTGCTATAGGATGTTGTGAAGACTTTAAGAGGGTTCAAAAAAGAACTAGATATTTTCATGGAGGATAAGTCCATCGATGGCTATTAAATGGACTCTGTAGCTTCTGTTCATCAAAAGCTGGACGGGATCATTTCCGTTCATTCCCTATGCATCGGTCACTGTCAGAAGACAGGATACTTGAGTAGATGGACCTTTGGTCTGACCCAGTTTGGCCATTCTTATATTCTTATAATGCTCAATTATTGTACTGTCTCACAATAGCTGAAGTTTTTGCTCAGTCTCACAATGTTTCAGTGAAAGGAGTACACTGGTGTCTTGCTAGGGTTGACATTCAAGAACCGTATATGACAACGTTTTCTGAGTACAGCTGAGGAATCCATCTAAAATGTGCTCTTTGTCTTTCAATTGGATGGCAATGCAGAGATCACTTGTATAAATGAATCTTCACATATCAGGGGAAATCTGATTGGTTATTTGTGTAAATATTAAACAGCAAGGGTGATAGCACTAATCCTTGGAACAGTACATTACTGTGTATGCCATTGACTTTTTGACCACCCATCTTGACACAGAAATGTTGATTTTTAAGCTGCAAGGAAATGAAATGGAGCATCTTGCTATTCCTCACAATTCTTTCCGATTTAAATAGAAGCATATAGTTGTTCATAGTGTCGTAAACAGCTGACATAGCAACAAACACAGGCCATGCATTTTACATATTTCAAAATCATCTGTGATGAATTAAATTAGGTTTGCAACTTGTCCACAGCATGAACATACTGGTCAGAAACAGGCTTGGTCATCAGTCAACTATCCATCCACTATTGGCACTATGATGCCCATTGTCACCTGCTCATATAGTTTCTAGGTTGAATAGAGTAAGATCATCATCATCCAAAACAATAACAACGGCAAATATTGGGGTTCTTTGCTTCAGCCAGAGTGACTGTAGTTGACAGCATCATACTAGATATGTAAAATACTCAGATCTGGCTTTTCATTCAAATCCACAAATGCCAAGCCTCATGGCCACCCCAATACTAGCTAGGATTATGGCATGCTAGGGTTTGGCACTGACAGTGCATATGGAATGCCTCTAGCCATTCCAAGTCTCCCTACTAGGAGGTCCAGTTTTCTGACTCTTCTAGGAATACAGGAAGTATAAAGGTTTGAGAGTTCCTGAACTTTGTCTCAAGGCAGAGTTGTTTTTGTATCTTCAAATGAGACATGGACTTCATGCAGTAGGCAACATGACCTGTTTATCGAAGGCTATCTAGTTTGTTGTGACTGATCTCTGCTTGAATCTTAGGTAGATGGACTCATAAATACACTTCACAGTGTTCAACCCCACTTGTACCAAGGATTTTGATGCTTCAGCTCCAAAGTTCTGGACCTAGGTCTTCTGTCATGAGAGATGCAACTCCATAGTATGTGTGACATCCTGAAAACTTTGAAGGGCAGGGCTGAAATTCTCTGGCTTCTCCTTAAGCAAGTCAGGATTATTACCACAGTTTTGTTTGGTAAACAGCTCTTAACCAGCCTTGATTGTGGTGTGTGCAGTGGCAAGAATAATTTGACAGAAATAGTGATAGGTCAAGAATATATCTCCGCTGCACACTTGAGATTGTGTGGAAACATGGTTGTCTTGCAACAATAGCACAGTGAAGGCCAAACGCCAAATTTATCAGAACATCTAGGTCCTATCAGTGCAAGTTAAAGTGCTTACCTTCCAGCGGAATCAAAAGCCACTTCTCTGTTCATATATGCCACATTTTAAAAAAGAAAAAGAGAAAAAAAGTTCTCAAACCATCTAGTTGTGTAGATCTGGCCAGTATACGCAATTGGGGTTCTTTCTTCTTTTTCCCTTATCTCACTGCCCTTGTTCCCTCTGCCTGTTGTATCTTGTCCTATTAGAATTTATGTTCTTCAGGGTAGGGAACAGCTTTTATTATTCATTTATATATCTAGCACAATCAGCCTGATCCTGGTTGAGGTTTTTAGGCACTACTATAATAAAATATGCATAAATACGCAGCACCGTCACCCACTCAGAATGGTAGACTGTGTGCTTTAGAATTATACGGCAATGAAATCTGATCATGAAATGATGAATATTCTCATTCAGTTGAAAAAATAAAGGAGGGGGAAGAACACTTAATTCCTGTTAATAATTTATCATATCCCAAACAAAACCATTATTAGAGAATGAATTTTGGGGGGGTTGTATTTTTGCCTGGCAGGATTTTCCGTAATCATTTCATGCTACCTGGAAAATGTGATGCTTTTTATTATTTAGGGCACAGATTCCACACTGAAACCTCAGAGAAGGCTTAACCTATACTGATTTTTTGACAGGTATAAAGTATCTCTAATTCCAACAGTTAATGGAAACCCAAAAACACTTTTGGCAGAATCTATTCTTATGGAGTTGTTTTTTCCATTGAGCGTATGTCAGTGGTAGACAACCTGCAGTCCAGCGACCATGGGCAGCCCATTGGGGTTCTATGTGTGACCCATTAAACATTTTGTTTATCTATTCCCACACAGAGAGTTGCCAGATTCCTCTGATTTCCATCCACATAGTTTTTTTCCTAACTATTACTAAAATGACACACGCGTAAAGCAAGGGCATGTGAAGTGAGGTATGTACTGATTGCACACAACATTGACTGTGAGAGACGTTAAGTTCCCCTGAATCCAATCGAAGTACTGCTATGGTCAGTTGGCACACCCCACAAATTCTAGGTATTTAAGTGCAGTTAGCAAAACTACCCTATCCCGGGAGTCAGTCTCGGTTACGTCAATCTTAAGGCCCTCCATCTCAGAGGGCCCAGTCTCTAGCCTAAAGTTACCCATCACTGTCTTATATCATCAGAACACACTTGTACTTGCCTCAATCCATGGGGTATTAGTACTGTGTACTGCTATAATATGGCTTGTTCCTGCCTTTTTATGTTATCTCTATTACAGGATAGGATTCATAACTGCAGCCTGATACTGAGGCTTTGGCAAAGCAACAATTTTCAGAGAAAGCTTTTCAGTCAAACTATTTTTAAAGTATATTTTAGGAAATACTTATGTCTTATTAAGAGCTTTACGAGATTATTTCGTTTTGCTTTTATTAGCAGATGGCAATGTCAGTTCTTTCCTTTTTTCCTCCTGGAAACTTCCCAATAAAAATCCAAACTAAACAACTCCATTATGGTGATGGGCGGAGCAATGGGGGAAATATACAAATATGCCCAATCTTCCACCCCAGAAATAATCTATATATTTGGTGATAGCACAAATGGGTGTTATGGGGAAGATTTCCAACTTAATATATTTTGATATGTTTTTGCCAAGTATAATAGTAAAAGTTGAGACTAAAGTAATTAAGAATTAAAGCTATTTATTATAAAGAATACCCCGTTCATGCTAGATATAGATGGAATCATTCTGTTTTGTGTTATCCACTTCTCTCACATTCACGATTTTACCCCAATGTTTAAGTCACTAACAAGGACATTGTTGCTGAGTTACAGAATTACCCTGAGATTGTGTCCCAGGAGACTGCTTCTTTCCACTGATTAAAGGCTAATTCTGCCAACCTATCTTTCCACAAATTCTGCCTAGCTCAGCAGTCTTCTCATAGTTACTTTTGACTGATCTATTTATATATTCTAGGGTATCAGCTTCCACTGACCATGGTCTTTATCATAGCCTCATAAATGTTTTGAACCATGTAAAGAGTCCTTCAATGAAGAGCCAACAATATAATGGCTCTGTAACTGACATAGAGTTAGAATTGGATGTAATCTTGCCCTTTTATGAAGAATTAAGATGAATTTTCTCGTACATTGACATGTTAGCTACTCTTTTATTATCCTAACTATTTAAAAAATAACTTCAAAATGCCCAGCTCTGGGCTGATCACTTTCTTTCATGGTAAAATCTGCCTAAGAAGGTGACAGAAAAAGAGAGGTTTTGAAAAGATTGCATTGCTGAACCCCCACTACAGAAAGGATGTAGAGAAATTGGAGACAGTCCAGTGGCGGGCAACAAAAATGATTAAGGAGCCGGAGTGTATGACTTATGAGGAAAGGCTGAGGAAACAGGACTTACTTAGTCTGCAGAAGAGAAGAATGAGGGGGGATTTGATAGCAGCCCTCAAATACCTGAAGAGGGGGTTCAAAGAAGATAGAGCTACGTTATTCTCAGTGGTGGTAGGTGACAGAACAAGAAGTAATGGTCTCAAGTTGTAGTGGAGAAGTCTACGTTGGACATTAAAAAAGCCTACCTTTCTAGGAGGGTGATGAAGTACTGGAATGGGTTGCCTAGGGAAGTGGTGGAATCTCTATCCTTAGAAGTTTTTAAAGTGAGGCTTGACAAAGCCCTGGCTGGAATGATTTAGTTGGGTTTACTCCTTCAAAATTATGTTGTGGTTTTGTAATGTGGAGACCAATTCTAGAATCAGAACTATTTATATGAGTATATTAACACCTGAAATAATGGACGTTATCCCAAAATAGCGCTGCTGTGTAGATGTAGCCTCCGAGATTAAGGTTTTGAACTCAGAGCCACTATGCACATTTTTTAACAAAGGCAATGTCTAGTTGTGCCCCCTTACCCTACCTTCCTTCTGAAGGTGATGTCTTCCTTCCATGTGAACCAGGACATAGTCCTCCCAGTGTTTTGTCCTAAACCACACAAGACCAGTGAAGAGAGACATCTTCGCACACTGGACATCCAGAGGGCTCTGGCTTTTTACCTAGAAAGAACCAAGCCTTTCTCTAAATCATCTCAATTCTTTGTCATTTCAGCTGATAGGACATATGGCCTTCCAGTTTCCTTGCAGAGAATTTCCAACTGAATCACATCTTGCATAAAGACATGTTAGGAGCTTGCGGGTTCTCGTCACTGCCCATTTGACTTGAACACAGGCATTGTTGGCAGCCTTCTTAGCACACATACTCATCCATGACATCTTTAGAGCTGCAACGTGATCCTCTGTCCACACATTCACAGTGCACTATGCCATCACTTAACGGGCAGATGACAGAAGAGTTGTCTTATGCTCTATACATGCATGAACTCCTCCCTGCCTCCATTGGTACTGTTTGGAATCACCTAATTTAGAATAGACATGAGCAAGTACACTCAGAGAATAGAAGACAGTTACTTGTTTTGTATTTGGTGTTCTTCAAGATGTATTGCTTATGTCCATTCCATGACCTGCTCTCCTTTCCCACTGTTGGAGTATCTGGCAAGAAGGAACTGAGGGTGGGAGAGCCGGCAACAACCTTTATACTGTACCATATGGATACTACTCCATTTGGGAATGGTATATTCATTATAAAGTTTATATGGTATACACTGTCTGAACCAGGATCCCTCAACCAGTTAGTAAACTGACTCCTAAATACATGAAAGGTCCTTAAAAGACATTATAAGCATGGACATTTTAGCTGTATGGGGTACTCCAAATATTTACCACAAGGTTCAGCACTTATGCTGTTAGTTTTGTTCAAGAGCAGGAGACCCCAGTAGTACACAGGCTTACTCCTTCTTTCAAAGGGAAACTTCAAAGTACTACCACTGTTATTGGACCTTCTTCTTACAGCAGCTAGGGAAAGTCTTGATCCACTTTGGTTACATTTGACAGCATGGGCAAAAGATTTTTGATTGAGGTAGAGAAATCTCTCTAAAGATCAATGGTTTAGTTATGTCACTTAGGCTTCGTCTTCACTGCCAGTTCTCCTGGCAGAAAATATGCTAATGAAGGACTCGTTAGTGTAAGTCACGATCTCATTATCATGTGCAAAAAGAAGCAGTGTGGACTTTTTTGGGGGAGGGGCAAAAACCCTGTTTTACGCAAGATCCTTATGCCTGTTCACAAGGATCTTGTGCAAAACGGGGGTTTTGGGGGAAAAAGTCCCTACTGCTTCTTCTTGTGCAAAAAGAAATGGCAGAAAATATGCTAATGAGATCACTGCTTATGCTAATGAGTCTCTCATATTTTCTGCTGGAAGAACTGGCAGTGAAGTAGCCTTAGGGTACATTTGAGATGGACTCTGCGGGGCCTACTTGAGTGTTCAAGAGCCCCCTTTCTACATCTCACCTTTGAAGATGTTTTAAGGGCAAAGTTATAAAAAGGCGTGCAGTGTTGACATCTCAGTTCCTTCCATCACTAATACAGACTCCCCAACTGACCGCAGGTTCCGTGTGGCATTTCCCCAGAACCCGGGTCAGCAGGGGAGTCCGGGCTCTGTGCAGCATTTCAAAGCTCCACGCTCCACACAGCACTGCTATTCAAAGGGGCAGCACCGCAAAGCTGATCCTCAGCTCAGCTGGGCGGCGCTGCCCCTTTGAAATGCCACATGGAACTGACCCCAGCCCCCATGCAGTGCTACCCCTTAAAGGGACAGCACCGCATGGAGCCCAGGGTCAGCTCCTCGCGGCGCTGCTTAGAAATACCAAGGTGGCGCTGCTGCTTTGAAGAACCTTCTCTTCCCT
Organism: Apalone spinifera; assembly: GCA_030068395.1. Lineage (NCBI taxonomy): Eukaryota > Metazoa > Chordata > Testudines > Trionychidae > Apalone > Apalone spinifera. Next base: position 23,635,002 of record JANRFK010001605.1, read on the forward strand.
CCCCCCCGCCCCCGCCCTCCCCGCTTTGCTGCCTCTGTCTAATAGAAGCAGCAAGGAGGTAGGAGGGGATCGACTAGTCGACTGGACTATCCAATAAACATTTACTTATCAGATAGTCAACTAGTCCTTAACATCCTTAGTCTTAACAATTCAGAGCTCTGTATTAGTGATGGGAGGAACTGAGATGTCAACACTGCACACCTTATAGCTTTGCCCTTAAAACATCTTCAAAGGAGAGGTGTAGGAAGGGGGCTTTTGAACGTTCAAGTAGGCCCTGCTAGTCAAAGCTGCCCTATTCAACAGCACAGGTCAGTGCATATCCCAAAAGAGTAAACATACAGAGCCTGTCTCAAAGTACCCTTGTGTACAGGTAAGTGACCTTCATTTTCTTCTCATTTTGCTTAATGTTTGTTGTTTGTTTTATTTCACAAATATTTTTACATCTCTGCAAGCTACTCAGCTATTTAAAATTCCCCTCTGACAAATAAAACTTCAAAACATATTATAGGGCTTTGTGATGCAGTAGGTTTGTTTTTATTTTATCTAGTACTGCTGTGTTTAGGTAATCATGTATCTTCTGCAATTTTGAACCTGGCTAAGGTGTATTCATTTCTGTTCTTTGGAATCACCTAGTAAAAACCAGTAACTCTGAGCTAGTCTACACTTGAAATGCTGCAGTGATGCAGTTGCAGCACTTAATGAAGCACTCCCATCTATATAGTGCTGTCTACACAGTGTAACAACTAACACTGCAACTTAGTTATACCAACATTAGTTGGTAGTATCAGGCTAGTAACTTCAAAATAATTTTATATGATAGTAATTGTTATTGGGTCATGTTCTAGATAACAAATGTTGTTTATAATGTATATCTCTTAGTAATTTATGTAATAACTAATAGCACTTGGTATATACCAAGGAAAATCTATGTATTTCCTAGATCCCTGGATAAACTGCTACTATAGGATTCATAATGAAATATTACAACTTAACTTCATGCTACTGCAAGAAAAAAGAATAAAAATTAAACCATGCAAACGGAATATTGTTAGAAAAAATATTTACATGGTTACATTTAATTCTCTTACTATTTAAGAATTATTGTGATGCAACAGTCTATTCCATTACATGTAGTAAGTGTTTTGAAGTTGCCATGGAAATGCTATTTACTAAGTTGTGATTTTTAATATACTGCATCTCGGATACATGATTTTGTGACATTCTGTTTTGTTGCTTCATTTGCTTTTTCTGGTCTCAGCCGTCATTACGGGCTTATAGTGTATTGTATAACAACGCTGTAAACCTGAAAGAGGCACCCCAAACAAACTGCTCTAAACCAGAGTTACCCTTAATTCCTTCCACTTTCAATGTTGTTCTAATTATTATTAATATATTTACCTTTTACATAGAGCTTTTGCTCTGTAGAAAGTGCAGTTTTAGAAATGTGCATATGCATTATCATCCCCATTTTATAGAAAGGAAAACTGAGGCATGGGGCAGCTAAGTGATTTGTTCAAAATCACACAATAATGCCAGAGCTAGGACTAGAACATAACTCTTCTGTTCTTAACAATAACAGCATGTTGCATTATTCTATCACTTTCCACCTGAAGATCTCAGAGTTGCTCACAAAGATTAACTGAGGTCTTGTGTATGTTGATATTTTTGTACCTGTGCAGCTACACTAATGTAACTTGCTTGAGTGCAAACCTTTGTAGTGGATGTGCCAGACCAGTGTAAAAAATAACTTGTGCTTGTGCAGTGTAGCCCAGTTTAATATTACCTTAGCTTCTCAATACCTGTGTGACATAGGAAGGTATTGTCCTTCTTTTTTAGGTTTGTATATAAGTCTGGAATTGGATCCAGATATTTTCATTCTCAGTTTTATGTTTTGGTCAGGGTGTCTCCGGCACTTCTTCATGAAAGAGGAAACAAGTTGATTCTCTTTTATACTCTGAAAACACTGAACTTGTGCTCAGAATAATTTTTTTAAAATTACATTCATTGTGATGTTCTGGACACTACTTTATAGTTTGTTTTGTTTCCTAATGAAGTACAATGGGAACAGTGTTTCCTAAACAGAGAGCCAGGAAGTATGAGGAAGATCTTGAGACAGCAATATAATTTATTTTTATACAGACCCCACACCACACAAAATACTCCATCAACGCATGCTTTACTAAGAGAAAATGAGTATATTATTTTTTCTTAAGTTAATTAAACTGTGCTTATCTATGTTGGCTAATATAATGAAAAAAAATACTACTCTTATAGATGAATGTTAAAAATCAGGAGCAGAGAAATTAGATATTTGTAAAACAAATACTGTAAAGTATTTTTTGTAAAAGAGAGACTGCAGTTATCTATTTGAAGAAAAATAGAACACTTGGAAGTCAATAGAATCTGTGCTTCTAAATCCCTTTTAAGTGCTTCTGAAAATATAACATCAGTGTTGGTTCTTTCAAGGGCATGGGTGTGACCAGCTGTTATTCATGCAAGCAGTCGCATGAAAGTCAGTAAGAGTATGTGCAGAGTTATTGTTATCAGAATCAGACTCTTTACTGGGTGCTGTTTTAATCTACCTTTAAGGGCTTTGTCTGCACCAGTGTTTCTCAACCAATGGTACAAGTAACTTTAGGGGTACTCGAGAGAAGTCTGGGGGGTACGTCGCCACAAGTGAAATTTGGAGAAAACTGAATTTTTGTTTTAAGTTTTACGGCGCTTTATTATTTTTGTAATTTTTACACCCAAAAATGTCATCGTCCCCCCGGCTACGATTAAGTTGTTTAAACAAATGTGTTGCAATGGAAGGAAACAATTTTGTGTGTCTGAAAACTGTAGGTACTGGGGGTACTTAAATTTTTGTATTAAAAGGGGGTACTTTATAAAAAAAAAAGTTGAGAAACACTGGTCTACCCTACTGAGTTTTTTTGCCAAAAACTGCCTTTTGTTGACAAAACAGCGAGAGCATTCACACTGCAATGCAACTTTTATCAGGAAAAACACCCACTTTTGGGGAAAAATTCTTCTACCCTATGAGAGACATTTTTCTTTTTCCCCTGCTTTTATTGGTGAGAAAAAGCCAGTGTAGTCTCTGCTGTTGGTTTTGTAGTGCAGTCAGCCCCAGTGCTCCGGGCATTGTGGTCAGTGAGTGATGGGTGAGAGTCCTGAGCAGTCAGGGGCCGGGGAGCAGAGGGGTGAGATAGGGTAAGTTTTGGAGGATGGGCAGCGGGGGGTTAGATAGGAGGTGCAGTGTCTGAAGGGGAATGGTCAGGGGACAGGGAGAAGGGAGTTTGGATAGAAGGCATGGTGTCCTGGAAGTGAGCCCTACCTGGTCCTCCAGACAATTTCTGAACCCCAAAGTGTAGAGCTCTGCATACTAATGTCTATCTGTGTGTAACCCTTCTGCCGGTAGCAGTTGGCAGCCGTAAGGGCCGGGTTCAGTATCTAGGGGGGTTCTTTCAACAATGTAACCAAACTGTCTCGAGCCCCCACCCAGTAAACTCGGAAAATTCCAATCTATCTACTGGTGCCTTTAGAAGCAATTCTTCCCTTCTCATGAGCACTGAGTCAGAGATAGAAACAGTCTATTTAATAACAGTAAACTATCATCAACCAATGGAAAACCCGTAAGCACAATACCATTCCCGGAGTACACAGGGCAAAGTCTTTTGCTTAAAGATCTTTAGTCCAAACCTCAGCTCATATAGTGTGCTTTCCCCTCATTTCAGACATGCCACTCGCAGCTCTGTCCAGTCAGTGCAGACCCAGAGTTCATAGATACATCAGTATGTGGCAATGCCACCTAAGTGCTGTTCCTGCCACTGCTCCCACTGGCTGCATTCCAGCCGCTCCCACCTGCCAGCTACTCGCTGCCCACTCCACCGACCACCCTACTATCTGCCTCTTTCTCCAACTGGCTTCTCACCACTGCTGGCCTTGTGATGGATTTGGCTGTGGGCCAAATCTAGAGATTTCAACTCTCTGTGATTTCAGCTTCTCAGTGATTTCAGCTCTTGGCCCACAGCACAGTCCAGCCAAAAGATTCCAGCATCCACTGGAATAACACTTTAAAATAATAAAGAGACTCCATATGGAGTCTGTTTTAGCTCTATCATTAGAACAGGGCAGGGCAGGGGGGAGAGAGTAATAGGTTGAACCAGTCTTACAGATCATGCCTGGGAGGCATGCAGCCTGCTGGTTCAGAGCTCTGCCCTTTCCCTCAGTTGACGTCACAGAGTTTGGAAGGAGAAGTCTTGTCCATCCGAGATTCTTCACACTGAGTTTCTCTCCTTTGAACTGAGTTAAACCAGTCTGACTTTTCTGCATTCCCAATAACTGCAAGCATTGGCGGTCATATCTTACAATTCCTGCATTTAGGGTTAACACAGTTTGTGACCCCACAACCACCTAATTGATTACAAGAGGCAAAACACTAGTCTAACAATCTAGTAGGCCTAAGCAAACTCGGTGAACTGTATTTACATAACCGCACTGGGGATTTCTTTCCCATTCCAGTGTGAACTGTATTTATATAACAACTGTTGAATACCTAGCAGATCTAAGCAAACTGAGTGAACATAACGACACCCAGGATTCCTTTCCCATTCCAGCTGGCTGCAATGGAAACATTCATTCAGATCCTCCTTACATATAGAGAAGAATAAGTATCTGCTGATCCACAGGGCTTTATTTCCAGGAGATGCGACTAAAAAAGAGAAGCATGGGGCCACTTCTCCTAGGAGCCAGTGCCCCACACCAGCAGCTACTCCCAGCTGTGCGTCTAGCCACGGAGGCACCATCCTGCTTGGGAGGAGTTGCCAGTGTAGGGCTCTGGCTCCTGGGAGCAGCGACACCATGTTCCCCTCCTTTGGCCACAGTGTCTTCTGGGAGTAGAGCCCTGCGGATCAGCAGAAACAATTCCTATCAGTGAATAACTGCATCTGCAGGTAGACATTTGTATCCACACAGGCAGGGGTGACACATTGCGAGGGGTCACAAAGAGTCACCTTCTGCTCCCCAAAATGCCATGGGGAGAGTGTACAAGTGCCCAACAGCTGGCAGAGCTGTCCCATCTAGGGCCAACCGCCCAAGCCCCTGCTGCCAGTGAGTACAGTCAGGCCAGACCCCTGCTGCTTGCTTCAGGTCCCCTGTTAGTTCACCAGGCAGTTGCTCAGGCGAGGGAGCTTGGGGGAATGGGTGGGAAGAGGTGGGGTGGAGGTAGAGTAGGAGCAGGAAGGGGTGGGGACTTGGGGAAAAGGCAAGGCCTGGAATGGGGTGGAGTGGGAAGCGGGGCCAGATGGGAAGCGGTGAACCCTCCCTCAAGCTAAGGGTGACCTGGAGAAGAGTCACATGAGGAGCCAGTCATGTGGCTAATGCCCCCCTTGTGTCACTTTCCAGCTATCACCACTGTGCACAGGGCTCTACCAACGTGTGTAGTTCTGGGCACCACATTTCAAAAAAGATGTGGAGAAATCGGAGAAAGAAGAGAAGAGCAACAAAAATGATTAAAGGTCTAGAAGACATGAACTGTGAGGCAAGATTGAAAGAACTGGGCTTGTTTAGTTTGGAAAAGAGAAGACAGAGGACATAATAGCAGTTTTCAAGTACCCTAAGAGAGTGTTATGAGAATGGGGGAGAAAAATTGTTCTCCTTGGCTTCTGATGTTAGGACAAGAAGCAATGGTCTTAAATACAACAAGGGATTTGACATTAGGTTGGACATTAGGAAAATCTTCCTAATTGTCAGGGGTGGTTAAACACTGGAATAAATGTCCTGGGGAGGTTGTGGAATCTCCATCACTAGAAATATTTAAGAGCAGATGAAATAGACATCTATCAGGGATGATATAGATGATGCTTGGTCCTGCCACGAGGGCAGGGGACTCGATTTGATAGCCTCTCAAGGTCCCTTCCAGTTCTAGTATTCTATGATTCTGTGTGGCCTTCAGGCTAAAACGTTTGGCCACTCCTGGTCTAGAGACGTGTGTCATCACATCCGCTTGTAGAATTATAGCAGCCATTACTTGAAGGCTGTCTGTAGCCTTTTCAGGAAGTCTTCCCAAGCAGGAGATGAGCTTCTCCTAAGACCTGTTGTTTTTCCAGAATGGCTTATTGCTCTGTATAGGATCTTCCCCACCCAGCTAACCAGACTGAGAACATCTTGTCTAATGGGTGTTACCCAGGTGAAACACAGATATATAGTCAATATTTGTAAGTTCAGATACAAATAGTGATACGTGCGTACTAATAGGATAATCCTGTTCAGCAACTCTTAAACCTTTCCAATGGCATTCACATTCCTTATCTTGCACAAATACATCATAACTATATCATAATCTTATAATAATAATATCACTATGAAGAATATGGAGTGCTGTGTTACAGTTACTTCTAAGGTTTGGGCAGGACTTTCTCTTAATTACAAAATGGTGGACTTATTCAGAATTTAAATTAGGTCATTGAGATAGGGTAAACCTCTCCTTAATGAGGAAAGCAATTAATCTCTTCAGTTTTCTGTTTTTAAAATGGGGGATTCCTCTTTGTAAAGCACTGAGATATTCAAGTAAAAAATGTTATATACATGCAAAATTTTATTTTATTTTGTTATTGAAATCAATATATTGTCATTTCTTTAATTTTAAATTTGATACCCTTCTGTACTGAAATATGAATATCAATCTACAATGTATATAAATAATCTGAAAAAATAGAGATGTCAACGTGTAGTTGACTACATGATTAACTAATAAGTCTGTACCAGAGGCAGCAAAGGATGGGGGGAGGTGGGAGCTGATGCCTATGATCCTGTGGAGCCGCTTGCCCCCTTCTACCCCTCCTCTGCTACCTCCGATAGAGAGGCAGCAGCACGGAGGGTGAGGGGGGCATGCAGGAGCTGGTACCCACAAGCACTGGCTGCCCCCAGTTGCCTGCCCCCACCCCACGCTGCTGCTTCTTTATCAGAGGCAGCAGTGCAAGATGGCAGCAGGTAGGCCCAGGCTCACCATGGACAGAGACTACTCCATGGGATGCCAGAGCAGCCTGTCCGTGGGGAGCTTTCCACCCTCCAGACAGAGGCTGCTGCTTCCCTGCGTTGCTGCTTCTAATAAAGAGACAGCAGTGTGGGTTGTCAGGGAACTCCCCAAGAGAAGGGCCTGGAGTCCACTAGCTGCCAGCCCCACCCCCGAGGGTTATCAAATAATCGTGTAACCGCTACATTTTGATGCAGTTACACGATTATTCAGTTAGTCGATATCTATCATCCCTATCAAGAAACTCATAATATTGGTGAAAAAATATTGTATCACTATAGAACACCAGTGTGATTTGGGTTCTAGACATGTGAGCAGATGTAATATTATCAAAGATTTTTAAAAGTAACCTATAGGTCTGTTATATAATGTTCCTGTGTCTTTCTGAATGAATACACTCAAAATATTTCTAAAGTTGAAATATTTGGCTTCTTAATTAGAATTTATTTTGTTCTCTTCTGCAACTTTAAATAGGGAAGAGTATCATAGGATGTTAATTAATGATTCCTATTTTCTTTTGCCAGTACTTCAGCTTAGGCTACAGCAAAGACGAACAAGAGAACAGCTGGTGGACCAGGGCATCATGCCACGTAAGTCTAATTTTATTTACAGTAACTTGTATTTTAACACATATAAAATAATCAAAGATGAAACATTTTAAGGAAAGCAGTCATGGTAACTTTGTCATCAGATGATAGGATGACATTATCTTAATAACTATAGGAAAAGTATAGCTAATTTAAATAAAAGGTATTTAAAATACAAGATAAAGACAGTAAACTAAATGATTCTGCTGAATAGTCCAGGGATAGGGAACCTGCAACCCATGGCTCGGATCTGGCTATGGGCTAGATCCAGCCAAGGCTTGCCCTGATTAGGCCTGCTAGGCTCGGGGCTTTCCTGCCCCATCCCCAGTGGAGCAAGCTAGCACTCCAGCCACACAGGGGCTGTGCCTGGAGGGGAAGGCAGTGGCTCTGCATGCTGCACTGAAGCACTCTCTGCAGTGACTGGCCCCTGTTCCTCTTATTGGCTGGGAATCACGGCCAATGGTAGCAGTGGGGAGGGAGAGGACAGTTCCTGCATGCTCCGGGTTGTGCAGAGCCACCCTGTGCCATTCCAGAAGCTGTACTAGGTAGATGCCCCAATCCCTGCTACCTCTTGTGCCCTCCTTCCTTCCTCTTCCATACCCCTCCCCTGCTCCTGCACCCTACACCCTGCCCAGACCTCACACTGCCATACCAGTACACTCTTGCACCCTCCCAGCCTGTTCCTGTACCCCACCCCCAGTACACTCCTGCACCCTACCGCCTGCCAAGAGTTTGCCTCCCTAGTCCTAGTCCCTTCTCTCAGTTTAGCCCCGCATTTTGCCCCATCCCAGAACTTTTTGGGGGCCACAAAATCTACTAACTCTAGAAGAATTAATCTGGTGGCCCTGTAAGCCCTGAGCTCCAGCACCTTCCCCATGGGGCTGGATCTTGAGGGGAGTGGGATTTTTCTGCTTTTCAGTTGGGTGCCACATCTGTGAGGGTTTTTTTTTCTCCCCTCACTTGGGGGGCCAGGTCAGAAAGGATTTTGTTCCTGTTTTTCTTTTGCTTCACACTTTTCTGTGGATCAGCGGTCCCCGACCCAGAAAAGGTTCCCCACCCTTGGAATAACCATGATAGTATGGTCCCCCTAGAGTTGGACCTAATTCTTCTTTATATTTTAAACTGTGAGTTACTTCACTCACATGTGAAGAAATGACTGAATTACACCAATGAAAGCAAGTGGACAAATAAGCCTTACTGGATGACTGGAAGTCATTTTGATCTCTAATTCTATCAAATTGTAGCTATGATACAATCTAAAACAAAATTACTATTTATTAATTTTGTTATAGTCTAAAAAAGTAGATAATTTAGATAGTGTTTATTAATCACCGAATGTTTGAAAACTAAGTTAATTTAGTTATATTTATAGTGCTAAATATCTGAAATAATTACATTGTATTTTTTAAATATATATTTTCTTAATATTTTCAGTACTCTAAAGTAAACTAACTACATTTGGCCCTAAGATCTATTTTTCCCCTTGACTTTACTTATTTAGGATCTTTGGCTGCTTCACCAGCACAAAGGTACCCACAAGTCAGTTAAATCAATAGTAGATGGATGTACAAGGAGTTTGAAGGGTACAGAGCTGCTGTTCCAGCTCCAAAGCTGTCACCACTCTATACCCCATGAAAAAGAAGAGGGCTCTGGTTTTGGTGTCTTATGCTCTGGTAATCCCTGACTGATGCCATAACATTCTTTAGGGACCATAAGCATCTGGAACAAAATAAAATAGTCTATGGCAGTTCTAACTTGTGTTGTGGGAACCAGCCAAGTGGAAGGCAGCCCTTAGATTAGGAGAATTCAAAGGTAAAGTTTAAAGCTACCTTTGATACTAGGGATGTTAAATTTGGTTTAATCAACTAGTTGATGGATTTTCTAACAACTAGTCAATTAGTTGATAAGTGGGGGAGCCACGGCAGGGTTGGCTCCCGGCCCTGGGAGCTAATCCCACTGCATCTCTGCCTTTTAAATGTATTAAGAGATGGCAGGCTCTTAATACATTTAAAAGGCTGAAGCGCAGTAGGGGGGAACCAGCAGAGCTGGGACAGCTGATACCCAGCTCGCACCAGGTCTTCCCCACTGTTCATCAGCCTTTTAAATGTATTAAGAGCAACTAGTCTCTTACGTCCCTATTTGATACCACCATCCCTAGCTGCATTGAACACTGCCCTCCCCCCCATCCTAGCATCTTTAGCTTAGTCCCTTTTTAAAATCAGTAGAAGTTGACAATGTCTAGTAAAAGAAGCCTGGACTCCATAGATTATGAACCAAATTAAATAAGAACATATGAATGACGATACTTATTCAGACCAAAGATCCATCTAGACCAGTATCCTGTCTTCCGACACCGTTTAATACCAGGTGCCCCACAAGGGAATGAACAGAACTGGTAATCATCAAGTGATCCTACCTCTGTTGCCACTTCCCAGCTTCTGACAAACAGAGGCTAGAGACACCATTCCTTCCCATTGTGGCTAATAGACACTGATGGACCTAGTCTCCATGAATTTATCTAGCTCTTTTTTTAACCCTGTTAAAGTCCTGGTTTTCACAATATCCTCTGGCAAGGAGTTCTACAGGTTGACTGTGTGTTGCGTGAAGTACTTCCATTTCTCTGTTTTAAACCTGCTAACTCTTAATTTCATTTGGTGCCCCTAGTTCTTATGTTATGGGAACAAATAAATAACTTTTCCTTATTCGCTTTCTCCACTTCAGTCATGATTTTATAGATTTTTTTCATATTCCCCCTTATATTTTTCTGATTATGAATACTGGTGCACTTTATTCAATAAACAAATACATCTTTTTAAAATTAAATAAATACATTAGTTACAATTATTATAAACTAGCAGATTTATCTAGGGTTGCCTGGTAATGCCAAAACAGAGCACTACTCCAAATGTCTTTATTTTATCTCTTTTCTGCAAGTTTTATTCAGAAGCAATGCAATTCTTGGTTCATCCAATTTTTCTCTCTCATCTTGGTTCACTCTTTCAACATTCACTTAGTTATATCAATAGTGTGAACTATACTTGCTTTGATGATTCTATCTCTTTTCTGTTTGGTTTTATGAGAGAGAATCCCATTTCAGGCACATTCCATTTTCCTGGCATAACCAAACCCTTATTTCGCTTTAAGTCATGATAAGAACATAAGAACGGCCATACTAGGTCAGACCAAAGGTCCATCCAGCCCAGTACCCTGTCTGCTGACAGTGGCCAGTGCCTGGTGTCCCAGAGGGAGTCAATTGAACAGGTAATGATCAAGTGATCTCCCTACTACCATCCATCTCCAACCTCTGACAGACAGAAGCTAGGGACACCATTCCTTACCCATACTGGCTAATAGCCATTAATGGACTTAGCCTCCATGAATTTATCTAGTTCTCTTTTAAACCCTGCTATAGTCCTAGCCTTCACAACCTCCTCAGGCAAGGAGTTCCACAGATTGACTATGAGCTATGTGGAGAAGAACTTCCTTTTATTTGTTTTAAACCTGCTGCCCATTAGTTTCATTTGGTGGCCCCTAGTTCTTATATTATGGGAACAAATACATAACTTTTCCTTATTCACTTTCTAATAATTTTAGTTGCCCTTCTCTGAACCTTTTCTAATGCCAGTATATCTTTTTTGAGATGAGAAGACCACATCTGTATGCAGTATTCAAGATGTGTGCATATCATGGATTTATATAAGGGCAATAAGAAATTTTCCATCTTATTCTCTATCCCTTTTTTAATGATTCCTAACATCCTGTTTGCTTTTTTGACTGCCGCTGCACACTGCGTAGACGTCTTCAGAGAACTATCCACGATGACTCCAAGATCTCTTTCCTGATTAGTTGTAGCTAAATTAGCCCCCATCATATTGTATGTATAGTTGGGGTTATTTTTTCCAACGTGCATTGTTTTACATTTATCCACATTAAATTTCATTTGCCATTTTGTTGTCCAATCACTTAGATTTGTGAGATCTTTTTGAAGTTCTTTACAGTCTGCTTTGGTCTTAACTATCTTGAGCAGATTAGTATCATCTGCAAACTTTGCCACCTCACTGTTTACCCCTTTCTCCAGATCATTTATGAATAAGTTAAATAGGATTGGTCCTAGGACTGATCTTTGGGGAACATCACTAGTTACCCCTCTCCATTTTGAAAATGTATTTTCATTTGTTCCTAACCTTTGTTTCCTGTGTTTTAACCAGTTCTCAGTCCATGAAAGGATCTTCCTTCTTATCTCATGACATCTTAATTTACGTAAGAGTCTTTGGTGAGGGACCTTGTCAAAGGCTTTCTGGAAATCTAAGTTCACTATATCCACTCAATCCCCCTTGTCCACATGTTTGTTGACCCCTTCAAATAACTCTGATAGATTAGTAAGACATAATTTCCCTTTACAGAAACCATGTTGACGTTTGCCCAACAAATTATGTTCTTCTATGTGTCTGACAATTTTATTCTTTACTATTGTTTCAACTCATTTGCTCTCTACTGATGTTAGACTTACCGGTCTGTAATTGCCGGGATCGCCTCTAGAGCCCTTTTTAAATATTGGCATTACATTAACTATCTCCCAGTCATTGGGTACAGAAGCTGATTTAAAGAATAGGTTACAAACCATAGTTAATAGTTCCTTAATTTCACATTTGAGTTCTTTCAGAACTCTTGGGTGAATGCCATCTGGTCCCGGTGACTTGTTACTGTTAAGTTTATCAATTAATTCCAAAACCTCCTCTAATGACACTTCAATCTGTAACAAGTCCTCAGATTTCTCACCTACAAAGGATGAGTCAGGTTTGGGAATCTCCCTAAAATCCTCAGCCGTGAAAACTGAAGCAAATAATTCATTTAGTTTCTCCGCAATTACTTTATCGTCTTTAAGTGTTCCTTTTGTATCTCGGTCATCCAGGGGCCCCACTGGTTGTTTAGCAGGCTTTCTGCTTCTGATATACTTAACAAACATTTTATTATTACTTTTTGAGTTTTTGGCTAGCTGTACATCAAATTTGGTGGTCCTATCTCTTACCATTTAGGAGGAGTTTTTAATCAAACAGACAAACTCTCTAAAAGATATAGTAGATAATATTTCACTGTTTAAGCCTTCACTGGCAAAGTCACAATTTATTGCATGGCTTCTTGAAACTAATTTCTCTGTGGAGATTACTGAACACACCTGTGACTGCTTCACAGTAATATCCTCTTAACCTTTTCAGTACAGTAGTGGATTATCAGTGATCTTCCCCTGTGTCTTATCTCTTAAGCATAACTCGGCTTTCAGCTGTAATTTTGCAGACTTTTCTAGCACTGTGGAATGGGCTCTAAGGTAGCACCTTTATTCTTCTTCAGTCTGAGAATCAACAGACTTCATTAGGAAAGTGAGGAAATGCCATTTTAAAAAAGACAAATTTGACCTAGATTTTTTCCCCTTGGCTGTTCATATTTTTCTGAAAATTGCTTCAAAATGAAATACAAAATTATGGTGCTTTTCCAAATTAACTGTTATTTACTTTGAATATTTTGTGTTTTAACAATGTTTTTAAATAGATTAGGTCAGATAGTTATTAGTAAGACAGTTTCTTTAACTGTTTGGTGAATGTTTGGTGCAGTGATCATTCATGTATTTACTATTAGAGAAAATAAATTGTAAGTGAAGGGTAATGTAGTAGAACAGATAGACAGCTTCAGTATTTTGAATGCTGGCTGATAAAATTCTGCCATAGAGTACTTTATTGGTAAGTAGCTAAGGGACATCAGCATATGGCATGGGTGACATAAAATATTAGATTTTATTAGGGCATCACAGTGTGCCTTAAAAATGTTATAATGTGCTTTGCATGAGAAGTGGAGGGAGGTTTTGCCTTCATGATTTGCAGCTTTGCTTAGCTACAAATCCCAATTTAGAATCTATACTTATGTTATATCAGTACCATGTTATATCAGCTACAGTAATTCTCTACATTAGAAAGCCTTAACTTGTACATATTTGTACCAATGAGCTATAATCTTGAGGTAGAACACTTCTCTGTGCAGAGCGGGCTAGCACAAAGAATATGCAATACTTCAGTCCCACTGGGGATGAATTTAATCTTTGGTAAATACAAGCAAATAATAGAGTCAGATGTTGGTCTAGTAAAGTGAGTTCCTCATCTGATCTAACGTTGAGTGCAATATGGCTGTCATTAATACATTGATTAGAACTTTTCATTTGGAAAGCATTTCCTGTCGGTTTAACTCTTTCTTTCTTCTCACAGCTTTGAAAAGCCCAGCTGCATTCCATGAGCAGAGAAAGAGCTTGGAACGAGCCAGGGTAAGGGATCTAGTTTAAACTTTTTAAAAAGTATCAGCATACTATTAATATTTGAAAAAGAAAACTAGTTTACTTATGAAAAACCAAAAATAATGTTGAGGTAGTTAGTTCTCAGACTGTCTGGGGCATATTATTATAATTGCAAATAGTTTATGTCAATATTCTGGAAGAATCCCCAAAATTAAAATGTAATATTTTTAGTAAATCTTTGGTGATTAGTGGAAGTGTTTGTAATTCTTCACAGAAACCAGACGGGGCTAAATGTGATGTACTCTATTTCTCTGCCCCTATTCCAAATACAACAGAGAGAGAGGACAGAGATTGTGCAAAGAAACTGAGACCTTGTCTGTGCTGAAGTTTTTAATCACCAGTGCAGCTGTATCCATGTCAATACTCTGATGGCAAAAACTTCATTGTGAATGGCCTTAATGTGGGTAACGGGCAGTTTCTCCATCATATTATTCATTGTGACATTTTGTGTTCTAGGAATATAAGAAGCATCTGCCTTCTTTCTCCGTAGATTGTTCCAGCTTCATATCATTGTAAAAGTATTGTAAAATTTACTGGCCATTCCCCTGTACCAATTCTTGCTAATTTTCTCTTCCCATTGTTGTCATGGAGACACACTAAAGGACAGAGCCCAGTGATACATTAGTTGCTACATACTACACAAAATCAGGCAACTCTACTCCATTTAGGTTTTTCCATAGAAGTGGAATGCAGAGTAGATTCATTTTCAGTCTTCCTGTCTTCAGAATCAAGAATATGATCTGGATCATATTCCTAATCATATTAAATTATATAGAAATTGATCAAGCTGTTGATAGGGCTGCTGCCATGTACCGTACTGGCTCAGCCTACCTTCTGGTACTTTTATATGGAAGATAATGGACAAATGGACATTGCCTAAAAATGTCCTTTATAAGAGACAATTATAATATATAATTTAAAAACTTTAATAAAAATCTGGACGTTAGGACAAGGCTAGTTATGCCTGAATTACTCAGTGTAATCCAACAAGAGTCAGTTATCATGCCCTAAATTCATAAAATTGGCAAACTTTACACTGTGAAATCTTTCATCTAGATCTTAAAGTTATTCCAAAGAGATGTGTTCCTTTTAAGAAAGTTAATAAGGATATTACTTTGCACAGTAGATTTTAATAGCAAATGTCCAAACTGTGCTAATATGGCATAGGCCTGCCTTATGGAACAGTGTATCTCTTCATTGCTCAATGGATTGCTTAGGACAGGGATTGTGACTCAGATAATTCAGCTGTCTCTCCCCCGTACGGGATGTGCTAATGTGCATAGAAAAGGCTCTCCACATACCAACACGGGGCGAAAAGCAATTTGCTCATTAGTGATGGCTACTGCTTTGAGGAAGGGATATCACTAACTTTCAAGTAAAGAAAAAAATGAGTTTTAAAGGCAGATCAAAGGCCATTTCTGTGTTGCTTACTCTAGTCTGCAGAGTAGACTGGCTCCATCAGAGTGCTGTGTTCCCTTAAATCCAGTTCAAGCACACCAATCAGATTTAGATTTCAGTCTCCTTGCTTTGTGTTTTAGGTCATAGAAGCAAGTGGAATTAGGCAGAGAGTCTCTGGAAGGTGGGTCGTTTTATGGGATCCTTGTTATTTGTAAACTGTTCATAGGTGGGAGACTAAGTTTTATCCTATGCACAGTAAATTGCCAATTATTCTTATTGTGCAATATAAGTACTTTTAATCATCACAAACATAAAATCACTACCTACGCATTAATACAAAGATTTGTAAAAAATGCTAAAGTTTTAATGGCTTTGTTCTTAGGGAAGAATTTTCAATGCAAAAAATAAATCTCTCCAACAATGGAAAATAGTGATGCTCAGCTATAGGAATGTAACCCAAGTAGCAATATATTCATAAGGCCAATTCTCATAAAAGTGTGTATGCATGAACAAATTGTCTTATTCTGTAGTTATGAGCACTGGTATGATTTGTTTTTTAGACTGAAAATTTTCTGAAGCACAAGATTCGCAGCAGACCAGATCGATCAGAATTGGTCAGAATGCATATTCTGGAAGGTAAGAAGCCTTATGTTCTGTTTTTCAGGAGAGTGGTTCATTTTAGTGTTGGGCTGTTCTTATTAAGGTGCAGGACTGTTTTGCATGCCAATCTATTGTGCAGGTTGTTGACTCTCAGGAACTCTGTGGTGACGAGTGGAGAGGACTCTTTATCCTTAGACCATAGGATAGCAGAGAAGATATTCCTGGCCACTACTGTCTTCTCAGCTGTGAGGAAGATGCTTCTATGGCCACAGCTTCCCCTAAATAAAAATTGTGTTGTATCATTTAATATTAATTGCTGTATTATCGATCTACCTGAAGGCGGGGGTGGGGGGAAGTGTTCCAATAGAATGGAGAGAGGCTGTTCTCATTAGTGACAGATGACAGAGCGAGGAGCAATTGTTTCAAGTTGCAGTGGGAGAGTCTAGGTTGGATATTAGGAAAAAACTATTTCTCTAGGAGGGTGGTGAAGCACTGGAATGGGTTAACTAGGGAGGTGGTGGAATCTCTATCCCCAGAGGTTTTCAAGTCCCATCTTGACAAAGCCCTAGCTGGGATGATTTATTTAGTTGGTCCAGCTGATTGGTCTTGCTTTTAGGGGTTGGAGTCGATGACCCTCCCGAGGTGTCTTCCAACCCTGTGATTCTATGATTCTATCTCCTAAGGCAGCAGTGCGCAACCCATAGGTTGCAACCTCCTTGGGGGTCACGGCTGTCTTCCAGAGGGGGAGGGGTCACAGTGCTGTGATTTGGGCCGGACGGTATTTTCTTTTCCCAGCTCAGCGCCCGATGTACACACGACAGGAGTGGGAGGAGCGGCAGGCGAGCGGAGCGGCATTTAAAGGGGCCACACTTCTTTTTTCTCAGCCACAATTTTCCCAGGGGTCACAAATGCAAAAAGATTGTGCACCACTGTCCTAAGGGATGTATATACTTTATACATTGTTGCAGTCTCTCCAGGAAACAATCTTACAATTTTAAGTGATGTTTTGCTCAGTAGATTAACCATTAATCTCAGCTTTCCATGTTTTATTGCCCAGCTGTTCAGGTGAATTTAATACTCAGAAATAACAAAATCAGTTTTTGAATTGGACTGCATTAGTGTGTGTTATTATTGAAATCCCATTGTATGTACAAAAAGCAGTATTAAAACCAAAACCAGTTTTCTATTTGGTGAAATAGTCTGCTGTTTTTAGTTTTCAAAACATGAACTTGGATTCTGTACTCAGATCAGGATTCTTTATATTGACAGGCCATCTGCATTTTATCATTAAAATGAGCATGCAACAAAAATCTAAGAACTTTCAAAATTACATTTTAAAATTAAGCCTTTTATAGTTAAGAGTTTGTCAGGAGAGGTTCCAAATAATTTACTTTGAAGTTCCACAGTTGAAAAACAACAGCTTAATGCATTTCATTCATATTTGTTCTGGGAAAATGTCATCAACTCATACATAATCTGGAGAAGTGCAGATGAAATTGATAAACTGGCTATGTCTGGAGACTTCTTCTGGGGATAGGGCTGATGAAGGGTTATGTGTAAGCACCCTCTCTACAGACACAAGCCTTTGCACCTCTTGCCGAGATGCTGGAATGTCCAAGGCACCAGGGACACCTTTCCCTGGAACATTCTCTCTGTCCACTGACATAGGTGTGTCATCACAAGCCCGTTCATCTCCCAGAAGATCTGGAGACGTAAATGGGATAAGCTCATCATCTGAGTTTGGTCTGGTTGTGTACAGTGGGTTGCCTTCCACAGGCCTAAATGCCTCAGCCATAGGATACAGGGCCAAAGAAGTGGCACTCTCCCTGTATTTCACTGATGGAGTTCAGAATCTTGCTTCATCCTAGTATACTGCATGAAATCATCTTCCTCTTCAGATTCACTCACAAAGGTGCTGGGTAAAGGCAGATTAGCTTCACAGTGCTCACCACGCATGTTGGATGGTGGATTTGGCCTGTCACCCCCTTTTCGCTGTGGTTCCATATCATGGTCCACTTCGTAAGGAGCACCTACCAATTCTCCCACAGGCAGCAAAAGGTTCTGATGCACTGTCTTTACTTGCCCTCACCCAGTTTCTGGCTTAATCTTGTAGACCGGTAGATCTCTAAGTTTTTCCACCACCAGGTAAGCCATCTGTCAGCAATCTTGTGCTTGCCAGCAGCACCCAAATTTCGTAGCAGAACTCTGTCCCCGCGTTGGAACTCCTGCAGGTGCACTCGTGCATCATATCGGTGTTTATTACGGTCTTGCATTTTTCCAGGCAGCCACTGTAGCCAAGCGATAGGCATTCTGCAGCTTTTCTCTTAGTTGGGAGGCATACTGCAAGTGTGTCTCATAGCTCTCGTCATCCCCTGATACTCCAAAGCATATGTCTATAAGTAGTATTGGCTCTCGTCCAAACATCATGAAGTATGGAGTGACCCCTATAGCATCACTCTTTGTACTACTGTAGGCATGCACCAAAAATGCAACATGCTGGCTCCAGGA
The DNA here is from genome assembly GCA_030068395.1 of Apalone spinifera. Taxonomy (NCBI): domain Eukaryota; kingdom Metazoa; phylum Chordata; order Testudines; family Trionychidae; genus Apalone; species Apalone spinifera. Next base: position 23,653,465 of record JANRFK010001605.1, read on the forward strand.
TGCCTTCTGGTCTGGGCGTAACATCCCCAGCATATTTAATAGAGTCCAATTGAATCACTCGGGCTGAAGAGCACCTTGTGGTAGGTAAGGTGTTGTTCTGGACTTCTTAACTCTGGGCAATCGTAGCACCTCCTTCAAGAGGTGACTCTCAAAGTCCCATCCTGGTCAGAGTGTATCCGAGTTGGGAGCCCATATACTGAGAAATATCTTTCCCAGAAAACTCGAGCCATGGTGGTGGCCTGCTGGTCACGTGTGGGATATGCCTCTTAATATCGGGTATAATGGTCAGTCACTACTAAAATATTCCCCATATTTTTCCTGTCTACTTCTAAAGACAAGAAATCGATGCACACCAGCTCCAAGGGCCTGCTGGTGGTGATATTCTCCAGATAGGCAGCTAAGTAAGCAGAGTTTTCCTCTGAACACATCGGGCGCGGGTCTCACATTTTTTCCGTACGTCTTCAGCCATCTGGAACCTACTACAGATAAGTTCAAGGGTTTTATCCATTCCCAAATGCCCAAAATCATCATGCAGGGTTCTCATGGCCAGGGCTTGGTACTCTTTTGGTAGCACTAGTTGTGTTTGTCGAGTTTGCAAAGGATCTACCGTGATCCAGTGAGCACCCCCCCGTATCAGTTCCAGTTTGCACCACTCCCGCAATAGTAGCTTACCCTCGGGGTGGATGGGGCAAGTGCACTAGGGCTTTACCCCTCCCTTTTTGCAAGTAGTGTGTCACGAATGTCAGCATCTTGCAGCTGTGCTCTTTGCCAGTCAGAAGCATTGAGCCTAGACAATGGAGATTGGTCCAACATAAAGTAGTTCACTGAGACAGAGGGCACACTCTCAGGTGGTAGGCCCAGAGTTTCTGCAACACACCTATGTAGACTCTCATGTGCCTTGGACTTCTGATAACTTCCGTTCCAAATAGCTCTCACTCCATCTACAGGAATCTCACCAATTTCTGTTGGCTGCAGGCGCCGAGAAACGCATCTGCATCTACATTATTTCTCCCTGATTGGTACTGTATGCTGAACTCATAGCTGGCCAGGGCGGCCACCCATCTTTGTCCAGTAGCATCCACCTTAGCACTTGTCAACACGTAAGTCAGTGGATTTTTATCTGTCCATACTTGAAACTTAGCACCATACAAATAATCCCGAAATTTCTCAGTGATGGCCAGGAACTCCAGGAACTCCAACTTGTGGATGGGGTAATGAGTTTCACTGTTGGACAACCCTGGGCTGGCAAAGGCCACAGGTTTATGGTTGCCTTCCACATCTTGGTATAAGACCACTCCCAAACCCTCCAAACTGGCATCTGTATGTAGGAGAAATGGCTTGCTTGGGTCAGCAGAAACTTAGACTGGAGCATGCGTTAGACAGCTAATGATCTCTCAGAAAGCCCTTTCACATCCCTCATTCCATCATGGTCCAAAGGGCTCTAAGGGGGCATAGTGTCTTGGATCAGGAGGTCTTTGGGATCTCCCCTTATTCTTGGTCTTAGACTTTTTCTTGCTGGCCGGGTATCCCCTGGTAAGATCATTCAGAGGCTTTACAATGGTAGCATAATTCTTCACAAACCTGTGATAGTAACCACTAAATCCAAGGAAGATCCTAAGCAGTCTGTAGTTGTTGGGGCGTGGCCAGGTAGTGAGTGCTTCTATTTTATCTGGGTCAGTACTCTCACCTTCTTGGGACACAACGTGACCAACATACTTCACTGATGTTCTGCAGAATTGACACTTGTCAATGGAAAGTTTCAGTCCAGATGCCTCCAGTCGGTCAAGTACTTTAAGAAGTCTGTCTTCATGCTCCTCCATGGTCCTTCCAAATACAATCAGATCATCCAAATAGACCAAGACTTGCAGTAAGTTCATATCTCCCATCACTTTTTCTCCATGAGGTGCTGGCAGGTGCCCCAGAGATCCCTTGAGGCATACGTTCAAACCGATAAAACTCCAATGGGCAGATGAAGGCTGTCTTATCCTTATCCTCTGCTCCCAGGGGGATCTGGTAGCATCTACTTCGAAGACCCAATACTGAGGACCACTGGTTTCCCAGTAAACAATCTAATGCATCTTCTACTCAGGGCATCGTGTATTGGTCAATCACCGTACGGCTGTTTAGGGTGCGGTAGTTAATACACATCCGAATTTTCCCATTCTTTTTGAGGACCACCACAATGAGTGAGGCATAGAGGCTGCGGGACTCGGTAATGATGCCATTCGCAGCCAGCTCCTGGAGATCATGTTGCACATCATCCATCTCTGAAAGTGCAGTTTTTCTAGATCTCTTCCTGAAAGGTCAGGGGTCATGTAGCCTGGTGTTGTGCTCAACCCCTTTGGCACATCCCACATTCCACTCATGCAGTGAGAATACCTTGGATCTTTCACAGAGCTTCTTCCTCAGGCGATCCTTCCACTCCTCAGGCAACGGTGAATCTCCAAAGTCAAACCTTGCTGGATCTATAGTTGGAACTTGAGTTTCACACTGGGGTCTCACAGTTGATTCGGGCTCGAAGAGGTCTGCTATCTTTTGCCCTCGAGTCACAACAATATCACGACTTGTTTAGCAATCAGTACAGTGACCTTGTCCTGGGCTGCTGCTGGTAAGGTTATAACTCCACTGGGGACCAGGACCCCTTCGTGGAGCTCTCCTTCAGCTGGTTGTTCTACCACGGCAAACGCTCTTTTATTGCCCTTCAGCCAGGTACTCATGACAAGCACTTCCTGTGCAGTGCTTGCGGGCACTACTAAGGGGTTCGTGCCCACATACCTCAGTGTCCCCATCGATAGCTCAGACATTTCCTTTTGAGCATCCTCAATTTTCCTATAGGCTTCAGCACAAAGGGTATAAATCATCAGAGTGTCCAAATACTGGTCCCCAACCCATTGTCTGCAGTACTCTGTGAGCACCTTGAAGAGACTGGAGTTGGTCCCTATCAGCACACACATCAGAGACCCCTTTAGGGTCAGGGCATATCAAGGCAGCTGTGTCCACGTCTTCTTTTACTCCTGCCACCTCCTCAGGGAATTCCAGGTGCACTATGACATACCCTTCATAGGGGTATTCATTCATGCTGAGACCACACAGGCCAAGGCCAGTCAATGGCTGGGTAGGCAGGTGCCTGAGCATCTCCGCCCCTTCAATCCTCACTGTGACCGCCGCTCGAGGCCCTATCAGTCCTGAGGGGATCCCAGCTGAGCAGTCTTTTCTGGGGGATCCTTCAAAACCTGTGGGCCTGGGTGGCCCCTGTCCCCAGACCCTCTCACAACTGATTCTCAGCTTTCCATAAACTCAGCCATCTGTTCTGTCAGGACCTGAACTTGTTGGGCAAGATCTTCTCTGGCGTTCACCATCAGCATGCCGGCTGTTTGTCGAGGTGATGTGCTGGCTGGCTCAGGTGTCTGGGCCTCCCAAAGCTCACTGGCAGTCTGCCTTTGCTCTTCCTCTCTGACCTCTTTTATCAGCTGGGAGTAACTTGGGTGGAGTTCCTGTCGTTCTCTTAGCTGGAGGTGAAGTAGAATCGGGCTGTAATACTGAGTTCCTCTTACAATTTGAGCCAGTCTGGTCTGGTTCATTTGCTCAGCAGTCACTGCTCCCCTAATGACAGCTCTCTGTAGCAGCCTCTCCAACATCTGTATATAGGCCAAGACCTTCTCTCGCCGGCACTGCTTAGCATTGAGAAAGTTACAGTAACTGTCTTCAGGGCCCTTTATGCTCCCAAAGGTGTGAGTGAGGGCCTCTAGGCAGTCCTTTACACTGACCTCAGGTTTAGCCAGCTTCAAGGTGCAAATCACATCTAAGGCTGGGCCCCTGAGACGCTACTAAACATCTTTGCCTTTCTCTGTCTGGTACAGCCCACTGCTCTAGCATTTCAGTGGTGTGTTCTAGCCAGGGTTCGAACTCCTCTTCCCCAGGAAATAACCTTAACTTGCGGTAGGAGCTGGCCCTAGCATAGGGTAGCACACATTTTTCCAATGTCTGCTCCAGGGCTTCTGCCCAGTCATTGGCTGAGGCTGCTGCCCCTTAGCTAGAGACTTCTGAGCCAGGGCTCAACAAACCTGACAGATTAGCCATGATACAAACAGTAATTTCCTCAAATACACAACACAATTATTTCCCACTTAGCAAATCACTCAACATGTGCTTGCGAGGGGTACTCACCCAGTAATCCTGGATGAGCCCCCAAAATGTAACCCTTCTGTCAGGTAGTGCCAGCAGCAGCCAGGGCCGGGTTCAATATCTAGGGGTCTCTTTTCATCCATCTCACACAGAACCGGCTTGAGCCCCCACCCAGTAGCTTGGGAAATTCACACACCCCTGGGCACCTCTGAGAAGCAGTGCTTCCCCACTTGCAAGCACAGACTCTGAGTGTAGAAAAGAAACTTTTAATGAAAGGGGGAGAGAACTTACATGGCATTAGCTCAGAAAAATACCACAAACATAGTTCCTAACCCCTCACGAGTAACCGTCCCAGCTCAAATGGATTGAGCAATGTCCTTTGCCCCTCAGGCTCACTAGTCCAACAATGTAAGGGTTCCATTCATTTACCCAAACTTTCTCCATACCCCACTTCAAACGGCCCACTTACAGCCCTGTCCAGTCAGTGCAGACCCCAACACAACACCCTGATGACTCCATTAATTGAGCCTGAGGCCATGCCACCTTTGTGCTGCTCCTGTGGTCTGCTAGCGCCGCCTGCCGTCGCTCCTGCCAGCCATCCGTTGGTCGTTCTCGCCAGCCACTCCGCTGGCCGCCTTCCATCTCTCGCGCCAGCAATCTTGCTGGCTGCAATGGATCTGGCTCCAGGCCAAACCAGTGACTTCAGCTTTTAGTGATTTCAAGTCTTTAGCCACCACCTAGGCTGGTAAAAAATTCCAGCTTCCACTGGACTAGCAAAAAGACTCCTGCTGGAGTCTGCTTTAGGTCTATCCTTAAAACAAGGGGGGGAAAGGCAGGTTGAACCAGTCTTACAGCTCATCCCTGGCAGGCATGAAGCAGGGTGGCTCAAGGCCTTCCCCTCCCCCTCTCCCGCCAAACTCAGTTCACTCAACTCTGGAAGGGGGAGACTTGTTCATCTGAGACCTCTTACAGTGATGGTGTCTCTTCTGCAAGCACTGGTCATATTTTACAGTTCCCACATTTCAGGGTAGCATGATTTGTGACCCCCACAACAACCCAAATTAATTACAATACATCACATTCCATTCTAACAACGGATCCTCCATCAGCCCTGGCTGAATTGGGTTTACATAACCACACCTCGGAATCCTTCTCCATCCTAGCATGAGCTGTATTTACATATCAACAGTTAACAGAGCTAACCAATTTGGTCTGGTAGCACTTTATAGACTAACAAAACATGTAGATGGTATCATAAGTTTTCATGGGCACAGCCCACATCATCTGAAGAAGTGGGCTGTGCCCACGAAAGCTCATGATACCATCTACATGTTTTGTTAGTCTATAAAGTGCTACCAGATCTTTTTTTTTTTTTCTGTAACAGACTAACTCGGCTACCCCCCTGAAGCTCCTAACCAATTTGAATGAGCATACCCACCCCCAGGGCAACTCTCTCCTTTAGCTGGCTGATAGCAAGCAGTAGTTCAGCCCCTGCTTACAGTCAAATGCAAAGTAGTATTATCTTCTTATTGGTCCTAGGAAAGAAATAAATTGTAAAGTTATATAAGTTGTTTTAATTATTTCAATAACAGAGAAAAGGACTTTATTGTAATCAAACATTAAAAATCTGATATTGCCTCTCTAATAGGTCACTATTGATAAAGCTGCTTGTACTAATAAACATCATTTTGGAATCCTGCCAGTTTGTTGTAGTTTACAGTAAATATTACAAAATATTTGTAGTTTACAGCAAATATTATGTTGTGTAGCTTCTGTAGCTACAAATTGCACCCTAAATTGATGATGGGTCAGGGTCCTTGATTGCCTATGACAATGAGGCCATAATTTGGGATCCCAAGGCAGTATCATAATTTAATAATAAAATTAATAATTATTATTATTAAGTATAACTTTGGTTTACTTGCTGTAAGTTTTTTAATTTAAATTTTAAATTTAATCTTTTTATGCCAAGGAAATTTATCATAAAAAAACAAAACAGAAAGCCTCCTAAAACCAGAGTGTCTTTCAGAATTGGCCTTTTTTCAAATGTTTACCTTTTATTAAAAATATTCCAAACAGACATTGTTGTGATGTCTGAAGAAGTCTTTAAAACTGTTATATTTAATTAGTTGTGGGAGGATATTATAATCAAGAAAAATAAGAGCCATTTAAAGTGTTTCTTTTCTAATATTAATTCTGAGGATAGGTTAGGACAGCAATGGGCTACCTGAATGGTGGTTGGCCACATGAGTTTCTCTCCTTCACCTAGGTAGGCCACAGCAACCCACAGCCTACTGGGGTTCTACCTGTGTATCCCCCCCTCTCCCATATGCGCCTCTCATGCACCAGAGCCCTACACTTACCTGCTTCTCCCCCTCTCTCCCAGCACTTTTGGAGCACACAAATCACCTTATTCATGCTTTGGTTCCACTTTCCCCTTCTCTCCCAAACTGCAAACAGCTGATTTGTGTTATTCCAGGTCTGAAAGGGAGAGGGAGGAGTGGGGATGGATTCGCAGCTCCTCCAAAAGTGCTGTGCGGGGAGGGAAGGGGGCGTAGGACGTGTGGGGCTCTGGTGTCCTGGTGCATGAGAGGCACATGCGGAAGCAGGGCACTGAGGGAGTCTGCGGGCCGCAGGTGGAGTCCCAGCCACAGGTTGCCCATCACTGGGTTAGGACTACATAGATATTTTTATAACAAAATGACTCTCCAGCAAAGGGCTAAAATGACTTACCGGAGTGCTACAGTTTTTGACATGCGTGAAGGTAAGCCATGAAGAATAAATGCTATTTTGGTGGTCTTAAAATGAGACAAAATAGTTTTTAGAATCATTAAAAGTTTTATCTCTTTTAGAGACATTTGCAGAACCCTCATTGCAGGCAACACAGATGAAACTGAAGAGAGCTCGTCTGGCAGATGATCTGAATGAGAAGATTGCTCAGAGGCCTGGCCCTATGGAACTGGTGGAAAAGAACATCCTTCCTGTAGACTCCAGTGTTAAAGAAGCAATTATAGGCAAGTAGAAGAGCTACAACTTGGATCTGCTATCAGTAAAGCAATATGAAAAATTAATAATTTGAATCTTAACTGTGAAGTAAAGGTCAATTTTAAACATTAGTTAATTAGCAATGTATTATGTCAGCTCTTATGGTGCTTACAGCCTACCAGCACTAAGTTGAGCAAAGTAATACTGTATTTATTCAAACTCCAGTTTTAACTGGATTGGAGTATAAAGCTATGTCTGTCTTACACAAGTGAATCTTTTCAATTAATTTGTAATCATTTTTAATAATTAAGTTACATAAATTACTCTTATTTAATCCTCCCATCTTAATGGACCATCCCATTGTAGCCTCAGATATACTGAACGTAACTGTTTTCATTCTTTCTGAGAAGACCATCCACATTGAGCCTACGTCTGCACTGCAGCGCTATTTCGGGATACCGGAGGTATCCTAAAATAGCTATTCTGTGTCTTTTGAGCAAGCCCGTTATTTAAAAAATGTCCCTGTAAACCTCATTCCACGAGGAGTAAGGGATGTTTTAGAATATTAATTACTTTCAAATTAAGTGCAGTGTAGATGGTGCCAAATTTTTAAATAAGCTATTTCGAAATTGACTCAAAATAAGCAACGCAATTGGCGTAGATCAAATTGTGTAGCTTATTTCGAGCTATGGGTGCAGTGTAGATGCTTTCTAAGTAACCAGTTTTTGGACCCTTGAAAATAATTTAAGATTACTTTGCTTGTATTAAAAATAATATTTACGTACAAAAATATTGAACTATAACAATCGTATGCTTGTTGAGTTCCAGCATTTCTTGGCTTCTCTAGCTAGTTAAATATTGACTTTTGAAAGTAAAGAGTTTATTTTTTGTGAACATCCTAGCAGTTGGACAAGAGAGTTATCCCCAAGCTTTGGATGATTACTCATTTGATGAAGACAGTAGTGATGCTTTATCTCCAGATCAGCCTGCTAGTCAGGAATCCCAGGGTTCAGCAGCATCTCCTGGTGAGCCAAAAACAAGTGACTCGCCATCGTCGGTAACATCAAACACTACTTCTATTACACAGGTACAGTTTATAAATGTCAGAAACAAATCACCAACCTATATATTGTAGTATTATATTTCAGTAAAGAGAGCACTTTTTTAAAAGCACATTTACCATGACATGATATTTAACTTTCTGTGTATATTTGTGGCATTTCACTTAAATGGTGCTCATTCTAGATACTATTGATCAATGTTTGAGTACATATTTGATCAGAGAGGTACTGAAGGTCCAGAGGGGTACCGAAGGCCCCAAACATAGCCAAAAGATACTACATTAGAAGGAGGAAACAAATAAAGAGGATTAGTTGTGTTCTCAGCTTTCTTTTATTTCCCTTATTTTTTCATTTATATTTATTGTACCTTTCCTGCTGGCAACCATCTCTGTCCCTCTTTCTAAGCAATATATGACTCCAGAAATACTTCTTCCTCTTAACCACCAGTTTTCAATTATCACACTGCCAAGCAACCCAGTACCTTCAGGTTACCAAACTAAAGTAGGCTGATTTAAGCTTTTAAAAACTCTCAGTACTATTTGTGTAGGCTGCTTTTCATGTTGATAAAATAACAGGATTCAAGTTAAGCAATGTGTCAAAAACAATTCTTTTAAAATAATTGTGCTGGTTAAAATCCGATTTACTCTGAAATGAACTAGTGGGACTTCTTGGTTCCTGCCTGTATGAACATAGTAGAGGAACAGATGAAGTGAACAAGACCTCCCTGCCTCCCAGGCCTCCCACCGTTATATAAGGATTGCATTTTACTTTTCCCTTTATTTCACGTACCCTTCCTCCGCACTCATAAAAGCAATGATAACTTTGTATAGTTGTCCCTCCACCTACCTTGTAGTGCTTAGGACATTGAACAAATAGTAAAAATAGTATGGCAACAAAAACCATAAAATATTAAATTTAACCCTGCAGATCGCTGTTCTGTTTAAAACAAAAAATCAGAAAGAGGGATTCCTACACCTTGCAAGCCCTTCTCACATCACATCAACCTTAAACCTCAATCCAGGATACAAATATATGGAACGTCTTTTGCAGTCAACATGAATAAACATTCAGAAAGTACTTTAAAAATAATGCAGTAGGCAACATTCACTCAACTTTCCTTCACACAGAAGAGAAAAAACAGATCAGTTCCTGAAGTATTCCATTCTTAGCTGTTACACTTGCTAAAGTGTTTGGTAACTTCTGATTTTAGTTATACTTTATAGCAGTGTATTGTGATAGCCTGGTCTGGTCAGTTTGAACAGAGGGAACATATCTGCATTTCTTTTATTTGCTAAATGAATACAGGGATCATTTGTACTATTTAATTATGCAAAGTGGTTAACAAAAGCAGGAGTAGGAAATTTCTCATATAGTATAATTTATATAATCAAATTTACCATTTCTTTGCTATCCATATATTTCACATTTTGACACTGAATCACTTATTTGGGGGTGGAAAGACACTACCCAGTTAAACCTTTGAAAAAGGCAAACTTTAATGTGTGGTCTAAACTTTTCTCTGTGTGGTCTAAACCAGATAATGAATTAAACAGTCATTGCTTGCTAGTATGTGTAATTACTGGATTCTTTTTAGTGGAATTTAGAGATACTTGTTTGCTTAGCTTACTTCGTAAATGCTTTCAGTAAAAGTATTGTTGCACTGAAATGTGCAGAACCCAGTTTGCTTCTCCTAGGTTCTGAAAGTAAAATGCTGGCTCCCCTGAAGACAATACTAAAATTCCCATTTGCTTCAAGGAAGGCAGAATTCCACCCCATATTTCTTCCAGAATCAGTACAACCTCTGCAGTCCATTGCAGAATGTGTTGTCTTTAACAGTCTCAGAGGGGTAGCCATGTTAGTCTGTAACTTAAAAAATAAAATAAAAAATGAGTGGTCCTGTAGCACCTTTAGTCTCTAAGGTACTACAGAACTACTTGTTTTTTAGGTTTTTTTCATCTATAAGAGTAATGGTTAACTGCAGTTGCTACCGCAGATATATAAACCATTGTAACTCTATTGAAGTCAGTCAGGGGAGCTATGACAATCTGCATTAGCTGGGGAGCTGATGCTGTGTCTCCAGAAAAGATCATGGAGCTAATTAATATGTTGGTTTCTATATTTATATCATTTTAAAACAAGGAAAATACTCACTGTTAAGAAACAAAACAACCTTGCTGTTTCTCATATAACCTAGATTTTCATTTGTTTTCTTGCATTATATATAAAACTTAGATTCTCCAAAGAAGAGTTAAAGCAAGGAAACCTGAAATGCTAAAAAGAACAAAACTAGCAGATCATAGACTCATAGAACACTAGAACTGGAAGGGACCTCAAGAGATCATCAAATCCAGTCCCCTACCTGCATGGCAAGACCAAGCACCATCTAGATCAGGGAGGACAAAAGCCTGTCAGCAGGCTGGATCCAGCCTGCCTAGCTCTTTGATCTACCCTGTGCAGCAGTTCCCGGAGAGCCCTTTAAATAGAAGTAGTTGAAAGGGTTTGCCACATCCCCGGCACCTCTGGCACATTGTCTGGGAGCCAGGATGGAGTGAGCCCTTTCAGCTGCTTCTATTCAAAGGGCTTGTGCCTTCCCCAGGGCTGCTGTTGACTCTCATTTAGCTTGTGGTCCAGTAGGACCCCTAGATCCCTATCTGCAGTACTCCTTCCTGCAGTCACTTCCCATTCTGTATGTATGAAACTGATTGTTCCTTCCTAAGTGGAGTACTTTGCATTTGTCCTTATTAAACTTCCTCCTGTTTACCTCAGAGCATTTCTCTAGTTTGTCCAGAACATTTTGAATGTTAAACCTATCCTCCAAAGCACTTGCAATCTCTCCCAGCTTGGTATCATCTGCCAACTTAATAATCATGCTCTCTATGCCATCATCCAAATCGTTGATGAAGACATTTAACAGAACCGGTCCCAAAACAAACCCCTGCTGAACCCCACTGTTATGCCCTTCCAGCATGACTGTGAACCATTAATAACTACTCTCTGAGAATGGTTATCCAACCAGTTAGGCACCCACCTTATAATAGCCCCATGTAGGTTGTATTTCCCTAGTTTATTGATAAGAAGGTCGTGCAAGACTGTATCAAATGCTTTACTAAAGTCTAGGTATACCACTTCCTCTGCTTCTCCCTTATCCAAAAGGCTTGATATCCTATCAAAGAAAGCATCAGATACACCATTAAACTCATCTGTAATAACATAATTTGTTTTAAGTTTATTTAAAAAAAAATACATGTACAAAAATCAAATGTAGATTTGACTCAGTAGCTTCAAAGTAGTACTACAGTAAAACTCCAATTGTCCGGCATCCAGTGGTCCGACACTCCCAATAGTCCGGCACCAACTGGAACCCCAAAGTTCTCCGGCCAGCTGGACAATTGGAGCTGCTCCGCGCCGCTTCCCCAAGTCCACCGCTGCCGCTGCTGAAACTGACCAGCAGCAGACTTGGGGAAGCGGCACAGAGCAGAGCAGCTGGGTTGCTGCCGGGTTGGTCCCGCAGCACTGCCCCTCACCTCCCTGCTCGGCACCCAGCAGCTCTGCTCCGCGCCGCTTTCCCAAGTCCGCTGCTGCAGCTGCTGAAACTGACGAGCGGCGGACTTAGGGAAGCTGCGGAGAAGAGCAGCTGGGGTGCTGCTGGGCGCTGAGCAGGGGGGTGAGGGGTGGTGCTGCGGGACAAACTGAGCAGCACCCCAGCTGCTCTGCCCGCTGCTTCCCCTAGTCCGCCGCTCGTCAGTTTCAGCAGCAGCAGACTTGGGGAAGCCGTGGGGCAGAGCAGCTGGGGTGCTGCAGGGTTGGTCCCACAGCAAAACGGGGAGGATTCACCAAACGCCGTGCCATTCCCCACCAACTCCCACCCCCCAGACCCACATGATTGTGAACCGTTAATAACTACTCTCTGAGAATGATTCTTTAGCCAGTTATGCACCCACTTTATAGTAGCCCCATGTAGAGCTAGTTTATGTATAAGAAGGTCATGTGAGACCAAATCAAATGCTTAACAAAAGTCTAGGTATGCCATGTCTACCAATTTCCCTTATCCACAAGGCTTGTTATCCTATCAAAGAAAGCTATCAGAGTGGTTTGACATGATTTGTTCTTTACAAATCCATGCATGCAGGCAGCCCGGCTCCAACTACATTTATATGACAGAGCCTCAGCAGGGGTAGGTCCAGCAAAAACCAGAACTCAGGAGTCCTGGCTTGCACCAGGTCCCGGACCGCTGTGCCTCTGTCTTTTAAATGTAGCAAGAGCCACGTGGGGGTAGGTCTGGAAACCAGCGCGATCTAGGACTCATGAATCCCAGCTTACGTTGGGTCCCAGACCTGTCCCTGCTGTGGCTCTGCCTTTTAAATGCAGTAAGAGTCATCTGGCTCTTACTACCTTTAAAATAAAGAGCCACAGTGCAAGTGGCTCCAGGACATCTGTGGCTCTGCTTCTCTTGCCCTCCCCCTCACACTGCAGAGACAGTACTGAGAGCTTTTAAGACAGCTTCCCCTAGCACCAGCTCCTGCTTCCCCTGCCCCCCTCCTCTCTTGCTGCCTCTGATACAGAGGAGGCAAGGGCTGGGGGGAATGAGTAGTCGAGTAGTCACTTGACTACCTGATAAGTCTAAGCTTATCGGGTAGTCAGCTACTCGAGTAGTCGCTTACATTCCTAATCCTTATTACATCATGCTGCACTTAAACATTCAACCCCTATCTTGCAAATTTTTTTTATTTACATAAAGACTTTTTTTTATGCTTACATTCATACATTCTTAATTATCTTCTCTGATTTAAACATGTTTAGCTTTTTCAGTGTGTATACGAATAATTATTTTACAGTTATGGAAAGATATAAGGAGGTAACAATTTTAATGGCCCAAGTAATGAGTATTAATTAATTAGTTAATACTTCTTTTGGTTGATAGCTATAATCTAGTGCTGGATTTTCAGAGGGACTTCATATGGAACTCAGGGTGTTCCTTGAAATTACAAAATGTAAAACTGAACATTTTGCAATATTTTCCTTTTTGTTTGTTTAAACTTACTTTTTACTGGTACACTTATTTTTTTGAACTGAGGCAATTGACTTAATATGGTCATGACTCCCATGAAATTGCAGCTACTTTACAACATGGCAAAAACTGGAATTATTCTGAACCTTTTTCCTGACCACCACCACAATAAAATGCAAAAAAAGGTTGCAAAGATCAACTTCAAGAAAAACATGTGTATTTGAGACAGCTGATAGTGTACATCATGTACGATGCAAATTGAGACATGGAGAAAATGTAATGTGCATTGAGTGAAATGAAAACAAACCACATGAAAACAGATCAGTAAATGAAGAGTTAGGTTCCTTATGAATACTTAAATAAAAATAATCAAAGTAATGAATGCCAAAAACCATTCAAGTGTTAAGTGTTAGATAGATACATGACTGCAACAACAAAACAACAGAGTACTTACAACTGATTTGAAAAGCTCTTCAAATATGGCTTTAAAGCTGGTTGCTGATTTTACACAGCATTTCATACTCTTTGGCTATGTTTACACTGCAGGCTATTGCCGGCAGAGAGTAGGCTAATGAAGCGCTCATTAGCATTTGTTGCGCTGTCATTTGCATGTTCTCTGCCTCCTTTGGCATTAGGATCTTTCGCAAAAGGTTTTTTTTGTGCAAAATGGACCCATCTACACTTCTTGTTTTTGCGCAAAAACCTCTTGCGCAAAAAGCATTGGCAGAGAATATGCAAATAACTGCACGAAAAATGCAAATGAGTGCTTCATTAGCCTACTCTCTGCCGGCAAAAGCCTGCAGTGTAGACATAACCTTCTATATATACATCTAGAAGTAAAAAACAGCTCTGCGACAGGATGAATCAGATGCTTATCTTCATGTTCCTTCGAAATATAAGAATAACTTCCGATGTGGAACATGGACTTGGGATATTGATCTTTCACTTTGTTAAGTTTCTCTGACAAACTTTGCATTTTATTACAACAGAAATTATAAAGAATATTTTAAAAGCAATGAAGTATAGTCAGGACTCTTTGAAGACTTCCTCCTGTACATGTTTCCTTCCTCCTGTACATATTTCTGGGCCTTAGAGAACTAAAACATTTATGACCCTTAGAGCAGATTGAGTGGTGACTAAAAAGTCATTTTGCTTTCACCTAACATGTTTGTATTTGGTAAGGATCAGGTATTTTAAGAACATAAGAACGGCCGTACTGGGTCAGACCGAATGTCCATCTAGCCCAGTAGCCTGTCTGCCGACAGTGGCCAGCACCAGGTGCC
>JANRFK010001605.1:23676194-23721437 GCA_030068395.1 Apalone spinifera
GCTAGATGGACCTTTGGTCTGACCCGGTACGGCTATTCTTATGTTCTTATGTAAAGAAGTGTTATTTACTCCTCAGAATACAAGAACTAGGGGGTCACCTAATGAAATTAATAGGCAGCAAGTTTAAAACAAATGATCAGGAACAGTCAACATGAATTCACCCAGGGCAAGTCATGCCTGACTAACTTGAGTGCCTTCTTTGATGAGGTAATTGGCTGTGGGGATATAGGGAAGGCGGTGGGACTTGATAAACCTTGACTTTAGCAAAGCTTGTAACAGTCTCCCACAGTTTTCTGGCCAGCATGTCAAAGAAGTATGGATTGGATAAATGGACTGTAAGGTGGATAGAAAGCTGGCTAGATCATCGAGAAGTTTGTGAATTGCTTTCCCCACCCTGAAGTGCAGCAATACCAGAATGAGACCCACTCTGATAGTTCAGAAGCAAATGGCAATAGCGCTGTGGAAGCTTGCAATTCCAGAGAGCTACAAGTCAGTTGAAAATCAATTCGCAGTGGGTAAATCTTCGGGGGAGGGGAGGGAGGCTGCTGTGATCCAACTAGCCAGGACAATCAATACCCTTCTGCTACGAAGCATGCAGGACATAGTGGGTGGATTTGCCACAGTGAGGTTCCTTAATTGTGGTGGGGCAATAAATGGAATGCATATTCCTATCTTGGCACCAGACCCCCTTGCCAAAGAGGACATAAACCACAAGGGGAACTTCTCGATGGTGCTGCAGGCATGGGTGCGTCACAAGGGCCGTTTCACCAACATCAACGTGGGATGGTTGGGACAGCTGCATGATACATGCATCTTTAGGAACTCTGGGCTCTTCAGAAAGCTGCTAGCTGGAATTTTCTTCCCAAACTGGAAAATTAACATTGGATGTGTTGAAATACCAATATGCCAGCTGTGCGGTTCTGCACTCTGTGCATGTGCAGATCGCTCTGCGCCGGCTCTTCCAGGTTGTAATCTACTCACCAGAGACAAGTAGATTACCTTATTTGTCAAGTCCTGTCAATAGTGATCTCTGGAGTTGCAGTGACACCAGATCAAGGTAGCATGGAAAGGTGTCCTACTGTGGAGGATGGAATAAGGCAGACCCCCAGGAACCTTGTGAGCAGAATTAAAGAGTTCCTCTGTGGGAGCTTTATGGGGATGTGCAGGGAGGATTCCTGCTCTATCTCCAGGCATGTTAACAATCTGTTCTGGGGACACCCTTCCCACCCCACTATGTAGCCAGAATGGCCACCACAGATTGTCTTACCCACTTGTAGCATAATTAAAACTGTGAACTCACCAGAAGTGTGGCCCCTCCCCCTCCACCACCGCTACTGCCATCAAGGCCCAGGAGTGAGGCATCCTGGGAGGAGGAGATTGTCTCTATAAGTATAAAAAGGTCTTGGCTGTCAGTGAGATCGGATGCTCTGCTCACCTGCTGATCGTTCCTCTCCTCTTCCTCAGCCACACTGTCCTCCACACTGCTGCCCAAGGCTGCCAGAGGAGTCTCTTGGGAGGAATCTGCAGATTGGCTTGGGAAACTGATTGGGTACCCCCCTAGAATCCCATGCAGCTGCTCATAGAAGCAGCATGTGTGCAGCAATGACCCAGACTGTCCGCTTGCCTCCTTTGTCTTCTGGAATGCCTGCCCGAGCCCCTTTATTTTCACATGGCACTGTTGTGCATTCCTGGCCTATCCTTGTTTCTCCATGCCATGTGCAATCTTGGCATAGATATCTGCATTTCTTTTGCTGCTTTGTAGTTCTGCCTGAACTGATTCCTCTTTCCACACTCAGCAGTGAGGTCCATGAACTTCTGCATGCTCCATGTTGGAGCTTGCTTGTGACACTGGTCACTCGTGGTCAGGTGTGCAGCTAAGGAGCACTGCATGCTCTGAGGTCTGCTTGCCACACTGGCCACACAGGAAATGAAATTCAAACTTTCCAAGAACTTTTCCTGTGCACCTGGAGAGCAGCGGGATTGAAAGTCCTGGCCTGAGTGGTCAGAGCAGGGTACTGAACTCACCAGAGGTCAAGAACATCAATTTTCACTGTGCTGCATCCGCAGTATCCTAAATTCAACTATGCAATGTTACGTTTACCATTGCTCCTTGTGAAAAGCAGGAGTACCAAACAGCTTTAACAGCAGCATGTTCAATAGACTGGACATGGTGGTGTGGACTCATTGTTTAGAAAATTGACCTAATGCAGCTAAGTTCAACCTAAGCTCCTACTGTAGCCCAGACCTATGAGAGTTCAGGCTTCTTCAGCAGCATTCCTCACACATGTCTCCAGACAGGAGATATGTAAGGCAGCAACTTGGTCCTCTGTACATACTTCCACGTCCCATTACGCTATCACACAGCAGGCGAGAGGTGACGCAGCTTTCAGCAGGGCTTTCCATTCAGCTATGGGATGAGCTCTCACCCCCTCTCCAAGCCACCTGCTGATGAGTTACCTATTGGAATGCGCATGAGTAATAATTTGAAGAAGAAAAACGTTACCTACCTCTGATAACTTGTTCTTCGAGATGTATTGCTCATGTCCATTCCAAATTCACCTGCCTCCCTTCTGTTGGAGTATTCCAGCGCGAAGGAACTGAGATGGCAGGGGAACAGCAGTGTCATTTATATGCCACCATAGAGGAACCACTAGAGGGGCATACACCTGATCCTTACTGCTTGGATAAAAGCTTGCTGATGATTGTGCACACGGTGCATGCACACACCTTTTGGAATGGACATGAGCAACACATCTTAAAGAAGATGGACCTGTGCTCTAACCCATTATAGCCATTCTTATGTTCTGGGGGATTGCCACATCTCAAAAAGGTGTATTAAAATTGGAGAAAGGTACAAAGAAACACAGCAAGAATGATTAGACAAATGGGAACTGCTTCCATACTAAGATTAAAAAGACTGGGGCTGTTTAATTTAGAAAAGAGATGACTATGAGGGAATATGAGATCTATAAAATCATGACTTGTGTGGAAAAAGTGAATAGGGAAGTGTTATTTATTTTATTCTTTCATATAAAACAAGAACTAAGAGCCACCCAATTAAAATAAGAGGCAGCTGGTTTAACAAAAGGAAGGCACAAATCAATCTATGGAACTTGTTGCCAGGAGATATTGTGAAGGCCAAAAGAATAACTGAGTTTAAAAAATAGCTAAGTTTGTGAAGGAGAGGTCCATAATAGCTAAAAGCTCAGATGGTTACGAACCCCACCCCCTGTTCTGAGTGTCCCTAAACCACCAATTTTCAGAAAATGGGCCTGGATGACAGAATACTGAACTAGAACAGCCATTGGTCTGCCCCAGTATGGCCATTTTTGTCACTTAGTATATGGAACTAAGGAAAGAGTGTGGCAGCACTTCCATCATAAAAAGGCTAAAATGTGCTCTTTCATCGTTCTGCCTGCCTGCCTGTCTGATAAAAATATGCTTTTGTTCTAAGATCTGGCAGCTCCAGTGATTAAGAATATTATGACCCAATATTTGTTAGAAAAAAATAAGTGGTTAAATATCCAGTGCCAGTTTTGATGAATGATTCTATCTCTGTTCCACTCCCATTATGGGTATCTGTGTAGGGAAGATTTTACTGAAACAACTCTTGCAACATCTCATTGCCTCCACAGAGGTGGATTTTTGTATAGAGCCTTTATTGATTGCTTCTCCATAAAGGCCTTAGGAAAATGGGCCTGGATGATAGGCCCATCCGTAACAATTCTTAGCAGTTACACAGTTACTAAATGCTCCCCCCGGAGGCAGGGCCGGCAGCCAGTGCACCCCCAGCTCCCAGCCCCCACTCCCGGGGAGCCCCCTGCTATCCCATGCTGCTGCCTCTGTATCTGCGACAGGTAGGAGCCGGTTTAAAAATCAGCTCCCTGTGCATCTGGCTCCTGCCTGCCGCCCCGAACTGCTGCCTCTGATACGGAGGCAACAGCATGGGGCTGCTGCTGCGGAGCAGCCTCTATCCACGGTGGGCCCAGGCTCGCCACAGACAGAGGCTGTTCCACAGTGAGCTCAAGCCTGCCTCGGACAGAGGCTGCTCCACAGCACTAGCCCCTGTTCACGGGGGGCCCAGAGCAATCTCTCTCTGCGATGGGCCTGAAACAGAGGCAGCGGGGCGGCAGGCAGGCAGCCCTAAGTTTAGGTTCCTTTATGCCTCAATAGTATTTGTTCATAGTTACTTTGTAAGGATGTCTGTGTAATAGTTATTTTATTTTATCATTTTTTCTAACTTTGTCTCTAAATAGCAAAGCCACCCCAAGAACCCAAATGACAAGCATAGGAGCAAGAAATGCAAAGAACCTAAACCTAGGGTAAAGAAGTTGAAGTACCATCAATATATCCCACCTGATCAGAAAGGTGAGAAGAACGAGCCACAGATGGACTCCAATTATGCTCGTTTGCTACAGCAGCAGCAGCTTTTTTTGCAGCTGCAGATCTTGAGCCAACAGCAACAACACTACAACTACCAGACAATTCTGCCTGCACCACTCAAGTATGTGAGACTTTTTCATTTTCCTTTAAAGAAATTAATTTGTTTTCGTTACCTACAAATTCTGCATTTGTTATATATTTTCCTAACTTTCTCCCATCACCATAGTATATGAGTGACTCACAAACATCATTAATTCCTAATATGTCTGTGAGGGAGAAAAGTATTACCTCAGTTTTATAGATAAGAGTCAGAGGAGGATTACATTATTTATGCAAAGTGTTGCAGGAAGTTGGTGAAGGAGCTGGACATTGACTCCTTAACCACAAGACCTCGTGTCCCTTTTGGAAGTGTTCCTATGCTTAACAATCACTAGGGCACATAATCCCTCAATATCAGTTTTTGAAAATCTAATTTGCAGCAATAAAGCATTCTCTTTCCAGCCTTCCGTAGTAACTGATAACTAAAAAAGTATAATCGGAGAGACAAATGTCATTTGTCACTAACTGCCATGTATCCTATCTTTGGAAGCAGTGATGCTGCTGTGTGGTTTCAGCCATTCACGCTATTATATGTAGGAACGTTACAAAAATATTTTAGCCCTGAATAAAATTTAACAAAGGAAATGCAGGGAATTTCAATTAAAATATTTGTAACTATAAAATATTTGTAACTGTGAAATATTTAATTTGTATTAAAACAACAAAGATTAGCCTTGCCTGCTGTAATACCAGTTTATATATGAGGGTTCCATTTGTCCATTTCAATGTAGGTGTGTGCATATCCAGAGCACAGTTGCCAGAATTTTTTCCGTTAATGGTTTCTGTTGGCTCAGCTCTAGTGTCTCAGTGCCATTCGTTCATAGCACTGGAATAAGGGGCCCTGCCAAGCCTGCGTCTTTCATTTCCTTCTTACTAGACACAATGGTTGTTGGAACTTCCCTCGTTGTTCAGGTATGGACACGATCACATAGGACCATGGGTAACTGCTCCACCCGAAACTCACCTCTCTTCATCTGATGGCCTGGAACCTTCATGGCTGAATCCTGAGGATCAGATTTGTCATAACAGATTCATAGAGCCTTACTGGGCAGTAGAAAACCTTCTGCTATGGCAATGTACTTGACAAAGTGGAAATGATTACCAGCATGGAGTTCCACCATAGCAATAGCTGAAAGAATGGATTTCCTCATCTCTGCTCAGATTATTTCATTGTGGATCACATCATGTATCTCAGCGTATTATGACCTTGCAAGGATCTCCCCTCTGCTGAATTGTAGGCCTTTTCAGCAGCTTTTCTAACTCATGTTCCTGTATAGGATATCTGCAGGGCTGCAACCTGGTGCTTGGTGCACATGTTCTCAGAACGTTATGGCATTGCTTAACAAGCCAGACTATGCCTTCTTGGGCCACAGAGTGTTGCAGTAATCGATGAGAAGCACAAATCCAGCACCAAGTAGCTCTCTGTGCTGATCTTTGTTGCTGGTACAGGCCAAAGGACATAAGAAGCACATGGGAAGGGGATGCTCCCCAGGCACCTAAAAAATATAAGGACAAGGTTTAGGCGGAACCCAGATTGACTTGGGCCCTCTCTCCATTCCTGGAGCCTTACCAGGCAGTGGTCTCATTGATGGGACCTAGCCCATCCTATGAGCTACCTCCCACTCCTGAAGGTGCAGCAGTAGGCACAGGGTGTACCTTACAGTGCCATCTGCCCTGGAAGCATGGCAATCAGCAAAAGATACTTTTCCCTCCTGGTGCCACTGATTCTACGGGAAGAGAAGCCCATAGATACTTTCCTCCCACCCACATCAAGGGCAAAGCTATCTATGGTGCCCCTACACATATTATCCCGAAGGCAATATTCTCCAGGGCCATGCTAGCAATGTCTGGAGCCACATCCCAGAGCACAGACCCACAAATAGGCAAGCTTCCATCACAGATCACTTAAATTCAGGCACTGATCCTCTGGGTCCCAACACAAGTCACCCAACTGGCTGGACGACTGGCTCATCAAAGGTCACATCAAAAGACAGATGCAGCATAGTGTTGAGGTGTTGTGAGCTATTTGTCATGCCCTGGGCATAATGATAAATGAACAAAAATTGACAGTGATCCCTATTCAGAGACTAGAGTTTATCAGGGAAGTCTTCCACACTACAAGCCAAGTTCCAAGCAATGTCAGATTTGTTTCCCCAAGTTACCATGTACCCGCTCATCACAACTCAGGTCTGTCTCCGACTGCTAGGGTACTTGGTAGCATGCACCTATATAGTCCAGCATAAAAGATTACAGCTTCCAGTATGGTTGTCATCAGTCTATTCCAGAGCCAGACATCCGTTGGACAGGCTCCTCATATCCCACCCAAGTACTCACTTCCCTCCAATGGTGATGCAATCCAAATCAATTGATGGAGAGGGTTCTATTTGCAGCCTCACAGTCCACAATATCTCTGGTGTTGGGTGCATACCTAGGTACCCTCAAAACCCAAGGTCTCAGGAGGAGTTGTCATTTCACATACATGTGAGATAGCTCAGGGAGATTTGCCTGGCATGCAAGGTGTTTCTTCCCCATCAGTCTGGTTGGGTGGTACAGGCACTGAAGGACAACATGGCCTCCATGTTTTCTGTCAATAGATAAGGGGGGGCCAGACTAAGATCCTGCTAAGCTGTGCAGTTTCCCATTAAGCCCCGTGAAGGGGCTCAAGGCTGTAGCAGTGAGAGGGATCTCTCCCTAAGTGTTGAAGCTGCAAGGGACAATGGAGGGGGCACCTTTCCCCACTGGTTCCAGCAGAGAGCTGCCCAGGTAAGCCTGAACCCCACTCCCTGCCCACCTTGAACTCTTGCCCCAGCACTGAGCACCCTCCCACACACTATAGCCCATGCCCCCAACCCAGAGCCTGTACCCCCACTTGCACCCCAACCTACAGCTCAGAGCCCCTTCCCAAATCTGGAACCTTATCCTCTCTCATCCCCATCCCACAGCCTGTTCCCCAGCCAGAGTGCTTACACTCCAACCATCTGCCCCAGCCCTTGCCCCCAAAACACTCAGAACCCCTTGGCCCCACTCCCACCAATTAAATTTTATGTGCCCCAATATGATGCTGTGTCATACATCACCTCCACATTGGTGCCCAGAAGAAAATGTATTCTGCTGAGGGGTGGGAAAAATTGGAGGAAACACTAGAACCTGTACTTCAGTCCTTTGTCTGGAAGCCCTATGCCTGGGGGACTTCTGCATACAGCATTCCATCCACTTAACAGCCTCTCACCTCCTGAGAGTTTGGAATTTGCTGGTGTATCACTTCAGCAGGTCCTTTTCCTTACTACAAGTGGTTCTCCAATCTGCACTTGTCCAGATGTTTTTCCAGAGGTGGGAGGCTCCCCAAGTGGACCTGTTTATGACCAGACAGAAGAGCAAGTGCCACCTATTGTGCTTGCTTACAGGGCCTCAGCAGCAGCTCATTGTCAGATGCTGTCATGTATGCTTTTCTGCCAGTTCCACTAATCGCAGGGTGTTGTGTAAGATCATGATTGCCCCAGCCTCAACTTGCCAGCATAGGCTCCAGCACTCTCTTGGACTTGTCAGTAGCAGCCCCCTGGACTCTTCCTGGCCATCCGGACCTCCTGTCTCAGGATCACAGCCAGTTGCTGCAACTAAACCTCGTCTTTCTCCATCCCATGGTGTGGATGCTGTGTGAGTGAGCCCTGAAAAGAAGGGCTGCTTCACTTAGGTTTGAAGTAGAAAGCCCTCCACTAGAGCTACCTACCTTGTGAAGTGGAAGCACTTCTACTGGGCTTCAGAGCAGGATCTCTCACCCATTAGTGCCACTTAACAATCATCAGTCAGGGTGCACTTGGTAGCCAGATCAGCCTTCCATCTGCACGTCCAAGGAAGGCCAGAATTCTCAGACAAGATGACAATCAGGGTCTTCAAGGGACTGTTCCTTCCAGTCCATGATCTGTATCCTGACTAGGTCTAAATCTAGTCCTTTACAATTTTACCAGCCCTCTTTTTGAGCCTTTAGCCTCTTGCTCTCTCTTGCATCTGTCTTGGAAATTTGCATTTCTTAGCGCTCTTACATCAGTGAGGCAAATCTCCAAGAGTAAAGCTCTTACATCGGAGCCCCCATAGACAGTGTTTTACAAAGACAAAGTGCAGCTGGGGCCCGACCATGCCCTCCTGGCAAAGGGGATGTCATGATTCCATGGCAACTAGGGCATCTTCTTCTTGGTCTTTCTGTCCAAAGCCACATACCTCTAAGGAAGACAGGTGTCTATACTATCTAGACATCAGGTATGCCCTAGCTTTTTACCTGCAGTGTTCAAAGCCTTTCTCTAGATCGACTCAAATTTTCATTGCAGTGGCTGACAGAATTAATGTCATCCCAGAGGATTTGTCCTGGATTACTTATTGCATCCATACTTGCTACAAGTTGGGGTGGGTAATGCCTTCACCAATACCAAGAAGAGTTACAAAAGATAAGTAGCCATTTTTTCTTCTTCATGTGCTTGCTGATGTCCATTCCATTGTAGGTGACTCCCAAGCAGTACTACCGGAGATGGGTAGGAGTCCGTGGACGTGTCAGTTGCAACACAGCTCTGTCAAATCCAGTGTCACCCATGGCTTGCTAGGTGATGGCATAATGCATCATGAAGGTGTGTACTGCAAATGTCCTGGATAGTGACACGAGCTAGGAAAGTGGCTGACAACACCTGAGCTCTTGTGATGTGATCTTCAAGATGTGTGGTTCATATCCATTCAATGACCCACCCTCCTTCCACTCTGTCAGAGTTCCAGCAAAAAGTAACTGAGGAAGGGAGGGGACCAGCAGCACCCCTTATACCAGTGCATGTGCACACCACTCCAGAAGGCAACAAAGCTAGTTCCCTACAGATACCACTGAGGAAAAGAAGTGTATGCATGGAATGTATATGTCACCCCATTTACCTAGTTTACTGCACTACTCAGCAGAACTTTAGTTAATTTCAATTTTTCCTCATGTGTTTTTGATATCTGATTGTGGTTTTCTTGCATTAATAGAAAAAATACTAGGGTATCTGAAACAAAGACCATTTGTGTTGTAAAAATCCTGTTGACCTTTTAGAGGTAAGGGTTCCTTAATATTTTGGTAGTGTAATAAACTGATTTAAACATAAACTTGTAAAATTATCTGTATGCTTCATAAAATACCAATATATTCTCCCCAGCAAACTTTTCTCTGCAAGCAATTCACAAATCATCTAAAATACTTTATGAATCCTGCTGTTAATAATGCATCTCAGAAAAGTGAGTTTTCAGCCATTAAGTGGATAAATTTTAAATTCAGCAGCATTGCCTCTTACAAGTCAATAACATGATAGGTCACTGATACTTTTATGCTTTTTTTACATACAGACCTCTCAGTGACAAACAGAATAACAATGGGAATGTACAACTGACTGCTTTGAGCAACAGCACACCTACATCAGTAGTATGCACACCAAGGCAAAACAGTAATGCTCCCAGCAGGAAACCAGGACCGCTTCCATCAAGCTTGGATGACCTAAAGGTAAAAATGAAGAGGGATTTGTCCATGTACAAATATCAGCGAAGGTTATAACTTGCAAAATGTTACTGACAGGCATAAGCCTGGATTTTATTTTTCTATTAAAATTGTACGTTACATTTCCTCTGAGATTTTATAGAGATGCTTTTGTCATTTTCATATACTATCAACCTTTATTTTTGTTTTTTTAGCACCCCCTCCCGAATTGCCAAGAAGCTCTTTCCTTGTCCAAAGCATTTATTAAATGTTACGCAATCTAGGGATGTAAAAGAGTAAAAGACCTGGTACTGGGGGGAGCCATCTTAAAAGCCAGTTCTCCCCAGCACTATCTCCACAGTGCTGCTCCCCCCACCCCACCCAGTACTGCTGCTTCTATGAGAGGCAGTGTGGGATGGGGAGGGGTCAGAGGGTACTGCTCCAGCTGACTAGGCAGCCTGGCTCAGTCCCAGCTTACACCGAGACCAAACCCTGCTGTGACTCTGCAATTTAAAAGGCAATAGGAGCCGGGCAACTTATCCTTCCCCCACCCATCCCCAGCCCACTCCTACTGCATTTTAAATTGCAGAGCTGCAGCAGAGTTTGGTCCCAGCGTGAGCCAGGACTGAGCCAGCAGCCTTCCCTTATCAACTAATCAAGTAGTATTACTCAGTTAGTAAAATAACCGCATTTTAACATCCGTAATCTAATCTTGTCAATACTTCTGTCCCTCAGATAAGAAAAGAACATAAAGTATGTAAATAAATCTGTATGAAGGTGTCAAGGCTGTTCCCCACTCTGACACTTTGAGTGCAGAAGGTGGGGGCCCGCAAGAGACCTTAAATACTTGCCTATATAGGCTTCTGCTTACAAAAACTCCCCGAGGTCACAGATTTCATTGGGAGATAACTGCCACCACCAGGTATAAAAACAAAACCCCATCTTCTGAAACCCATGAAGAAGTACTTGAACTTCTTCCAGAGGAGTACCCACCAAACTCTTTTACTACAGAGAGCTTGAGAAAAACAGAAAACAAATTGCAATCTCTGCTAGCTGCCCTCTCAGTCTTAAGCATACATACATAGACCTCCTGTTACCTTCCAGGACATAAGAATCAAATCATCGCCTTAAAAAGGTGCTCTTATTAACAAAACAAAAAGATATACTTGATAAAGCATACTTGGTTGCTAAGTGTTATAAAGCAGCTGAGAAAAGAACAGATTAAAACACAGAGAAACATAGTATCCCTGGGTACAGCTTAGATATAGTGAATGGGGGCTGCACATGGATTCAGCACAGAGAAGTTTAACCAAATAACAAAACAAAGAAAAATAACCTGATCGTGACTAAATATACATTTCTCTATTTACTCACGATCCATATAGATCTGTACTTCAAGGTCCGGTCCATTCCCATGCCCAATATTCCTCATAAGGATGGTAATTCTGATTACTTGCTTCCCCTGCTCAGCCTTGCTGCGGGTGACCATCCCCACCTTCTTGGCCTGTTTCACATGATTGGCTAAGTCCTCTCCCACCAGCATAGGAATGGAATAATCATCATAGACTGCAAAAGTCCAAATTCCTGACCAGCCCTTGTATGTAAGAGGCAACTTGGCTGCATTGAAGAGTCTGCCTTGAAGAGTTGAACTGTTACTTAGGCCTCTGGGTTGATGAATTCAGGGTCCACTAGGGGTTGGTGCATTGCGAACACCTGCATTCCAGTGTCTCTCCATGCAGAAACCTTCTTCCTGCCCACACTCATGCTTTCCCTTCATTCTGGGAAGCAGCTGGGACGGGGAACTCTTGGTGTGACCCCAATTCAATGAACTGCACTTTGTTGGTGCTCTTGGGGCAGTTGGTCTTCACATGCCCCAGCTCATTACATTTAAAACATAGTCCAGCCAGCCTGTCACTGGAGCGAGGTTGATTGCTAGAGAATGGGCTTGTGGATGAGAGAGTGTCTGTGGCTTCCCTTGGGGTGCAGAGGGCTCCTTCCTGCAAGGTAGGCCCTTGGATTGCCCCCGGTGGTGGGATGCCATCTCTGGGTGCTCTTTCTGATACTCTTTCAAATGGCTGTCAGTTTTGCTTCCCTTGATCAACTCCAGCCACCAGGCTCCGATTCTCCCTGCCTCTGTTATGGTTTTAGGCTTCCCATCTCAGATGTATCAATGGAGCTCTATAGGAACTGTTCCATTTTCATCAGGAAAACTAGCTCTTCCATAGTCTTGGGGATGATGTACCCAACACAGGCCCTTTCAAAATTCCCTAAGAATGCCTCTACATCATCTCCTACCCTGTATACTAGGTATTTCCTGGGCTGTGGAGCATTAGTTGAAGCAGGGTGGTTAGTCGGTGTAGTTGGAGTGCCCAGCTTCTTCATTTTCTCCAGTTCAACGTCTAAGCGCCTCATTTCCACCTCTCCATCTACACGCTTTTGCTTCTCCTTGGCTTCTAAACACTTCATCTGCAGGAAGAACTCTATCCCATTCTTAGTTAGACACTCTCCCACTTAAGGACACTCTCCCACTCTGAACACAGTGGTGGGGGAGAGGTATGGCAGCCACCCTCTGCTCCTGTCCCCACAAGATTGCTTCCCCCTGGCCTCACAGGGACATTCTCTTGTTCCTCCACCTCATGGTACGAGTCTTCCCCAGAGGTGAACTTCTTGCCCTGATCTGAGGCTGTTTTCACCTCGGTGCATTTCACTTCAAAGAAATACAGTGGCTTCTGAAAAAGTGTGTTTGCTCTTCCTCAAAAAAAAGCAGAAGAGCAAACGCGTTCCCTGGACACGGTGGAGTTTTTTTGGTATACTGAAAAAAACCCACAGTCTAGCCATACCCCCAGAGGGGATCCCTCTCCCCCCCAAGCTCTTGCATCAGGCAAGATGCAGCATTCAACTCAGCAGCACTCGGGTCAGCAACTTGTTGACTCTGACACCTCTTGGGTATGGCTAGGAACCTAATTGGAATTGATATGCACAAGCACTCGAAGAAGGAAAAATGGTTACTCACCTTTTGTATCTTATTCTTTGAGATGTATTGGTCACATCTATTCCCTACCCACCTTCCTTCTCCTCTGTTGGAATAGCCAACAAGAAAAAACAGAAGAGCAGTTGGGTTTGCAGTATCATATAAAGTGTACTGCATCAGTGCCACCTCAGGGCACTCCAGAGCTGACTCAAAGGGTACATAGCAACGTAAGAATGGCAGACCAAAGGTCCATCTAGCATTGTATCCTGTCTTCCTACCATGGTCAATGCCAGATATGCCAGAGGGAATGAACAGAACAGGTAATAATCAAGTGATCCATCCCCTGTTGCCCATTCCCAGCTTTTCACAAACATAGTCTAAGGACACTATTCCTGCCCATCCTGGCTAATAGCCGTTGATGGACCTATCCTCCATGAGTTTATGTAGTTCTTTTTTTAACTCTGTTCCTTCACAATATCCTCTGGCAAAGAGTTCCGCAGGTTGACTATGTGTTTTGTGAAGACATACTTCTTTTAGTTTGTTTTAAACCTGATACCTATTCATTTCATTTGGTGACAACTAGTTCTCGAACTATGGAAACAAGTAAATAACTTTTCCATATTTACGTTCTCTACAGCTGTCATGGCTTTATAGACCTCTAGCCTATCCTCCCATTCCCTTAGTCTCCTCTTTCCTAAGATGAAAAGTCCCAGTCTTATTAATCTCTCATATGGTAGCTGTTCCATACCCTAATCATTCTTGCTGCTCTTTTCTGAACTTTTTCCAATGCCAAGATATCTTTCTTGAGATGAAGTGACTACACCTGCATGCACTATTCAAGATGTGGGTGTACTATGGTGTACTTGAGTGTAACAGCTAAATTAGTCCCCATTATTTTATACATATAGTTGGGATTATTTTTTCATTACTTTGCATTTATCAACATTAAAATTCATCTGCCATTTTGCTGCCCAGTCACTTAGTTTTTTGAAGCTCTTTACAGTCTGCTTTGGACTTAACTATCTTCAGCAGTTTGGTGTCACCTGCAAATTTTGTTATCTCATTGTTTACCCTTCTCTTCCTTTATTAATATGTTGCGTATGATCATTTATGAATATGTTGAATATGATTGGTCCCAGCATGAACTCGTGGAAGACACCACTAGTTACCTCTCTCCAGTCTGAAAACTGACTATTTATTCCTACCCTTTGTTTCCTATCTTTTAATCAGTTATCAATTCATGTGAAGATCTTCCCTTTTATCCCGTAACAGTTTATTTTGCTTAAGAGCCTGGTGAGGGATCTTGTGAAATGCTTTCTGGAAATCTAAGTACATGATATCTACTGGATTCCCTTTGTCCGTATGCTTATTGACTCCCTCAAAGAATTCTAATAGACTGATGAGGCATGATTTTTCCTTTATAGAAACCATGTTGACTTTTCCCCAACAAAATGTGTTCATATATGTGTTTGACAGTTCTGTTCTTTACTTTAGTTTCAACCAATTTGCCCAGTACTGAGGTTAAACTTACTACCCTGTAATTGCTAGGATCACTTCTACAGCCCTTTTTAAAAATTGGCATTTCATTAGCTATCCTCCGGTCATTTTTACAGAAGATTATTTAAAGGCTAGGTTACAAAAATAGTTCAGCAATTTCACATTTTGAGTTTTTTCTGAAATCTCCAGTGAGTGTCATCCGATCCCAGTGACTTGTTACTGTTAAGTTTATCAATTTGTTCCACAACTTCCTCTAATGATACCTCAATCTGGAACAATTCCTCAAATTCATCACCTAAAAAGAATGGCTCAAGTTGGGACTCTCCCTCACCTCTTCATTTGTCATCATTGAAACAAAGTATTAATTTAAATTCTCTGCAATGATCTTATCATCCTTTAGTGCACCTTTAGAATCTCTATCATCCAGTTGTTTAGAAGGCTTCCTGTTTCTGATATCCTTAAAAAAATTGCTTTTACTTTCTAAGTTTTTGGATAGCTGTTCAAATTCCTTTTGGGCCTTCCTAATTATATTTTTACACTTCATTGGACAGACTTTATGTTCCTTTCTGTTTTCTTCACTAGGATTTAACTTCTACTTTTTAAACTATGCCTTTTTATCTCTTACAGCTTCTTTTACTGGGTTGTTAAGCAACAGTAGCACTTTTTTGGTTTTCTTCCTGTGTTTTTTTTAATTTGGGCATACATTTAAGTTGAGCCTATATTATGGTGTCTTTGAAAAGTTTCCAAGCAGCCTGCAGGAATTTTACTTTTGGCACTGTACCTTTTAATTTTTGTTTAACTAACGTCCTCATTTTTGTGTAGTTCCCCTTTCTGAAATTAAATGTCATAGTATTGGGCTGCTGTGGTGTTTTTCCCACCACAAGGATGTTAAATTTAATTATAGTATGCTCACTATTTTCAAGCGGGCCAGCTGTATTCACCTCTTGGACCAGATCTTGTGATCCACGTAGGACTAAATCAAGAATCACCTCTCCTCTTGTGGGTTCTAGCTGCTCCAAGAAGCAGTTATCTAAGGTGTTAAAAAACTTTATCTCTGCTTCCCGTCCTGAGTTGGTGTGTGTCCAGCCAATATAGGAGTAGTCATTATTGAGTTTTTTATTTTTATAGCCTCTCTAATCTCCCTTAGCATTTCACAGTCACTATCACTAGCCTGCGCACACCTAATTGGAATAGATATGGGCAACACATCTCAAAGAACAACAGTTACCAAAGGTAACTGTTTTATCTATTGGTTAGCAGTGTCCTTTGAGACCATTTCTGCACGTGAAGTGCCTCTGCAGCTCACACCTGAGGGCACAAAGGGCAGAGAAGACTCAGCAATCCCTAAGTTCCTTCTTACTATCCATGGCAGTCAGACAACACCGTTGCAGTATCTGCTTTTGTGTGCAATGTATGCCCTACTTAAACTTTTATCGAATAGAATAGATAGATTGATATGGTAAATGTAGTTTCCTATCTCCCCAGAGATTCCAAATAACACGTCTCAGTTTCTAGGACACATTGCCTCATGATTCATATCACACAAAAACAACAAGGAGCCAGAAAACTGAAGTGGGTCATTTACAGCATTTGGTGTGGAGATGTGACCTATTTCCACTCTGACTTAATTAGCTTCATTAACACAAGAAACTTCTTCCTTATATATATATAATCCTGCTTCTGTAACTTCCACTCCAATTCATCTGATGAAGTGGGTTTTTTACCCACAAAAGCGTATGCCCTAATAAATCTGTTAGTCTCTGTACTGGTAGCAGTTTGGAGGGAGGCCATGTTGCCTCGCTACACTGCATTCCAACCAGTTGGTAGGCCTATCAGGCCCTGCTGCAGGGTTGGCCTGCCTTAGTCTTGGGGGGGCTCCAGCTTATAGCCCAGTCAAATAGCAGCCCAAGTGCCTGGGCCCTAGCTCAGGGTGAGGTAGTCAAAAGATCTGGGGCTCAGGCCAGTGCTCTGGCCCAAGCAGCAGTTCACAGGCTTTCTTTTGGACGAGCAATAGTTGAATGACCCATTCCTTGCCTAGGGCGGGATCTGAAAACAGTTAAGGGCTCAGATCTCTCTGCAGGCTGAGCAGCACTCCATAAGCCCAGGCCCTTGGGTAGGGTGGGGCGATAGACAGTTTAAGGGCTCAGACCTGGCTGCAGGCTGAGCAACAGTTTATAAAGCCAAGCCCGTGGGCAGGGCGGAGCGATAAACAAACAGTTTAAGGGCTCAGACTGCCTGCAGGTTGATCAGTAGTCTAGAAGCCCAGGCCTTTGGTCAGGGTGAGGCTGTAAGCAGTACAAACAGTTCAGTAGCTCAGACCTATCAAGGAGCTGAGCAGGGGTCGGGGCTCCTTGCTTTGGCAGAGAACCAACAAGTGCAGGGGTTTTTACCCCCGACAAGGGAAAACCTGCCACCCAAGGTGAGGGGTGGGAGGCGGGATGCAGCGTTCCATTGCATCCCAGCCCAGGGCCCTACCAGTGGCAGAGCGGGCTGCCACTGTGTCGGCGGGGATCCTGGTCACAATATGCCAACCAGATCACAGAGTCAGCAGAGACCCTGACCGCAGCACACCACCCAGTTGACCTCCATTTCCTCAGCCAGCAATGGGTTGACTATCCCTGGGCCACTTCCCCCAGGAGGCGTACTGGGATCAGCCTCTGCTCCTCGGGGTCTGCTGGGGATAATGGTACTGACAGAGTGTCTATGGGCTCCAGATCAGGGTCAAACTGCAGTCTGAGTGGCCCAGCCCAGTCTTCTGAGCTCAGCAGTTGTCCTGGCTATCCTGGCCAGTTTTCTGGGCCCAGCAGTGGGCCCAGTGGTCCACATCAGTCTTATGGGCCAGGCAGTGGCCCCAGCAGCCCATGCCAGTTCTCCCTTCTAAAGCGCTGTGGTTGGGCCTTTCTCCTTGGGAGCTTGGGCAGAGTGTCTGGTTCTGTGGCTGGGCCCCGACTGAGCTCAGGGCTACCCCTCTGAGTCATAACATGGCATGCCAGACTTCATCTAAGCTCCCATTCAAAGGTGACTGAAATCAGTGTATCTGCACAGCAGACACCACGTGGATGTGGTAGGCCTGGTTCCCGTATCTGAAATATATTGAACATCTACACAGGGTTTACTGCACACATTTACAAGCCACTATTTTTTAACACTGGCTTCCAGGAATTGGATGGTAGTTTTTCTAGGGTTCTCCTACAGTCATTATTTAAGTAGGACTCCTAGTACCCAATCCCAACCAACCAGAAAACTGCTTGTTAATCACCAAAAGAGGAATCTATGTGTAAAATCACTCACAAAAAGAGTGTTTACTTATCTAGCAGTAGCTGTGCTTCTTTGAGTTGTGTTGTCCATGCAGATTCCACACCCCATTATATTTTCCTGTGAATACAGAGTTCTTCTCCTGTGGAATTGATGAAGAAATTGAGGGACAGATGGGCCTACTTTTCCTGTGTGCACTCAGTTGGGGGGCAGTTAGGGTGCAGGTGTGGCCCTAACAGACACTGTTAACCAAAAGAATATGGTCTTTTGCACATGAGGTGCATGTGCACCAAAAGTGGAATGATGTGAATACCACAGCTACTGTTGGCAAGGAATCCTTTATTTCTAAATACAAATTTTGATGGCAAGAATTATATAAAACACATACTTATTAACTTGCTCCTTCAGTACATAATTTACCTCCAGTGAGTATGAGCTTATTTGATTGGAAAATCCAGGGCTCTCCCCATCAGAAGTTAGATAGCTAAATTCATTATGCTTTTCATTCTTGTGAAAGAAACCCAGGTGGCCTATGGTAATATTTAGTCAATTCTAACTAATGGTAACTAATGCACCGAGTCATCCAATCCCCCTGATAAATTTCTGATACAGTAGGTCCAATAATCTTGCCTCATGCTGACATAAGGAAGTGACTCGGCATGCCAAATTTTGTGTTTCCACGCCGTTAATGTGCAAATTTGTCAGACACTGTAGATTTGTTTCAGAAGTATTCAGTCCAGAGTGAAGAGATTATGTACTTTCATATTTCACAGATGAGTTTTGTTTTTGTTAAAGAAGTATGCAGTGTGCTTACAGAGTTATCTGAAATGTTTGTCCATTGTACAACAATAACAATGGCTTTCCACCAAACCATAAATAACATATTCATATAGATATTTTTACATAAATGTTGCTATAAAGAATCTCTCTAGACTATAATGAATAGGAAATATGTTAAAAAGGAAGTTATTTTAGCAGAATGCAGTGTAAGTAAAACAACATGCTGTTTGTTTTGTTTTTAATACTAAATCTTATTTTCTCCTCAGGTAGCTGAACTGAAGATGGAGTTGAAGTTAAGAGGCTTGCCAGTGTCTGGAACTAAAACAGATCTTATTGAGCGCCTGAAATCCTACCAAGATCTTAACAATAATGGTATCAATACTAATAATGTGGTTGCAATAACCACTTCTACTGGTGTCACTAGTAACACAGGGGAGGTAACTGTGGCATTCTCTGTTACAGCATTAAATAAATCAATGGGGAGTTTTCCTTCAGAAACATCGTCTGCTGGAACTGGCTTCAAGTTAGCGCATACTGAAAGCATTAGTTCCCCATTGCCTATTTCACCATCTCCTTCCGAACAATCAAGTCTAAGCACAGATGACACTAACATGACAGACACTTTCTCGGAAATGATGACCATGATGTCACCGTCCCAGTTCTTAAGTACTTCACCTGTAAAAGTGACTGTTAATGAAGATACTCTGACTCACACCAGTGCAAGCATCTCGAGCATGGAGCTTGATGCAGCAGAAAAGGACCGCAAGCTTCAAGAAAAAGAGAAGCAGATTGAAGAGCTCAAACGGAAACTGGAACAAGAACAGAAACTTGTGGAAATACTGAAAATGCAACTGGAGGTTGAAAAACGGAGTCAACAGCAGCAATCCCAATCTCCTGCTGACTCTATAACTGCTTTGGATCAGAAACAATTAAATTCTGCTGTCAAAGATGAAAACACTCTTAATGATTGTTTTAGTCCAAGGCAAGCAGTATCTGTAGCTAGCCAGCCTTTAGGACAGCCAGTGTCTACTGGTGGCCAGAACCTAGTTGCTAAAAAGGCTGTCATTATCAAGCAGGAGGTGCCTTTAGCCAAAGCTGAGCCACAGAATGTAATCTCTCAACTCTATGTGAGTTCCCAGAGGCAGCCACAAACAGCAGTTGTTGCCCAGCCTCAAGCTTTACTAACTACCCATGGAACAACACAGTTACTACTCCCACTGTCTATCCAGGGAACTAATTCAGCCACTTCAGTGCAACTACCAGTGGGAAATATAAAGCTACAGGTATGAAATGTTTTCTCTAATTTTAATCATTTCAATTGCCCATTATGATTGTCAACAATGCTACTCATTTTTATATACAGAGTAGAAAAGTATTATTTATCTACTATATATTTTGGAGAGTGTGTGTGTGTGTCTGTGTCCATCCGTCTGTGAGTCTGTTTGTTCAAGAACTCCTACTAAATGATAAAAGCTAAGACCACCAAATTTGGAATGCAGGTTCCTCTTCTCATAACTTAAAGAAATGTCAGGGTTTGGTGGTCCCATGACAATGGGATGTGTCTGGAATTCAATTTTTATCATAGCATGGAAAGAGAGGAGCCTAGTAGGATGAAGTTATACTGTAGAATGACCACGGGGGGGCAGCAAGGGACCAAAGATGGGGACCAGGACAGCTATAACCCCATTGGCTGGCAAGGGCGGAGAAAGGGACAGCTATCTATTATATATTTCAGAGAGTTTATCTTTGTGTCTGTCCCCCAGCCAGGGGACATGCACCCCTCCACCGGCTGTGCCTGCTGCAGCGGCCATGGACAGACCTGGCCCCAAGCTGTTAGAGTGAGAGAAGGCTGGGGTTGTCCTCTCTCCCTGGGGCAGCCTGCATACTGAACCCCTCCTCTCCACCCCAACTCAAGTACATTATTTAAATGAAGAAAAACAAAACTTATTTGAGATATGGACCCAAGCAACACTGAGAAAATCTTCTAGTGTGCTTAATAATTGTAAAAATAGACTGATTGACCAACGCATTAGACTTGAGTGGAAACTATCAGGAGCCAACCTTTTCAGTTAGCTTCTTTTCCCAAACCCAGGCATCTTCTTGAGTCCATTTTGTGCATTCTAGCAAAGATTTTTTTAAAAATGTCCTTGGTAATTACCCTGCCCGGAGATTAAGCCTATAAGTTGGACCTCTCTGATCCAGCACCCTCGGGACCTGACCAGACCCAAACGAGGGAATTTGCCTGTCCAGGCACCCTGTTACCTGCCCCACAGCCCACCTCCCCTCCCCACTGCCAGCCCTAGCTGCCTCCCCTGCCGGGTTGCCATGCTGCTGCAGGCCCAGCAGCCCAGACTGCTTCGTCCCTGGCCTCACTAATGGAACTGCGCAGCCCAACCCCACCTCTGCTCCCAGGGCTATTGCAGCTGCACATCCCCGGCCCTGCGTCTGGGGATGCCATGGCCCCGGCTAGGCTACCGGGGCTGCCAGCCCTCTTGCCACTGGGGCTCTCAGCCAGGTCTCCCTGGTCCTCTGATGTTGCTGGATGAGGGAATCCCAGTTTTTGGAGATCCAACCTGTAGTAGCCCAGGAGACAAGAACCTGCAGTTCTCTGTCCCTTTCCACACTGTTTCCTGCCCCCAATAAAGCAAGTGTCACTTTCTTCCATGACTCATATGTTCTTCACTGATGAATAAGATCAGTTCCGAATCCCAACCATCAGATTAAATGAATTGACATGCACTTACCTAACAATCAGTTTTAGGTTCTTCCTAAATCAATTAATTCTAGCCTGAAAAAACCACATGCCCCTCACCAGTTAACATATTTTGTACTCCCCCATGCGAGTGTAGATTGGGAAGGCCTGTTTCTTTGCTGGGAACCTCTGCTGCCTTCTTGGATCTGCAAATAGCTCTTCTCCACATGGCTCACTCTGCTCCTTGCTCCCCTAACCTTCAGGTAAAGAGCAGACCCTGTCCCCTTTGCTCCTTTTTTCTTTGCTCCAATGTCCGCACTCTCTCAATATAAATCAGTTAAATGGTTCTATTGCAACTGATCTTCATGAAATTCTGTAGTACTGAAATGTGAATGGAAACTTTGGAGTCTCCTTGCTCTCCTTTCATTTAGATTTTGTAGTACTGACATCACTTAGGGGTTGTTTTGGGTTTTTTTTTAAGTAGTCTATCAGGATAAGAATAAAAAACCCTGATGACTGATACCTGCATGCAGTGATGGTATACTTTATTTAGGAATTAGAAACTGCCCAGATTGCATTGGGAGAGAGTTAGCCTTGGCATAGAAAAGTTCTTAATGTCTTTTTCTTTGGAGCAGATGGAAGGGTGATGGGCCAGGGTTACCTTACATTTAAGTTTCAAGAAACAGGTGTATAAAAAGGGGGTTCTCAGAAGTATCCTATTTAGATTTTCTGATCTATGCTGGATCAGAGCATATAACTCAAAATGCAGTCATTTGCAAAACGTGTACATTTGTTTGTAAAATGTGTATTGGGATTTTTTTTCCAAAGTTCAACTGTTTGCCCATCTACTTCTATTTTACTTTCATGTACTCAAGTATTGTGCTGCATAGTTTTGTGAAATCTGAAACAATATTCAAAGTGTGACTTCTTGACTATTGTACATTACTACTGTTGAGGATTATTGATTATGTGATAACTAAATTGTAAATAGCGAAAACGTTAAATGTCATTGTGTAAATCTAATGTCTCTTTAGGCTCAGTCACAAGCAGGAATTCAGGCTTCATCACAAGTATCTGCACCTGTTTCTTCTTCTGGTCTAGTTCAGACAGCACCACAGGTGCATGGTCGACCATCAAAACAAAATACTGTCACACACTATGTGCTCAGTCAGGCCCAACAGATAAGAAAGGTTTGTGACTACTGAGGAGATATAAATGTGAAATTAGTATATACTGCAATTTGAAGCACTTCTGTTACCATTTGCTGAAATAGCCTTTCTAAGTCAGACAACATGGTTTACTGGATACTTAAATATACAGTGGACTAGAAACAATTATTCTTTTGCCCAGTTATTAGGGTGCCCATTTGGGAAACTCAGTTTCCAGGCTCTGCTGAACAACTTCTATGGGAGAGATTGAGAGAGACTGATCCCGTATGATATACCTTGGTGATGGGAAATTCTGTTTCAAATTAGTGTCTGGAAATTTGAACCAAAGTCTCCCATATAACAGTGACAACTGGAACCACTGGGCTAAAGAACATATGAGGGATGAATTTCCTTCTTTTTTTGTAAGAAAGGCACCAAAGCCAGATCTGGCTAACGCCAGGGCTATGTATCCACAGGTTTGTGAATTCACAGTGGAGGGAAGCACCTCCCTCTAGCCCACAATTAGATTCCCAACTCCCTGTAAGGCCCAAGACTTAGACCATGCCCCTTTCAGACATTTTCTGTTGCCTAGTTTAGGCAACTTCCTGCTCAGTATGACATCTTGTACGAATCCTGCTCCTTGCTATGTAACTTGGGTCTGTGGATTCCACTGCACCTGAGGGTACTTATATTTTAGGGATTGTACTGCTTAGTCTGTCAGCTTTCGGGATCTAGTCACTAACTTTCTCTGTGTACCATATTTTCCCTATGTAGAAAAAGGGGCTGATGGGCCTTAAACTTTAATAACATAAGTATTATGAAAGAAAATTATTATATGAGTACTAGCTATTTTATTTGTTATACAGCACATATTACTGTACTGATGGGGTAAAATGTTGTTCCCATTTTTCTGTTTCTTTTGATTGTGCTCAAATACCAGCTAACCTTCTCAAATAAGATTTTTTTTTACCTGAAAGGAATAGACTGTATTTATGTAGGTTCACTGTATTTATGTAGGTTTGATAATCCTGATTTACAAAAAGGAGCCCCTAACATGACATCTATTTTTAATAGATATTCACTAGGATTTTATATCTGTCTAAGAACTAATTTTAATCAGAAATTAGTACTATTGTGCTTTATTGGTTGGCCACTAGGTGATGATATTATTTTAAATTGTTTTATGCCTTCAGAAGAACTATTCCATTCTCATGTGCCAGAAACCATTTGTCTCTAAGAACAACATTATTAGATCATGTGCTTCCTGGGAAATCAGAGATGAAAGCAGTTTAGATTTTTGTAAGTATAATTTTCAGCAAAAGTTATTTGTCAGACTCTTCAGGCAGACTGAAGCAGTTACTATACATTCAGAAACAAGAAGCAATCCTATGGCACCTTGGAGACTTTATTAGGTCATGAGCTTTTGTGTGTAAAATCCACTGCATTGGATGAATTAGAGTGGAAATTACAGAATCCAGTGTATATATATAACAGCAAAAGAAGTTTCCTGTCAATTGTGACTTGCAACATTAAGTCAGGCTGGATGTTTCTCATTCATAGCATGTGATGTAGACATGCGATTAATACTGGTCCTGCAATGGACAGGTAACTTCTTTTTGCTGTTATATATACCCTGGATTCTGTAATTTCCACTCCAACTCATCTGATGAAGTGGATTTTACACACACAAGCTCATGACCTAATAAATTTGTTAGTTTCGAAGGTGCCACAGGACTACTCATTGTTTTTAAACTAATAGATCAACCCGGCTACCCCTCTATAAACTTCAGTGAGTGAAGGCTTAACTTCACAGAGTCAGAGCCTCCCTCTAGGTACTGCAGTGCTGACAGTTGCTCCAGGCTCATTTGCCTGATCCCCTGAAAAATGCAGACAAGTATTGTAGTTATAGAAAAAACACTTTCCTGTGTAGAAGTTAAACAAACAAATACAAAAGGAAGAAAGCATAATTGCTGTTAATTTCCATAATGATTTTGATAATGTTGCTTAACCATCTTTGTGAATATAAAAATATTAGCTGTTGACATAATATTAAATCCTTGACAGGTTTTCCCACCTAATACATCAAATACAGTATTTCCCTATCAAAATCCACTACAGCAGCCTTTTATCAATAAGACATCAAACATTAGTCCTGATGCTGGAAAGAACCAAGTTTCCTCAGTGCAAAACGGACCTGATAAGGTAAGATTAGCTAACTCTTTTCCACAAGACTGTTACTACATTTTTTATTAAGAAAATGTAAGCATGAGGAATTAGTTTTGAGTGAATATGAATTTTTTACATATAGAATACATACAATGTATAATCTAGCTGTAAAGAAACGTATAGTGTGTGAATCTATTTTTTCAGTTACAGACTAACACAGCTATGCCTATGAGACATATAGTATGTGATTACTTTTAACTAGATAGTTATCTGACTGGAGAACTAGTGGAAATCTAATATTTATATAGCTAATTCCCTTAAGAATAGCTTATTTTACCTATGTGCTAAACTTGTTTGTTCATTATGTTGTTGTTTCACACAGCCTCACTCACCGTCTAAGTCCCAACCATATATCATACAACACTCTCTATTCAGCAATCCAGGAACCAAGACAAAAGACCCTCCACGTTATGAAGAGGCCATAAAACAGACCCGCAATATGCAGGCATGTCAACAAGAGGTAGGCAAAATAAGGGAAAATAACTAT
Organism: Apalone spinifera; assembly: GCA_030068395.1. Lineage (NCBI taxonomy): Eukaryota > Metazoa > Chordata > Testudines > Trionychidae > Apalone > Apalone spinifera. The sequence continues at coordinate 23,701,215 of JANRFK010001605.1, forward strand.
CAGATCATTTTTCTGCTTTTAACATAAATTATTATTGGTCTGAATGCCAAGATTTCCTTGTATGCACTCCATTGCTTGGACTTACCCTATTGATATTTGGATATATATATTGATCTTCACTCCCAGGGCTGGGTTTTTCATGATTTTGTTAACAGAATTTATTCTTTAAAGACAATTATTTCAAATCTACTAAATATTGGTTGTTTTGCTATATATTAGCTGGATGGAAATTATTAATGTGTGACACTAAGAATCTTAGTCAACTCATAAATAAAATCTGATACCTTGTTACCTAGCTAGCAATAACTACCCTTCGAATGATGCTCTTCAGCTCTTAAAGAGCTTGTCTGATCCTTAATACCTTGAAATGACCAAGTGAAAAGTATACAGTTTATTTCTTTCCATTGTTTGTATTTCTTTGTGAAATTATTATGAGGCATGTTGGAGAGTGTGCCTTAAAGTATCACCATGACATAATTCATGTTGACAATAAGAAGACTTCAAAACAGTTGCAAGACAAGATGCTCTTCTGGTTTGTTTCTATTTCATCGTAATAATTACTTTAGACATCTCATCTCTATTTTTAAAAAATAAACTTATAACCAGTAGACCACCTACAAATCTTGGCTGGTGTTTATATGATAGAAGCTGCTGTTTGAAAAAGTATTAAGCAGGAGTGATCAAAATACAGTCCATGGGCCAGATCCAGCCTTTCAAACCCCAGTAGGAGCCTTGGGCAAACTCCCAGCCTCCTGTGCTCCCACATGCCACTCAAAGTGTCTGGTTGCAGGAGCCATGTGTGTCCATGAAGCCACGCATTGGTGGGGGAAGGGAGAAGGTGTTTTCTGCCATCATCCCCAGCACAATCTCACAGCTCCCATTGGCCGGAACTGTCTGGGCCATGCAGTGCGCAGCAAGTGAGACGCTCATGGCCACCAAAGCCAGCTGTTTGCAGCAGCGAGCAGGGGCGTGGCAGGCAAGGAGCCTGCTTAAGGGTCCCATTGGGCTGCAGGTTTGCAGCTGCCTAAAGTAAGTCACCTAAACCATCTCCTGACCAGAGCCTGCACCTGGTACCCCACCCCTCCCACACACCAAACCTGTGCCCCTCCCTCCCCCGTATGAACCTCTACCCCGGGTCACAGCCTAAACCCTCTGTATCCCCACTCCCAGACCCATACCCCATGCCAAATCCTGCACCCCAATCCTTTGCCCCAGGTCACAACCCCCTTCTGCTGTAGGCCACAACCTAAACCCCTGCACCAGGTCACAACCAATGTTCCCTCTAATCTTTTCCATCCATGTTTGGATTTTTTCCATCAATGTGCTGAATAAATTGTATGTGCACCGAGGCATTTGTGACTATGCATCACCAATAGAAACACAAAACCTAGCCGTGGAAGCTCTGCTAATCAGCTGGACAGCATTTGAATTTTTTCTGAGTAGCCACACAAGCTCACAGCTTACGGGGAACACTGATCCAACTGCATCCTACACTCTTCCAGGTCAGAAACCTCTCCTGCACCCATACTTCCTTCCAGACCTTGCACCCAAGTCCTGTGCCTCAGGTCATAACCTATTCCTTCTCCCAAACTCCACACCCCCCTCCTGCACCCTAGTCCCTTACCACAAGCTCCCTTCTGCACCCACCTTCCATCCCAGACCCTGTACCTCTTCTGTTTATATCATGGAATAGTGTGGACTTTGACCACTTACCAAATTCTTGGAGTGACTCCCCCATCAACAATTATTTCCCATCCCTGCTATTAACCATAGGTGTTATAAATATATCAACATTACTTGTATTATTTTTTAAATAAACTTCTCCTTGCTTTTCAGCATTTTCTTGATTGGTCTTCTGTTAACTCCCTCAGTGACAAATCTATAACATATATGACAACCATCATCTATTATGATTCAAAGTATTATTTAAAAGTATGGCATTATTCCAGCTTTTATTGATGAGCATAAAGTCTTTTCTTTTTTTTAAATAGAGAACATAATACAAACTAAGTGTTATTGAGGGAAGCTGGCATCAGTCACATCTTGGATTGAGATCTGCATGATAAGAAATAACTTGTAAAAAAACAAGTAGTCCTGTAGCACCTTAGAGACTAACAAAAATATATGTCTTCTATCACAATCTTTTGTGGGCAAAACCCATTTATTAATCTCATCTGAAGAAGTGGGTTTTGCCCATGAAAGCTCATGATACTACAGGACTACTCATTTTTTAAAAAATTGTTTTTAAAGTTACAGACTAACATGGCTACCCCTCTGAGAATAAGAAATTATAAGAAATACTCTCTGTTACAGATTTCAAATGCACACAGTCAGCAGATGGATGATCTCTTTGATATCCTCATTAAGAGTGGAGGTAAGTCAGATTAACATTATGTGTAATGTATAGACAAAACTATTTAAAAAACTGACAGGAATTAGAATAAAGTTAAAATGCAAAAGGAAGAAAACAGTAAGAAAGAATATGTGGTCACATACATCCACTGGAGCAAGTGGATATTTAGCTACCAACTGTGGCATTTATTATTCCTCTTCAATTCTCTAAGAATACTCTACCTAAAGGCAAAGTACTTCAGATGCTAAAGTTCTATTAGCACCGAGGAAAATAATCACTCATGCCTGTGCCCAACCTAACTGCTGCTGTAGAAGGCTTTCAGTTGTGATTCTTTTGCTTTAGACTAGGAATGTTAATGTATACTCATGTACATGGTTAATTGATAAGCCTGGGTTCATCAGTTAATCTGCATGGTTACATAAATAAACACCCCTGCTGCCTCTGTATCATGCGTGCTAGCTTCCGTGGAACCACTTGCCCCCTTGCTGCCTCCTATTCCCCATGAGCACTGGCTCCTGCGGAGCTCCCTGCCCTCCACGCTGCTACCTCTGATACAGAGGCAGCAGCGCGGGACGGGGGCAGGCTGGAGTCAGTACACGTGGGGAGTCAGCTTTTAAGCTAATTAAGGTTTCACCTCTCATTTCCAGGTATGTGAAACAAAAGAAGATTTGTATTAATATATTTAAAACAAGAATTAAAAGATTTTAATCAGATTACGGTATCTAAACTGAGCCGGGCATGGTTTACTGTTATTTCAATAAAGCCACTCAGTGCCCAGCTATTCATAAAACAGCCCCAATAGGGAAAGATGAACAGTTGATATATGTTCAAAGTATTCTAGGGTATTTATCACTATGGTATCTTTAGTTTAGTAGCAGGTTCCAGCTAGTGATAATTATTGAAGGACAATCCCATAGTCTTTGAAGGACAATCCCCAGAGTCTTACAAACACATACTTCTTCTTCGAATGGTCCCCGTGGGTGCTCCACTCGTGGTGTCAGGCCCATCCCGGCGCCATAGATCGGAGACTTCCATAGCCGTGTTCTGCTCGCGCCAGTTGCCTTTGATCTGTTGCACGCAGTCCGGCCCCGCTCAGTTCCTTCCAACGGCCCTCGGTCAGGGACAGAGTTTCAATCTCTCCCTCAGAGTTCTCCTTTCCTCAGATCTGTATATTAGTTTACCAAACCAAGTTTCTTTTACCCTTCACAGTTTCTATTCTGGTTCAGTGTTCTTTCAAACAAACAAACAAAAAAAAAAACTGTTTTTCTCACAACGGGGGGTATGCTCCCTATGAGAGATGCCTGGGTCTCCGGGCTTTAAGAAATGTGCAGTCTGCAGAGAGCCCATGCCGGTGTCAGACGGGCATGAGGAGTGCATTGGCTGTTTGGGGGAGGCACATGTACCTCAGCACTGTCAGCATTGCTGTAAACTGACAGCAAGAGCCCGCAAGAATCAAGACAGGCGCTTGAAGATGCTGTCTATAGATAAGGCGTTGCAGCCTGCTGAGCCATCTACCTCTGTGGGGCACAAGCGCCCCAGCGTGGGTAGTGAGGCATCTGCCTCAAAAAAATCCCCAACTTGGTCTCTGCCTACGGCATTTAGTACCGGACGGGGCTTAAAATGGGGCTTGGGCTTGTCAGGAGCAGCCAGAGTGGGATCGCAGCGGCTGCTGGACACAAACGGGGAAAAAAAACGCCACAGCCGGCACTGAGAGCACAATCTGCACCGGCCTCCCTCAGAACCACATAAACTGACAGCTGCACCGCTCACACCGGGGGCTTCAGCACCGGAAGCGGGAACAGCTGAGAAGCTGGCACCGGCAGCAGGAACAGCTGAGAAGCCGGTGGTGCCGGCAGCAGGATCAGCTGTGAAGCCTGCACTGGCAGCAGGATCAGCTGTGAAGCCAGCACCAGCAGCAGGGACAGCTGAGAAACCGGCGATGCCGGCAGCAAGAGCAGCTGCGATGCCTCCGGCACTGGCAGCTTTGATTCAGCAAGGGAGCTTGCCGGCACCAGAGCAAGCTCCATTAGCATCACATAACCCGGCACTGCTGCAGGCTAGTAACACAGCAGCACAGGGGGAAGCCTGTGAACAGACAATGGAGCATTCAGGGCTTAATTCCCTGGCTTTCTCACCTGGGCCACTCCCCTCCCTGCCAGCACATCATCAGCATTACAATAGGGCAGGCAGCCCAGCTTCTTCTAATAGCTATAACTGCTAGAGAGAGCCAAGATATAGGGAGAGGAGGCTCTCTTTCAGGGTCCTCATCTCCAAGACACTCACTACATTATTCACGGTCTCCCATCCAGTCACCGAGATGGCACTACTATATAAGATATAGTGTTCTCTTCCAGGTATTCGTCACCAGCACACCCAGAGCAGTACTACGGTCATTACCACAGGGGATACTATGACCTGTTTATCATGACCAGACCTCCTAATGCTACAAGAGAGACACATGCTGCTGTTCATCTAACGATTCTCACTTACCTCCAGTGCCTCCACGCAATCAGTCATCACCTCCTCCTCCGAAGAGCCCAACAGTTGGAACACTCTGAGCCCCAAGAGGGTCAGCTGTCAGACCCAGAGGATCCTCAGCAGGGTCCTTCACCGACCACTCATCATCTTCTCTGGATGAAGCGGTGATCCCAGCTGATGTCTCCTCAGCAGATAACCTGAAACAATTTCATGATTTGTTCAAACGCGTTGCAGAGAGTCAAGAGGTGAGGTTAGAGGATGTTGCTATGAAACAACACCGCCTCTTAGAAAATCTGCGCCTGAAGCAACGCAATAGAATTGCACTTCCCATTGATGAGGCAATCATGGAGGTCGCGGAGGAAATTTGGCAGACTCCAGCATCTGCTCTCCCAACGAGTTTAAAAACAAACAAAAAAAGCAGATAGGAAGTATTTTGTCCCTTCTAAGGGTTTGGACTTTCTGTTTAACCACCCTCAACCTAATTCATTGGTGGTCGATGCCGTGCAACATAGATCAAAGGTGCCACAGTATAGCAGAAAAAGAAAATAAGAAATTAGATATCTTTGGAAGGAAAGTATATTAATCAGCAACGCTACTACTGTGTATCACCAACTATTCCGCTCACCTTTCCAATCATAACTTTGACAATTATTCAAAGTTGGAAGACCTTCTACAACATCTCCCTGAATCAGAAAGACCACTGCTCAAATCCATAGCACAAGAGGGGTACGCAGCATGCACAGCTGCGCTCGAGATTGCCATGGATCTGGTGAGCACTGCTGCAAGAGCCACTGCAACAGGTGTGGCAATGAGAAGATCTTCATGGTTGTCATCTGCAGCAGTCCCTGAGGAACTCCAGAATAAGGTTGAGGACTTACCTTTGATAAACATAAGCTATTCGCTAACAAAACAGACGAGGTCCTGCACTCAGGGAAGGATTCCCGAACTACGCTTCGCATGCTAGGGATGTATACACCCCCCTTCAGATGAAGGCGTTAGTATACTTACCAAAAATGATATGATTTTTCCTTCCATAGGCAGCAACCTCGTACCTAGGAGCATTGACGATTCCGTCAGTGACTTCAGCACAGATGACAGCAGCCAAACTGTACCTCCAATTAGGCATCTACGAAACAGCAAATTTGAAGGTGTAGTCGAGGATGCGAACAAAACCCCCATCTCACTTCTTTTTCAACATCGTCTAGACCCTATTATCATCTCTGGTCCACTATCACCACGGACAAATGGGTGTTGGAAATTGTAGCTTCGGTCTCGCCATTCTCTTTCTCTCACCCCACCCACCCCGTCCCTCTTCAGGGATCCATCTCACAAGGATCAGTTGAAACAAGAGGTCCATCGGTTGCTCTCCATTGGAGCTGTAGAGAGAGTTCCCAAGGAATTCCAGGGGAAAGGGTTCTACTCTCAATATTTCCTTACTCCAAAGAAGAACGGAGGATGGAGACCTATCTTGGATCTACGAGGTCTAAACTGATACCTCCGGAAACAAAGCTTCAAAATGGTCACCCTAGCTATAATTATACCAGCTCTGAACGAGGGAGATTGGTTCGCAGTCCTCGACCTACAAGATGCTTATTTCCACATTGCAATACATGTGGTGCACAGACGATTTCTTTGTTTTACAGTGGCAGACGAACACTTTCAGTACAAAGTGCTTCCATTTGGCCTGGCATGTGCTCCCAGCGTATTTTCCAAAACCCTGGCAGTTGTAGCAGCTCATCTACGCAAAGAAAGGGTGTTGATTTTTCCCTATCTGGACGATTGCCTGCTCAGAGGTCGCACTCATGCAGAGGCATCCAAGGCAGTGAAAATAACAATCCAGACTTTCAAGTCTCTCGGCCTTGATATAGACTTACAAAAATCAGTTCTGGAGCCAACTCAGAACTTGATTTTTATAGGGGCGCGGCTAGATGCAACGGCAGCCCCCGCATACATACCAGCAGAGTGCTTTCACACAATTAAAGACCTAATAAACACCATCACGCATCCTGCAATGATGCTAGTACGCATTTGTTTGCAGTTGATGGGCCATATGGCGACTGCTACTCTCGTTGTCCAACACGCGAGGTTACATTTCAGATGCCTCCAGCACTGGATAGCTTCAGTTTACATTCCAGCGAAGCACAGTGTCCACAAATTGGTGACTCTACCACCACATGTCAAGGCGTCCCTGCAATGGTAGACCAAACCAGAAAATCTGTTGCGGGGTGTCCCCTTTCATTGGTCCCAATCTTCAAAGCAAATAACCACCAATGCCTCCCTTATGAGGTGGGGCGCCCACATGGACAACCTAACAGTCCAAGGCAAATGGTCCAAAGTAGAAATGTTGCTGCACATCAATATGCTAGAACTGCGGGCAGTATTTCGAGTGGGCAAGCATTTCAAATTGCACATAAGAGGCCCAACAACCAGAGTGCTCACAGACAATGTGGCAACCATGTACTATGTCAACAGACAAGGCAGGGCTCGTTCTCGGTCTCTTTGCACAGAAGCAATTCACTTGTGGAATTGGTGTATCCGCAACAAGATGTTACTTATAGCATCGTAATTACCTGGAATAAACAACATCATTGCAGATTCACTAAGCAGGCAGTTTCCCCACGATCACGAATGGGAGATCCGAATCGATATTCTATATCGGATCTTCCAGCATTGGGACTTTCTATCAATACACCTGTTTGCAACACAAGACAATGCAAAATGTCCGAGATATTGTTCCAGGGCAGGAATAGGTCACCATTCCTTGGGAAATGCCTTTCTCCTTCATTGGGGAACATGATTACTTTATGCCTTCCCGCCAGTGGTACTCATACCCAAGATTATAGAGAAAATCGCCATGGATGCAGCTCACATGATCCTCATAGCTCCAGCGTGGGCTTGCCAACCATGGTATTTGATACCTCATCAGCTGTCGATCAAAACCTCATACCCTCTTCCTGTTTTCCCAAACCTGCTAACGCAATGGACTGGCTCCCTTCGGCACCCAAAATCTTACATTTGACAGCTTGGATGCTAAGTGGTTCACGACATTCGAGAACCTGTACTCCAACTCAGTTAAGCATGCACTAATGTCTAGCAGGAAGAGCTCCACACGGGCCGCATACTCTGCGAAGTGGACTAGGTTTGAGGCCTGATGTGTCACAAATGATATTGATCCAAATTTTTCACCGTTGCATAAAATATTCAACTATATACTACACCTTCAATAAGGGGGTCTATCTATAGCCTCCTTACAAGTACTCCAGGCAGCGATCATGGCCTTTCGTCACATTGGAGTTTTCGTGTTCTCGCACCCCATAACAAAACGGTTCCTGAGGGGTCCTACGAATCTCAACCCACCACAAAGGCCTCCACCACCTTCCTGGAATCTCAATATGGTGCTAGAGATGTTGACACGGCTGCCATTCGAACCGATGGCTACAACTTCTCTGTACCTGCTTACGATTAAATCTCTCTTTTTACTAGCTTTGACTTTGGCACGTAGAGTGAGTGAGCTTGCAGCCCTCATGTCATCACCTCCTTATACCATATTTACAAAAGATTCGGTCACCTTAAGATCTCACCCGGCATTCCTTCCTAAAATATTCTCAGACTTTCATATCAGCAAGCCCATTGTGCTTCCCTGTTTCTGCCCCAAACCGCATACTTCATCAAGTGAGGCCATTCTGCATACCCTGGATGTCGGTAGGGCATTAGCCTTTTATATTGACAGAACACAGGATTTCCACAGGACGGACCGTCTCATTGTGTCACTGGTGGCCCAATCCAAAGGGGCAACCACTCTCATCCCAACGCATTGCGAATTTAATAGTGACATGCATTATCACATGCTATTCTTTATGTAATAAACCACTCTTGGCTCAACCTAAAGCCCACTCCATGAGCAGTAGCCATGTCTACAGCTTTTTTAAGAGGTGTACCATTTTGGGACATTTGCCGGGCAGCAACATGGTCCTCTAATGAAACTTTCATGAGATATTATGCAATTCTGCATCACTGGGCTTCAGACTCATCAGTGGCAACAGCAGTACTTCCCTCTGTTAAGAAACCATAATTCTGAACCGCGTTTTTCGCTGGGGTACTGCTCTGAAGTCACCACGAGTGGAGCACCCACAGGGATCACTCGAAGAAGAAGAAGTTACCTTCGTGCAGTAACGATTGTTCTTCGGGATGTGTCCCTGTGAATGCTCCACGACCCGCCCTCCTCCCCACTTCGGAATTGACTTTTTATCATTTCAGAAACTCAGGCGGATGGAGGAACTGAATGGGGCCGGACCGCGCGCAACAGATCAAAGGCAACCGGTGTGAGCTGCTGCTCGCGCATGCGCGGTCCAGCAGAGCACGGCTATGTAAGTCTCCAATTCATGGCACCGGGATGGGCCTGACACCACGAGTGGAACACTCATAGGGACACATCTCAAAGAACAATCGTTACTGCACGAAGGTGAGTAACTTCTTATTCATATTCCCCTCATCAATCATTCTAGAAAGTGTTTCCTTCCCATTTCTTCAGAACAATGTTTCTCAGTGAATCATGGACTGGTGCTGGTCCTTCGTATCAAAAAACTTTTGAAACAGTGCTCTAGAATAAAGACAATTCTATACAATATTTTTCTGAGCTCTTTCACATGCGTCTCACTTCCTCATGACACCTTGCAGCCTTAATCTTAGAATGTGAGCAGGCCTGGGTAACCACTTCAGTCACTTGGTTTGGGTAATTTGTGTAAGTAGTAAAAGCTTTCAGTTGCTTCCTCTTTCCAATAGGATTCAATAATAATCTCCAGGGTCAGTATCCTTGATGTGTTTCTAGCTCTGCTGACATGAGTCCTGTGTATTACTGATATCACATCAAGCCAATTACAGTTGCAGAGTTTTTGCATCTGCCATCTAAGGAAAATCTGCCCTCTAATTCTCACCATTCTTTGTGTCTAACAGTATTGTAGCATTGTTGTTCTGTAGAATGGAAGAAAAGGAGACACGCACAGAATGTAGAATCTGGAAAAGACAATATATACAGGATAAACAATGTTTCCAATAACACTTTCAGTTCTAATGTACGCAAATAACACGTAATCTGACCATCAAAAAAAACCTATTGGAAAAGTAGGCATAAAATGTGCAGAAATACACATTAGTTAATGGCTAACTTCCTGTTCCATTAAATCCAGTAAATTAAAGTGTAACATAAGTAATCTTCCAGTAAGCATTTAAGCTAAAAATCAGAAAGCAACTCTAAATGAAAGAATTTTGCAAACTAGCCTTGGCGTAAAATGTATATTAAAATTCATTGTAGGTTGAGAAATGCTTACTATACTCAGAGAGAAATGTTCTGATGGCAAGCAGTACAATTAGTGTAATATTTCTTGTTGCTTCCATAAAGATATTGATGAAAGCCAAGATGTTTAAAAAAGAAGATGATTGTTGGGCATTAGCTGGAATTTTAACCATATCCTAAAATCCACAGTATTTTTGCTAGGCAAAGTTAATTGAATCATTAAGAATAAACTTGAATTATACAATCCAGGAATTGTAAAATCTGAAAGACAAAACAGCTGATTGTACAGACTAACCATAATATAAAACCTTCGTCGTGTCCAACTGAGACTATTACAAAAAATTCAAACATCTTTATACAGAATAATCAAGCTTTGTTTTATGTTCACAAATGGTTCTAATGGTGCTTCCCAAACCATATTCATGATGATGGCTCCATGCTTCTCACTTTCAAATAATGTAAATTTATAGGAAATGATGAAGACCACATTATTTTATTATGCTTACAAAAATGTATATAAGCATTTGTAGCAGAGGGTACGAAATTAATACTTGAATAGCATTTGAGTCATTTGCCAAATCCTGTAAATTTTGCAGGAAAATTAAGAAAAACTATCTTGATGATAATGACTTGCAAAGTTATTTAAATTGTTCCGTTTGCCTCTTCGAGGACTTGTGCAGTTAGGCTACGTCTACACTGGCATGATCTTGCGCAAGAGTTCTTGTGCAAAAACTCTTCCAGAAGAGAGCGTCTATACTGGCATGTGCATTTGTGCAAGAGATGTGCTTTTGCGCAAGAGCATCCATGCCACTATAGACACTCTCTTGTGCAAGAAAGCTCTGATGGCCATTTTAACCATAGGGCTTTTTTGCGCAAGAAATTCATGTTGCCTGTCTACACTGGCCTCTTGCACAAGAACAGTTGCACAAGACGGCTTATTCCTGAGCGGAAGCATCAGAGTTCTTCCGCAAGAAGCACTGATTTCATACATTAGAACGTCAGTGTATTTGCGCAAGAACTCGCGGCCAGTGTAGACAGGCAGCAAGTTTTTGTGCAAAAGCAGCTGCTTTTGCGCAAGATCGCACCAATGTAGACACAGCCTTACTGTTTAAATAGAAATGATCTTTTAATAGGAACAACTGTAGGTGAGCTCTTATTCTAAGGTAATATTTGATAATAAGTGAAGTAACTATGTAACTGATAAAATACAGTAGGGCATAGCACTTCAGTTTAGAAGAATCATGACTCAAGTCAGGCCTCCTCAAATAAATTTGCTGATGTATTACTGAAAAGAAGAGCTGTGGAGATCACTTTAAAAGAGTGTGTGTCTTTCTGTTAGAATTATTTTCAGTATTATTGTAGCCAGGTGGTCCCAGGATACTAGATAGACAGAGTGGATTAGGCAGTATCTTTTATTAGACCATCTTCTGAAGAAGTGTTCTCTGTAAGCTCAAAAGTTTGTTTCTTTCATCAACAGAAGTCGATCCAATAAGACAGCATTTCTCAAACTTCATTGCACTATGACCCCCTTCTGACAATAATTAGTACTCAATCCCAGGAAGAGGGACCAAAACCCAGGCCCCACCACCACAGGTGGAAGGACCCAAATCCAAGCCCTGAGAGAGGGAGGTTTGAAGCCAAAGTTTGAGGGCTTCTGCCCTTGGCTGGGGGGGCTGTAATTTGAGCCTTGCTGAACCCCTTGGGTTTTGGCTTCAACTCCAGGACCCAACAAGTCTAACACGAGCCCTGGAAACCCCATCAAAACAGGGTTGTGATCCATTTTGGGGTCCTGACCAGTTGGAGAATGGCTGAAATATGAGATATTATCTCACCCACCTTGTCTTGTAATAAAAGGTGTTTAGTAATTGAATATCTGAAAATAGGTAATCTTGAAAGTCTGTATTCCCTTTTTGTTTTCATTGATTTATTTTAACTTTTTTTTCATACAGAGATTTCCCTCCCTATAAAAGAGGAACCATCTCCTATTTCCAAAATGAGACCAGTTACAGCCAATATCACCACAATGCCAGTGAACACAGTGGTATCTCGCCCACCTCCACGAGTCCAAATGGCACCTCCTATGTCTTTAGAACCAACAAATAGTTTGTCTATAAGTTTGGAGAATCAACTTGAAGCTCTCTTGGATGGAACTTTGCCTTCAGGTAATGAAATTCCTCAACTAACAAGCAGTAGTGAGGAGAGAGAATCATTTTCTCTTATTGAAGATCTTCAGAATGATCTGCTTAATCACTCCGGCATGCTTGATCACGCTCATTCACCCATGGAAACAGCTGACCAACAATTTATTGCTAATAGTTCCTGTTTATCTCTTGATCTTTCTGACACAAATTTAGACAATATGGAGTGGTTAGATATTACCATGCCCAATTCCTCATCAGGACTTACTCCTCTGAGCTCTACCACCCCAAGTATGTTTTCCACTGACTTTCTAGATCCACAAGACCTACAGTTGCACTGGGATTGAGCTTTAGAGGTGCAGCGTATGAAAACCTGACTTTGTTTACAGTATAGATCCATTATAACACAATTCTGCTTGCAATTAAGGTAAATTACCACAGAATTATTGGAAAGGAGAAATGCTTGATGCTAAATTCTGCATTTATAGTGAAGTATACAAGTAAGTTTCTTTACCCTTCTATCAATAATGCAGATCAGAGCCATCTGGGAATTACACTTCACAGGTCGAGAGAGAATGATTGTACATATTGATGAAAAATACCATCAAGAAGAAAGCAGGAGAAAAGTGTATATAGGAAATAGCATTGAGATACCTTCATAATGCTCAAACGAACTGCAAAACTTGTGGTCATTTGATTAGACTTTAAACAGATGAAAAATAATGCAATCAGATTTCAACCTACTGTACTAATAAAAGAGTAAGCATTGGTTGAGAGAAGGTAAAATATCACTGCACTTGATTGTTCCTGTGGACAGCCTGAGCCACGATCAAGAGGCATTTTGAGGGCAAAGGCAACTAAATGCACTGGCTGGTTCAGTGAAATTTCACATGTCTAGAGTCTTTAAATGTGTTCAAGTTGTTATTGTATTTTGTTTTTATTTTCTGTGACTTTTAGAAAACTCCTCTTAATCTATTTCAATTTTAAATCCTGAGGGAAAAACTTAACTGTAACCAAAGGGATATTTCTAGTGTAATTCCATACAATCCACTGTAGCATGGCCAGGTATATTGAAAACACTGAATTTTTTATAGTAACACTTTAGATTCAATAGATAAGTTTTAACATGTATACCAGACAGGTATTTGTATACTTTTTACCTTTGTGACTTGTACAGCTTATTTTCGTGGAGGTAGAGTAGCAGTGGTCACCAAACCAAAAGACTGAAGTATTTTAAGAATATTAAACGTCCAAGTTTACTTCCATTGTTTCAGAAATATTTGTTAGGGAGATTCATCTAACCAAATATCTCAAAAATCATTTCAGGATATTAAAATGTTTACAAGACAATACAAGAGGAATTGAAGAAAATTGTTTTTGTAGGTCCTGATCTTGCAAACATTTATGGATCTGAGTAAGAGACCCACTGCAGGATCAGGGTCAAAATGCATAGGATGTATTGACAAGATAGACAGCTTTCATCTGTTAAGATAACATCCACACCTGAGCATCTTAGGTAAAAGTTCTTCAAGAGCAATGAAAAATAGAAAAGCTTCAATATGTTAAATATAACACTTTTAAAGGATTGATGCTTCAAAAACTAGAATGGATGATTGTAGCAAAAAAAGAGTACTTACTGAGGGTGTGCTAGATAGGTGGTGATGGGCATGCAGTAATAAAAAACAAGCCACTAATTTGCTCATTGCAGAATTTCTAACTTTTAAGAAAACAATCTGAAAATACTTTGTAAAAGAAAACAAGATACAAATAGGAATGAAATATTCTATTTCATTTCCCATACAATAACTTCATCTTTATTGCTGTAACTAATATGTGCATATTCCCACAAAATTAAGATCAGAAATAACATTTAGCAAGTTATGTGTAGAGAGCATTGTGAAAGCTTATGCTATTTTTAGGGCTAAACATTGTTATCAAAGAAATGCTGGAAACAAACTAAAAATGGCTACTGTTAACTATACAGTGACCCTTTTAATAAATACCAAAATAGCTGTTAGTACTTCTAGGTTATAATAGTCCAAATTCTGATAACTTCCTAAATTATCTATCCTGAAGTATGAGCCATTAATTCTGGTTGGCCAGAATTCTGTTGACTAACATAAACATTCAGACTAATGTATTACATAGAAGACTCAGGGTCTAAATTAGCATCTGTACCTTCGAGAGTAGATCAGCTGTCCATTTTAAAACTAATTACATATCTTTATATGAAAATGTTTGCAAACACTTTGTAAAAGGACACACTCATGAAAAGATACCAGCTCATACGTGTGGTTTGTATTTAACCCATAAACCTCTAAGAAAATGCCTGTTGTTAACAAAAAATGAAGAAATTTAAAGTTAAGGGATAGGATGCTATCATTATTCCTCACTGTTATGCCTAGAGATTGCCAGGAGTAGCTGTGCATATAATACTTGGGTACAATGTTACATATGAACTGTCTGCCTTAAATTTTGATTGTCTTGGCTTTGGTATGATATATATACTGTTTCTTATATGCAGTGTTTTGCTTTTAATATTGATGAATAGAGTAGGATTCTTCAGACAAAAAATGAACAAATACTCTTCCCTTTACCCATTCCATTTGGTTACACTCTCTTGGGGGCTGATCCTATGAGGTGCTAAGTGCCTCCTCCGAGTTCCTGATTGTCCACAGATTTTATGGATTAAAGGCACTCAGCACCTTGGAGGAGTAGGCACTTGGTCTGGTAGCTATATGTGTATGGAATTTATATTGTTAGTATATTATGTTATATTATACTAAAAATGTGCAGTGTGCAATGTGACAACAGACCAAAGATGGTAGTAACAAAATGGCCCCTTTTGTCTTTGTCTTCTGTTTAAGTGTTATGAAGGTGATTTTAACTAAAATCAGTTTTCTATTTGAGGAGAAGCTGTATTAATTATTTTTGATGTGCATGCAAATATAGCTTCATACTGGCAATACTGTATAATATATTGCTACACAAATTCCTTATTGGCAATGTAGAATGTTAGTCAACCCATAGGGATCTGTGTGCAGAAAATAAAATCCCATACATCTAAAATATGCTGATACCAGGAGGGAATTACTTTCTACTCATATTGGCTCAATTCACATAAAACTAAGGGATTATTATAATGTCCTTGAAATAGAAATGTGATTTGTACATTAATAATTTCTTGTATTGTAAAACTTTACATACACACATATGTTTGCTTTAGAGTGTATGTTGTGACGTGTGCTACAATATTTGCCATATTCATACATACTTGGCATTGTGTGAAAATGTTCTTGTGAATGTTTTAAATGATCATTTTTGTAATATAAAAGACAAACTTTTGACAATGACTGTACAGATTTGTGACGGTTCCCACTATAGTGGTATTTCTCATTTGTGAGAACAGTTACACTTGCAAAAGAATGCACTGATACCAAATTCATCAAGCTAGCAAAAAAAGTAGACTAACAAAGCATGGTTCCTGTGAACTGTGCAGTAAATGGGTGATAATGTTACAATTAAGGATACCATTTTTATCACTAAATTACCACAGAAACAGTGTTTCTTTGGTATTTCTAGTGCCCTTTAATACTGAGTGAGACATGTAAGTTTACAAGATAACTTTACATGCATTTTTCTTGAACACCAAACAATTAATTATCTCTGTCATAAATTTAAAAGACTTTTGAAGGAAAAAATTTATGACAATTGTCCTCTGCACAACTTTAGGACCCAAATTTGCAACAGTGAGCATTTGTAAATCAGGTCTTCAAGGAGCTAAGTGCCACAGCATTTAGGAAGAACTTTCTACTCCTATGCTGAAATCATTTTTTAAACTATTATAAAAACATAGTTAGTTAATTGGAGTAACTGTAAGGTAGGTAAGCAGGTTTTTACAATAAGCAACATATGAATATTTTCTATTGGTATTTACCTATCTGCCAATATACAAAGCACATTTGCATGGCTGAAAATTGTAACAGACACACGCCATAATTTATAACCCAGCACAAACTGTCTGACTGCTCTAGAAGTCACAAAAGAAGAGTCACTGTAATCACAGAATATTTTAACTGGAAAGCCTTATAAAACTGACTGATGCATAAACATTTATTTGGATTACATCCTAATTTTTTTAACTGGAAAATAAAAATTAGAACATAGTGCCACCGAAGTTTAAATAAAGATCCCTTACACATTGAAACACTTTACTTTTGTAGAACTACTACATTTTTAAATCACGGTCTGGCAATTTTTAAACATTTTGGCTTTGTCTACACTGTGAGTTTTTGCGGCAGAAAATATATCATTAGCATATTTTCTGCCATTTCTTTTTGTGCAAGGGGTTTTTGCGCAAAAAGAAGCAGTGTATCCTCTCTGGATTAGATCTTGGTACTCCATAATACAGTGTATAAAATGGAATGCAATATCCAGTGTGTAAACGTAGCTTTAACAATCATCATGATAACTGGTTGAGGGCTATGTTTCAGCAAAGAACATAGAATAGTAACAAATATACCTTTATACTACAGTGTAACAACCATGATTTTTTTTGGTAAGATTATTGCTTTAGATAGTCAAAAGATACACAGCCTCAAAAATAAAATAATAGGAACCAAAGCATTGCCATTTATGTTGCCAAAGGAGGCATTTTGTATATTAAAGGAAAAAAGTCAGTCCCCAAAAGTATTATCCACTTACATAACTTAGTTATACTTTTTAAAAATTAAGGTTGTAGATATTTCTGAAGTTGTTTTTGATGTTAACAGCACACTGTTTTGTTTGAAAAATTGTATTCAGTAATATGGCTTCTTTCTTCATTGTACTGCTTGCCGTAGAAATAATGCTTAGCATGATAGGTGTTTCTCTTCTTATTTTCATAGTCACAATTATGTCTTAGCATCTCACTTTATGAAGAAAAGAAGAGATATCAATCTGCAGAGCCCTCTTCATTTAAGCACTAGTTTATTAAATAAAAATTAAGGCAATCAGGGTGGTCCATTTATGTATTGCCTTTCTATAAGAAACCATGATGCCTTTGTATTTGCTGTTTGCACCCAAGATTAATTCCATATCTTTGAATGCCATATGTTTTGCACATTGTACTGTATATATGTAATGCATACTGTATTTTTATATGTGTAGTACATTTAACAAATATTTTGTACATAGTGGCAACATTGTAGCTACTGAGGAAATGTTTGATATCAACATTTTTGCTATGTGTCTTAAATAAAAAAAGAAATTGTGTACATTTGTTGTTCATGCTTCACAAATACTATCCAAAATCTTAATCAGCAAAAGCAACCAAAAACATACCATCAGAAATAATTCTTAACTCCTGACCCCATGGTATGGTAACACCTGGGTCACCATAGCCTAAAAAGGAATGACAAAAATATTTATGGCAGGGGTGGGGAACCTTTTTTGAGTTGGGGGCCACTGATCCACAGAAATATCAGTTGGGGACCACACACCAAAGACGTGGCCCCTGACCAAGAAGAATAAAGACTCTCCCCACATTCCCTCTCCCACGCCAGATCGTAGGAGAGCCAGGCTAGTAAATTTTATGTGCTTCAGCCCCACGGGGCAGCAAGGGGGCCGGAGTGCTAGTATGGGTGCCACAATGCTAGAGGTTGGGTGGGAGGAGGAGCTGAGCCACGCAAGCTGGAGACTGAATCCAGGCAAGCCGGGCGCTGCATCCAGCTCCCAGGCCTAAAGCTCCTCATCCCAGTCTACGGCACAAATTTCCTGAAATATGGATTTCAAAGCCTAACACAAACAGAAGTCTTTAAAATGTAAGTCTCTGGGGGGAAAATAGGGATATTTGTAAAGGAGTGAATACTAGAACAGCTGCATGTTCCATTCTAGAAATTTAGCAGAAGATCCATATTCTATATGGTACAATTATGCCTAGAATTACAGAAAATTATCTGACCAGCACCCAAACACAAAGGATTTTAGAAAAAAAAATGAAACTCCTGTGAAGATTAGAAAGTATGTAGATATCAAATACCAGGTGTGGAAGCAAACTTTTGCCACTTGACAAGAAAGTGGATAATGGTGGCCAATATAGGGCATTTAGTTACAGTCTAAGTGGAAAATATAGTTCAATAGGAAGGCACCATATTTCCCTTCTTCCTCCTTCTACTAGGCTTTCAGATATGATTAGCAAGATCATAGTGCAGCAGAGCATAAATTCACCATAATCAGTTTTATTCTCTCAATCATCACCTGAGGAACATGGGGGGAAAGGGTTTCTTAATTATCAGGGCTAAATAGCAAATGTTTATAAATATTGGCAATATAAATACTCTGTACTCATCTCTTCTATTTAACTGTAAACAGAAAATCACAAACCTGACACGTTCACTTATTTGAACATGTTTTTACAAGTGAGAAAATACCATTTTGAGAATCAAGTCTTAGAGTAATGTTATTTCCATAACTTTAAAATGGCTACTCAACTTTGGAAGCCCTGGGAGCCACAGTGATACTCACAGCACATGCCGAGGGCCGTAACTTAAGTGTGGTTGCATGTACATGCAAAAATATATGTAAATAGCTTTTCACACTTATGGACATGAATACAAAGTGTTGTCAGTCAGGCTTTCAGGATTGTCCCGGTTCATTCCTGACAGGTTCTCTACTCCATCAGTGATGATAAATTTTCAGCTGTGTGCGTGCATGTGTGCATGCACTCCCTTTATCTAAAGTGTTAAACCCCATGCACTTGGGCCAACACAATAGATCTCTGAGAGCCCCTGGAAATGACAGAGTCAAGCAAGGATGAAACCAATCAAGAAGGTTTATTGCAAATGCTATGCATTAACAGTTGTCAGCAGAAAGTCTCAATGCCAAGCCACTGTGCGTTCTGCAAGCGTTGAGAATGTACCAACACATAGCAGGTCTATTGCCAAATGACAGATATTAACAGTGGTTAGCCAATGTTAGCCACTGTGCATTTTGGAAGTCGGCAATGAAACCTTCCGTTTCAGGTGCCTAGTGCACCCCCTCCCCCAGATCGGTTGGTGCTCACCGTTTCTGGTGCCCTTTTAGAGACATGTACAAACAAGTTACATCACTTCTTTATGTACCAGGTTGCCACCCTCTGTTACCTAATTACCACACCTTACCTTACAGAAGGGGGGCTTACTTATTATCCTTCTTGCTGTCAACTTCGACCCAGTCCTGAACCTAGGTCAGTATGTACATTAGCTTTTTGGGGAGTCGTTGATACCAAGACATTTCTTATTGATATGTTCCGCTACTCCCCTCTGGCTTACAGTCTGTACCCAGTGCCTCCCTATGTCCTTCCATGCTCGACCTAACTTTACACAATCATACAATTATCAATAGGGCCTTTTTCTTGGCTTCTGTGTTACTTGGCTCCTGTGTTTTGGAATAGCATTAGTTATTTAAAAATAGTGTTGCAATGTAGATGCATTCTAACATTCCTCTGTCTCTCATATAAAGAAAAAGAAAGGATTTGAAATACTGACCTATTCTACAAAGCCTAGCAGCAAACAATAAAATTTACATTCAACACTCATTGTCTATGCACCATTTCAATGGTAAGCTCATCAAGGAGGAGACCTTATTTTTACATATTAAGTGTTAGTTATGTTGTTAATTTTTTCATAATGCATGGCATCCCAATATATGCCTCAAAACATGAGTCTATTTGGGCCCATGTGTTCAGTTCTGCCTACACACATGTAAATGACAAGATAATTAAAAATCAAAGTTAAACAAGCTGTGATGATCAACCCTATTTTAACCAATCAGTGTCTGATGTTCTAGCAATAAAACATTTTAGGAAATATTTCTGCTTCAAGTGATTATAAATATAGGACAAAAATGTAATTTTAAAAGTGAAGATACTCTGGAAGTACTTGTTTTTACTTAGAATCATAGAGCTGGAAGAGACCTCAGGAGATCATCAAGTCCAGCCCCCT
>JANRFK010001605.1:23745724-23755965 GCA_030068395.1 Apalone spinifera
AATTCTTTTAGAACCCTTGGATGAATGCCATCCGGTCCAGGAGACTTGTTAACAGCAGATTGATATGCAGCCAGGACTCATGTGGGTGGTCCATCTGCCCTGAGGGAAGTGATGCTACAGGTGCGTGCCACACTGAAGGAGAGAAGTACCTGTAGTAATCTGGTTGGATGGCTGTGTCCGGTGGAATGGGACACCAGTGAAGAGGTTCTCTGGATTGGTCCATCATCACAATGAAATAAGGATTCTCTTGGGGAAGCAAAACCTGTTTGTGCACCTGGGGTTTGGATAGGGTGTACACCGAGGCAAGCCAATGTTGAAGACAACAAAAGTGAAGATGTGCGTGCTGGACCACGTATGTCATGGCACCCATATGGCCCACGAGCCAGAGACACGTTAGTATTGTCACGGTAGGACTGAACGTCATGACTGAAACCAAGCTCCGTATGGTATTGAAGTATTGGTTTGGAAGGTATGCTTGTGCTGTGGTGGAATCCAGATGAACTCCTATGAACTCTAAAGACTGGGTAGGGCATAGGGTGGACTTTTGTTCATTTATGATGAGGTTGAGAAATCAGAATATCTTTGTGGTAAAAAGATGCATGTCCTTTGTGGCTTTTCAGGAAAGACTTCATATGAGGCAATCATCCAGGTAAGGAAAAATCATAATACCTTTGTGACGTAGGTATGTCACAGCTATGGCCAGAATCTTTGAGAAGACTCTGGGAGCAGAAGAAAGTCCAAAAGGAAGAACTCGGTATTGGAAGTGCTCTGAAGCAACTGTAAACCAGAGAAACTGTCTGTGAGGTGGGTGCATGATCACATGGAAATAAGTGTCCTGGAGGTCCAGGGCTGCAAACCAATCTCCCTTGTCCAATGCTGGGATGACTGATGCAAGTGTAGTCATATTGAACCATTGCTTGCATAGGTATTTGTATAACTGGCAGAGATCAAAGATGGGTCTCCAACTGCCCATTTTTTTCTCTGTAAGGAAGTAGTTTGAATAAAATCCCGTCATGATATTAATTGGGTACCTCTCAATAGCCCCTATGTGTAGATGTAGAAGTGTGTTGTGAGAGGGGTCCCTGAAGAGAAATGGAGAGGATGGGGAGGTTGGCAAAATGGAGATGAGAGGAATGGAGTATCTGCATTTCATGATCTCGAGGACCCAGCAGTCCATAGTAATTGCTGCCCGCTGGTTGTAAAAAGGGAGCAAACTATGGTGAAAAATAGTTTTTTTCACGACCTCTCCACCTCTCTCAGTGGAGAGGTCATGCAGGCCCTCAATCAGAACCTCAAACCTGCTGTACGGAGGACTGCGAGTGCACGAATGGGTGCTGGGAGTCCATCAGCATCGGTTTCTTGCCCTGAAGTGATTCTGGGCAAAGGGTCTTTGTTGTTGTCTGGAGTAAGAGAAATCTCTCTGCCTCTGATCAGGGGTGTAACGCCTGTGGTAAGGAGGTGTGTACATACTTACAGTGTATAGGGTAGTGTGAGAGTCTTTACTGGAATGAAGAACCTCATCTGTCTTTGAGGCAAAGTTTGTCCTTATCAATCAGCAGGTCCTCGACATTGGTTTGCAGTTCTTTTGGAACGTAATCACAAGGACCATCTCATCACTATGGATGTCACTGCTGCTCTTGCAACTGTATCAGAAGAATCAAGCACCATCTGCAATGCTGTGCAGGATCTGCTGTAACTTTCCTGTACTATGGATTTTAGGATAGGTCATTTCTCATCCGGCAGGTATTGCATTAATTCAGTCAGTGTGGTGTAATTATCAAAGTCGTGGCTGGCCAGTTCACTATCTGAAGCTGCAGTGTTGAGGAGGAATACATTTTCCTACCAAACAACTCCAGACGTTTACAGTCCTTATGATGGGTGGTGGACTTATACTGCAGGGTCTTAGACTTATGTTGTGCCGCGTTCACCTCTAAAGAAGTTGGTTATGGGTGGAGGAATAAAAAGTCCATGCCCTTCAAGGGGACGAAATATTTTCTATTGGCCCCCTTGTTGGTTGGAGGAACTGAGGCTGGTGTTTGCCAAATCTCATCCGCTGCCTATTCTGTTTCTCTTGCACCTCAGATAAAACTACCTCCTGATTTGTGGCAACCCTCTTGAATAAGTCCTTAATTGTTTCAGGTCATCCATCAGCGATGGATTCTCTGGGATAACTGCCTCATCAGGTGCGGATGGTGACATTTCCAGTTGTTCAGCGGCAATATCCTTGGTAATCTGTCCCTCTTCAGTCTCCAGATCCTCTACTGGAGGAGGGGAACTTATGAGGATGAGAGACAGGTTGATGAGGATGTCAAATGGTGCCATGGGGGAGCCCAGTGACAATACGGAGACCAGTAAGATGGATAATGAGCATGGTAGAACCAGTCCGGATACCATGGAGGATCATGAGAGTATTGTGGTTGATGTCTGTCAAAAGATGTGTGCGCTCTGACAGGAGAGGAGTGTTGAGATGAGAACACACTCCTGCGATCCTCGCCATAGTTGCTATAGTGAGAAAACACTGGTAACTGTGGTGAACAGGAAGAACCCCAGGCTGATAAAGGAGACTAAGAAGGGTGTCTCACGGAGGAGTTGTGCAGAGACCTAGATCATGGCTCTGGAGTCAGCACCAGCACATTGTAATCCTGGCTACATGCAGAAGAACAGTGGTGACTCACGAAAGCTTCCTGCGGTGCTGCTGAGCACTGTGCCAATGGAGAAGGCATCAGTGCCGGTGATGAGAGCACTGGTTCCAGACTCAGTGTGCAAGGCAAGGGCTTAGGGGATTTAGTTCTCGCCTTTGTTAGCACCAAAGTCTTGTTCGGTGTGGAAAAATGGTAGGGGCTCAAGGAAGTTTCCTGCAGTGTTCCTGAGCACTGTGCCGATGGAGGAGGCATTGGTACTGCTGGTGAGGGTGCTGGTTCTGGGCTCAGTGTGTGAGACAAGGGCCTTGTGGATTTAGTTCTCACCTTTGTTGGCACCGTAGTTTTGTTTGCTGTGGAAGAACGGGTGCAGTCAAGGAAGTTTCTTGCAGTGCCACTGAGTGCTGTGCTGATAGAGGAGACATCAGTGCCGGTGGTGAGGGTTGGTGTATTTATTTAAGGCTTACTGATCTGCTTTACCTGAGGCTTTTTTTATGGTCTTTGCCTTGACATTTGTTGTCACTGCCAGCTCTTTTAAATCTTGTTTCCTTTCACTGTCTTTTTCCTTTTGACTTCTTTTTTTTAAAGAATTAGGGTCCCAAAAGGGTCGCCACCAGACCTAGGCTCAAGGCTTGCTGTCCCTAAGCAGCATTTAAGCTAACTATTTACATGTAGAGAGAACAACTTATTTTTAAAACTAACGACTAATAGACTATGAACAACAAAAGAACAAGTTTTAAACTAACTAACTCAATTTCTTATCTATAGGTAACTTAAGAGGAGGAGAGGGATCAAGTTCCATCTGTGACCGAGAGTGGTAACTGAGGGAAGTTGGGCCACGCACACAAATTGCAAAGACGCAAACGGAACATGCCCCCTACCACGCATTCATGGCTCAATTAGATACGGCTAGAAAATCTCCTATCTGTGGTACCAGGATGACATCACTCAAAAAAGAAGTGAGGGCTATTAATACTGCTCAACAAATGTAGTGGTCCAATACTCAGAGCACTGATATCCTGTAAGCCTAGGAAGAAGAGCTATCGTGGCTCCTACCAAGACAGGTGAGCATATTATATGATACTGGAATCCATCTTAAACCCCGTACTTCTCCATGAGAAGCTGGGAAGGGGTTAGATTGAACACAAAGGATACCCACTTTAAGCAAAACCTGTTTAAGGGTGGAGAGTAAGGTAATCTAGTTAGTCAGTTCTCCCACAATACTCCACTCAACATGACTACTAAAAAAATCTAAGACTGAACTAAGGGAAGGATTGGGCCTAGATTGAAAGGCTTTTCACTGTGGATGTGAAAGAAGCTTATTGGAACAACTTTGAAGGTGAGATATTACATGTAACTAGTCTCTTTAATATATTAACCTTTGCTTGCATTTTCTGTTTTATTTTGTTTAGTAACCTACTTTGTTCTGTCTGCTATCTCTTGTAACCACTTAAATCACACCTTTTATACTTAATAACATTAATTTTGTTTATTAATTAGCCCAGTGTAAATAACTGTTACTTGAGGGGGGTGAAGCTGTGCATATCTCTCTTAACCTTGAGAATGAGGGCGAACAACACAAACTTTCCCTGCATAAACTTTATACAGAGTAAAACAGATTTATCTGGAGTCCAGGTTCCATAAAGCAATGCATTTGGGCACTGAGGCAAATCCCTGTAGCTGACCCTTCCCAGAGCTGATCGGCTCTCAGTGTCTGTATTATATTGCAGAGAGCTGTGACCCTATTTTTTTCTCACTGCTGGAGGAGGCTTGAGGGCTTGGGTCAACAAGACAGAGTTAAGGGGCACGAATGAGGGCAGGAAGATGGTAATTCAGCACAACAACTGACAGTCCCAGGAGGTCTCAGTGACTGAACCTGGCATAGTGCGCAGTTTCTGAAGTGAAATAAAATTTGTAAATCCTGTCATCCCAGGATTATAGCCGGTCCCCGACTTACGAACGAGTTATGTACCAAACACTAGGTCGTAAATCGATCTGTTCGTAAGTCGGATTACATTCACTCACGTACGGCCGCGCTGTTCATAAGTGTGGATTTTGTTCATAACTCGGGTTCCGGCTGTATAGGAGGTTGGTCGTAAATACGAGTGGTCATAAGTCGATGCATTTATAACTCAGGGACTGGCTGTATATATGCACATGCATGAAGTTTTGTAGTAAGATGGTACATTAATATTTTGCTTCTTGTAAACACTGTACTTGTTTCTTATAACATCCAATTTTCCTTTTCAATTAATGAGACAAAAACTAAGTTTAATCACTGTAAAAGAAATTTTAAAATATGTATGATTTAAAGAATGAACAAATAATAAAAAGGTTAGAGAAAATATATCTATTAATCTCTATGAATTTATAAGATCGGGGCAGGAGACTGTCTTTTTGAATTAACTGTTGCTCTTTTTTTTTTTTCTTTTCAGCAGTTTTGAAAGAACTTTGGAAGACATATGTGAATTCTTCAATTACACATCAAGAGTGAAAACTGGTATCTGGATATTTTTTTAACCTGCAGAACATACAAAAAACAAACGTTTTTCTAGTAGCAAGACAGTTCAAGTAAGCTACTTATCATCCATTGGAACATCATCATCTTTCATCTGATCTCATTTAAAAAACCTGAACTGTTTGGTTTCTGAAGTCAATCAACCTTTATGCACTGTTCAGATTCCTTCACATCAACATGTTCAGGACTAGCATTATTAGCAAAGGCAATTTCGGTAGTGGAAAAATCAACATCAGACACTTCCGAAAGTGAAAGTTCTCAATCTAATTTTGAATGATACAACTGCCAACCAGTGTTCCCTCAAATTTTTTCCATCCATTTACAGAATAAATTTTGTTATGTGCACTGAGAATGTGCAGGTTTCACCACCAGTAGAAACATCTGCTGCCATCTACGGGTGCTTTGAGTGCTCTGCTAATCAGCTGGTAGACACCTGAATCTCTCCTGGGTGGCTGCCCAAGTGCTCAGCTTACAGAGAACTCTGCTGCCAACTTCCCAGAATACAGTGATTTTTCCTGTGTAGAATTAAGAGAAATCTATTATTAGCAATTCCAGCATTTCCTGAAGAGTATCTTATAAGAAAAACAATGCACATAGAAAATGGATTTCTACCAGCAAATGTATTCTAATTCAGAGTAGTGAAATAAAATCCTGTTTGATTAGATAACTGTTTAAACATTAACCAATTGATTAACCAATTAAACAGGGTGAGTAGGGGGGGCAGACTAGAGCAGCCTCCTCCCCCCACTGTAGACTGGGCTCCTGTAGACTGAGGCTGCTCTAGCCAGGGTGGAGTGCCCCCCGGTCCTTGGTCGCAGTGGGCCCGTAGCGAGTGCAGGGATGCTCCAGCCCCCGTCAGTTAACCTTGACCAGTAAGCCTCAGTCTAAATAGTATGTTAGAAAGAAAAGGATAAGTAGGATTTCCCATTATAGACACAAGATGCATCTAAACTGCACTTTTTTTCCAGAATAATGGCCATTATGCTGGAAAAACAATCCTACCGTCCACACTGTCGTTCCTTATTTCGACAGAAAGTCGAAATAACATAGTTTTTTCTGATGGCAGTAAACCTCGTTCCACGAGGAATAAGGCTTTTTCGGAAAAGGGGATGTGTGTACACAGAATAGGGAGTTTTGTCAAAAGAAGAGGCCTCCAGGAAATAACACAGCTGTCCTGCTAGCATCTCCATCCACACTCATCACAACTCTATAGTTCTTGTTCCCTGGCAGCTCCTAAACCTGCAGATACAGGGGACAGGGCTTGTGGCAGAAAGTGGGCCTTGAGAGCTTCCAGCCTCAGCACAACTGCCATTGCCACACATCTGGGCACTATGTCCTAGCCACAAGTCCCTGATGAGGGAGCACGTGTCCATCCTCCACGACATGCAGCAGATGCTGGCCCAGAAGGTCTGGGATGACACACAGTGGTGGGCCCAGATGGGGACTGACCTGCTGCAGCAGGGCCGCAACATGTGTGCAACCGTCTGGGAGATGATGACCTATCTGGCACCAGTCCCAGTCCCTGCTCCCCCTCCCATGCCTGACCCCACTCTAGGTCCCTCTCCTGCCTATCTGCCTATTCTCCCAGTGTAGCAAAAATACATATTTTGATATTGATTATAAGATTATAAATGATGAGGAGTCCTGTGGCACCTTATAGACTAACAGATTTATTGGGTCTTTGCCCACAAAAGCTTATGCTCCAATAAATCTGTTAGTCTATAAAGTGCCACAGGACTCCTCGTCGCTTTTGCAGATTCAGACTAACACGGCTACCTCTCTGATATAAGATTATGATACACAATGATTTGATGTAATGACTTGCTTATAAGTTCTATAGCTTCTCTCTCTCTCTCTCTCTGTATCTCTTATGATTAGATAATGTTCACTGCAAGGCCTTGCTCCCTGTTAAGTATTGCAAATTAAGTTGTACCCCTTGTAACTATTGATCTTGTTTGAAACTCTATACAATTATTTGGTGTGAATGGAGGGTGTGTGTGAGTGAAAGCCATCACATATGACCAGATGATCAAGAAGAAGTGGAAACTTTGAAACATCCATTGTGTCTTGAGGCTGAATTAAATTGACAAACGTGGAGACAGGCAAAGACCCCACCAAGAGTGAAAAACAATCACCATCAAAGGAACACAAATTAACACTTCCTAAGGGTGGATGACTGCAGCAAGACACTGCAAACCCATAGACTCCAATGGGAACTAATATGGATAAGAAGGGAAGCTCTTGCCATGAGACTCTGGGTTCAGTTCTGCAAGCCAAGCGTTGGAGGAGCCTCACATCACGATCAAAAGACCCCGATTCCTCACTCAGTCAGCCTTGCCTGGCCAGTAAACTGTCTTGAACCATGATGGATTGGTAACTATGCAACATCTGGAGGACTGGGTGTGTGTGTGTGTATGTGTGTTTTTGTCTTTACAAAGCATATGCTAACTGCTTCTCTGCTGTCTTCTTAATAAACACGACATATTGCCCTCTCCCCTGAAAAAGATCCCTTGTGCTTCTTATAAGCATAACACCAGGACCCCTCCACCTCCGAGGTCGCCGAGGCTCCCAGACATGAGGCAAAAGAAGCACCCGAGGCATGTGCCACTCTCAACCCCAGCTCCTCCCTTCTCCAAGTTTCTCAGCCCCCTCCCCCTACAAACTTCTCAGCCTCCCACCCCCTCCCTATTTCCAGGTTCTCAACCTCCCACCCCCTCCCCATTTCCAGGTTCACAATATGGTACAAAAGTAACAAGATGATAAAAACTGACTCAATGGATACATAAGAACAGCTGTTCTGGGTCAGACCAAAGGTCCTTCTAGTCCTGGATCCAGTCTTCCAACAGTGGCCAATGCGAGGTGCCCTAGAAGGAATGAATAGAACAGATAATCATCAAGTGATCAATCCTATGTCACCCATACCCAGCTTCTTGCAAACAAAGGCTAACAACGCCATCCCTGTCTATCCTGGCTAATAGCTATTGATTAATCTATCCTCCATAAACTTATATAGTCCTTTGGAATCCTTCACATCCTCTGGCAAAAAGTTCCACAGGTTGACTGTGTGTTGTGTGAAAAAAATGCTTCCTTTTGTTTGTTTTAAACCTGGTATCTATTACTTTAATTTGGTGACCACTAGTTCTTGAGTTATGAGTAAATATCACTTTCTTATTCACTTTATCTACGAGTCATGATTATATAGGCTTCTTTCATACCCCTCCAAGTCATCTCTTTTCCAAGATGAAAAACCCCACTCCTATTAATCTCCCCTCATATGGATTCTATCCCTAATAATTTTTTATGCCATTTCTGAACCTTTTCCAATTCCAATACATCTTTTTGAGATAGG
The DNA here is from genome assembly GCA_030068395.1 of Apalone spinifera. NCBI lineage: Eukaryota > Metazoa > Chordata > Testudines > Trionychidae > Apalone > Apalone spinifera. Next base: position 23,754,231 of record JANRFK010001605.1, read on the forward strand.
GCAAACACATGCATCTGACGAAGTGGGTCTTTGCCCACGAAAGCTTATGCTCCAAACACTTCGGTTAGTCTATAAGGTGCCACAGGACCCCTCGCCGCTTCTCCAGATTCAGACTAACACGGCTACCCCTCTGATACTTGACATCTGTATATAAGATTCAAGATGTAGGCTTAACATTGATTTATATAGAGGTAACATGATATTTTCTATCCCTTTCTTAATGATTCCCAAAATTGTACAGCTGCTCTCCGAGTTGCGAATGGTTGAGTTACGACCATTCGCACTTACGACCAAAGTTCCCATAGAGCGGTCATAAAAGCGGTCCCCGAGTTACGAACACGACCCGCGCTTACGAACAGCGCGGTCACGTGTAACTCAATGAGGTCCGAGTTATGAACGGATTGAGTTACGGCCAAGTGTTTGGTCCGTAACTCGTTCGTAACTCGGAGAGAGGCTGTATTCACTTTGACTGCCTCTGCACATTTGTATATATTTAACATGTGTATGTTTTCAGAGAACTATCACAATGACTCCAAGATTTCTTTAAGTGTTAACAACTAATTTAGTGCCCATTATTTTATATGTATAGTTACATTTTCTAATGTACATTACTTTTAATCAATACTGAATTTCATCTGCCATTTTTGTCACCTGATCACCCAGTTTTGTGAAATACTTTTGAAGCTCTTCACAGTCTGCTTTGGACTTACTACGTTGAGTGTTTTTGTACCATTTGCAAATTTTGCCATGTCATGGTTTACCCCTTCCTTCAGATCATTTATGAATATGTTGAATAGTATTGATCCCTGTACTGATCACTAGGGGACTGCACAATTCGCCTGTCTCCACTCTGAAAACTGACCATTTATACCTACCCTTTGTTTCCTATCTTTTAGTCAGCTATTGATCTATGATAGGCCCTTCCCTATTACTCCATAACAGCTTAGTTTGCTTATGAGCCTTTGGTGAAGACTCTTCTCAAAGGCTTTCTGAAAATCTATATTATAGCAGATACACTATATCCACAGGATCCATCACAGCCACATGCTTATTGACTCCCTCAAAAAATTCTAGTAGATTGGTGAGACATGATTTTCATTTACAAAAACCTCGACTCTTCCTCAACAAATCATGTTCATCTATGTGTCTGACAATTCTGCTCTTGTTTGCCCAATACTAAAGTCAGGCTTACCAGCCTGTAATTGCTGAGATTACCTCCGGAGACCTCTTTTAAAATTAGCATCACATTAGCTATGCTCTAGTCATTTGGTACAAAAGTGAATTTATTTTATCACTTTGTTCCAAGACCTCCTGTAATGACAGTCAATCTGGGACAGATTTGTTGCCTAAAAAGAATGGCTCAAGTTTGGGTCGCTCTCTCACATACTCAGCTGTGAAGACCAATGCAAAGAATTCATTTAGTTTCTCCACTATAGCCACCCTTGAGTGCAGCTCCTTTAGCATCTTGATCAGTCAGTGTAAATAGATGGATTTGTGCTATGTATTTTTATGTGCAAATATAAAGAGTGACATCACATTCACATATTCAAAAAAATAGTTACCATACAGAACGATTGTGACTACAGCTACTCAAGAAGGCCCTACCTCCCCTGCTGAAACCTGACAGCCTTTTGAGCCAGGCAGACTGAGGAGGAAGCATCTCAACATCACGACCCCAATTGATATGATAGAGGAATATAAAATCATGAGTGGTGTGGAGAGGGCGGATAAAGAA